>CALZFC010000101.1:95000-402500 GCA_945643635.1 Allodiplogaster sudhausi | reverse complement strand
TTATCACTCTCTGATTCTCTCAATTCTCAATGATACCTCGCTTGCCGTCTTCCCTACCTCGCCCTCTTTCTCCTCGTCTCCCTCTTTCTCTTTCTCTCACTCGTAGCTGTCTCCCATTCCAAGTCTGATAGTTCCGTGTATTGCACATCATGGCTGTCTCGTCTTCCCATCGCTACAGTTTCACGGATGAAAGCGCGCTGGTCTTATCAGGAAATGAGAAGAGCGAGAGATGCTCAAGGCATGGAGAGAAGCGAGAGAGCGAGAAAACGAGAGAGTGAAGGAAAGAGAATCAGACAGAGGGAGGAAGGTGTGCAAAGTTGAGACGGCAAACACGCAAATACACAAATGCACACGAGGCGCCTGAGAGAGAGAGAGAGAGAGAGAGAGAGAAAGAGAGAGTGAGTGAGATAGAGTGAGAGAGCGAAAGCATGAGATAGCGATAGAGAGAAAGCAATCAAAGCATTCATTGATTGAAAATATAGTATTTCGCTTGAAGAGAGATCGTGAGGGAATGTTTCAACTTTCTGAGGGTGCCCACGTCTTGGCAGACCAGGCGTTTGTATATCGAATGTTATTATGAGTTGAGAAGAAATTGGAACGGCGATTTGAGAACACAGTACGAGAGAGAATAAAAATTTATAGAATATACTTAAAATTCAAGGATGAATAATACTAATAATAATATAATAATAATAATAATAATTTAGATCTCAGTGAATGGAAACCTGGCGTTCGCGACCGTTCTCGATCAAGGGCCGACCATCAACGTTGGCCCGGACGCAACCAACTGGCCACACAACCAGGACCCGGCCATGATCGCGCCCTATCTGTGCAAGCAACAGATTCCGCAGGTAGGCGAAGGATTTTGGTTAAGAGGGAGGGAGAGAAGAGTGAATAAGATAGAAGAGAGCGAGAGAGAGAAGAGAGAGAGAGAGAAGAGAGACAGAGAGAGGAGAGAAAACAAAGAGTGAGAGAGAAAGAGAGAGAGAGAGAAGAGGGGAGAAGACGGAGTGAAAAAGAAAGCCAATCGCAGGACGGCAGCCCGGCTCGCCACTCGGGCGTCTACTACCGTCTCCAGATGCGCCAGTCCATGTTCGGCAGGGGCAACACAAATATGCAGTACGGCCAGGCGCAGTCGCAGTCATCCTTCTTCGGGCAGTCGTCCACTCAGGTAAGAAAGGAGAGAGAAAGAGATAAGAAGAAAAAGGAGGGTAAATATATAGTAGAAAAAAACAATTTAACAAAACCCGTTGTGTTATCTTCTTCTCCCTTTTCCGCTGAAGGCGTGCCCGAACACGCCGGACAGCTACGTCCACTGCGATCAGTTTTCGGATTCATTCCTGGACGAGATGATGAGATGGCTTAATGGTGCGTGTCTCTCTACCTCTCTCTACCTCCCTTTCACTCTTGCCCTCTCTTTCACTCTTTCTCTCACTCTCTCTCTCTCTTTTTCCCCTTTCAGAAGGTGTTGCGGGAGCTGCCGCCTTCCGTGCCGACGCCGCTCTCATCGTGACGTGGTACAACACGGCGTCGGCCATCTCGGGCCGTTCCGACGTCGACTCTGGCCAGGTCGCCACCTACCAAGTCAGTAGTACTCTCTCTCTCTCTCCTTCTCTCTCTCTCTCTCTCTCTTTCTGTTTCTCTGTAGTTCTCTCTTCCTCTCTCCCACTCTCTCATCTCAGGTGATCTGGCTGACGGACCAGACGGCTCGTCTCTCCTACGTCATTCTCAACTACGACAAGCTCGGCTTCGACGCCCAGGACTTCCGAATGAACTCGCGAACCGGCCGTTGCCAGGTTGGCGGACTTCTCTGATTCTTTTCGCCTCTTTCTCAAGCACTTCTCTCTCTCTCTCATCTCCTCCAAACTCTAGGCCCTCTTCAACGGCGGCAACCACACCGGCTTCGTTCCCGTTGATCCGACACAGGACTTCAAGAACTCGCCGAAGGTTAGTTTTGATATGACTCTTTCTCTCACTCTCTTTTCTCTCTCTATTTCTCTCCGACGCTCTCTCTCTCGCCCTTTCTCTCTCCATTTCTCTCTCTCTCTCTCTCTCTCTCTTCCCCAGGTGCTAGCCCAGCGATCTGGCGTGCCTCACGTGGTTCGTGGCCGCTACATGTTCCGTGTGGACGATGTCGTTCGGCCGGCCGGCTGCTCCAACAAGACCGGCGGAACTTGTCCGTCTTTCTTTTCTGTAACATTTCCCTCTTCCTCTCTCTCGACTCTCTCTCTCTCTCTCGCATTCTCATTGTCTCTCTCTCTCTTCGTCTCTCTCCATTCTCTCCATCTCACACACTCTCTCCCCTTGCAGTCCCAATGCTCATCTACCCCAACATCGTGAACATGCTCGGAGAGATGAGCGTTGATATCAACGCCATTTGCCTCGACCGCTCTCAGACATACATTCTGATGATTGAACAGCGACAGGTTCGATTGATCTTCTTTTTTCTTCTCATTGTTTTCTCTCTCTCTATCTATATTTCCCTCTCTCTCTTTCTCTCTCTCTCTCTCTTTCTCTCTCTCTCTCTCTCTCTCTCCAAACAGACCGCGACGTGCACCATCATGAACCCTTCGATCGCCCGTTGCCATCTGCCGAAGATCTACGACTGGGGCACGAAGACGGTTTATCTGCAACCGCAGAGCGGAGGCGCCAATGATGAAAGAGCATTCGTCGGATACATCTATTTTGGTATGGTTTACTTGAATAATACGAAATTTATTCAACATTCATCTTATATTCCTTTTTTTATACTGTACCTGTTGTGTCGATAATTCTGTAATACACTATATGTAAGTAGAAAAATTGGAATAATTAAAAATTAAATTCCAGTCCCACCTACGCTCGATCCTCTTCGCTTGGACATTGGCAACATCTACGACTGGTTCAAGAATCCAATGCCATACCAGGTGCGATTATGTGTGATATTGTGATTTCGAGGAAGTTAATTCTTGCTTGTGAACGTTTTCGTACGACAATTCAAACTGATATCATATCAAGATCTCAAAGTACAAACTAATAAGATCGAAAAAGGAGAATGGAAAAAGAAATCAATCGTTCAGGTGATGCCGATCACGTGGTATCCGCGTAACTTCACGAATCCGGACATGCTCAACAACCTGGACAGAACCATGCAGATCAACGACGACGCCATGTACTCTGTACAGCTCGGCCTCTACGTCATCGGATACAAGGAGTACAAGGACGACAATGTAAGCAGGCCACTCTCTCTCTCTCTCTTTGTTTGTCTCTCGCTCTGTCTCTCTTTCTTACGTGGCCAGGACAAGATAAGCATAGTGTCCGGAAAAATAGATTTATATTCTTTCAGATCAAGAAATTCCGACCCGAGCACCGCGTCATCGCTCGTCTCGCAACGTATTCTAACAGAAACACTTACGAGTTTCGATGGAAGCCGCAGGAGGAGCGCATCAACATCTACCAGGTCATTTCAAACTTGTCCAATCCGACCAAATTATCTTAGTCTCAATTCTCTCTTACCCTTTCTCTCTACCACCTCTCCATTCACCCCCCCCCCTCTCTATCTCTCTCTCACTCTCCTCTACTCTCTGCTGCCCTTGTCCAGGTGGAGCAGTGGTACATGGACGACTGGCAGCGGATGAACGAGCTGTACACCTTCCGCTTTGGCTACCTCAAGCTGGCGCCAATCAAGCCGAATGAGAACACACCAACCGAGCTACTGCCGGGGTATATTCAATATTTATTAGTGTCATTTTTATTGTATTGATTATTTTGTCTAAATATTTATATTTACGATGAAATAAAATAACAAAAAAATAACGCATAATTTGCCAGCCTCGTCTCGGCGCCGATTTCGCTGCACTGGCTGTGGACGACGAACAATCCACAGTTCACGGGCACGCAGTACTCGACTCAGGACGAGGCGGCCAGGACGGCATTCGTCAAGAAGAAGTCACTCGAGATGTGCCATGACTGGTTAGGGATTTTCTCTCTATCTCTCTCTCTCTCTCTCTCTGTCGTACTCTTCTCTCTCTAGCTCTTTTCTCTCGCTCTCATCTCTCTCTCCCTCTCTCCAGGTTCAACGAGGACGGTGCTCTGTGGAACTTCTTGCGTGACGTGGAGACGAACTCGTCGTGCCCCTGCATCGAGAGACAGGCGACCGCCGATCTAGGCCGGTTCATGCCACATCCGAGATGCTCGCAGGTGAGAACTAAGTCTTTTCCCCCCTTTCTACTCTCTTTCTCTCTTCCTCTCTCATTCCTCTCTCTCTTCTTGTTATCTTCCCTCTAACCTCCCTCTTCCCCTCAGGCTTTCCGTGATATAACCTGCACCACCTCAATCGGTGCTCGCAACTGCTACATGTCGGCGCAGAACATCTATGGCTCGTACGCAGGCTCAGGCATTCACGATGAGAGCAGGCTAACCTCGTGAGTCTCTCACTCCTCTCTTCTCTCTTCCCTCACTCTCTCTCTCTCTCTTTCTCTCTCTCTCTCCCTCTCTCTCTCTCTCTCTCTGCAGCCGTTTCCCCACCCACTACGGCCAAGTGTGCTGCTACGACGACGCTGGCCATCTGATGCAGACTGCCTACCAACCAGTCATCAAAGTCACTCCCGAAGTGCCGTACAACCCGGGCTTCCCGACGCGTGCCTACGAGTTCGGCACGGCGCCCTACATGGGCCAGTTCGAGGTCAGCACTTCACTTTCTCTCTTTCTCTCACTCTCTCATTCTCCGATTTCTTTTTTTCCATGCTCCTCTCTGTAAGCTTTCCCTCTTCTTTGATCCATTTCTTCCTTATTCCAAGCACATGTCCCTCAGGTGCCCGGTCTGTCCATGTTCCACCACGACCAGATGCCCTACTTTCTCTGCTGCAAGTTCGCCGATTTCCGCTGCCAGATGTTCTACTGGAGAAGGCCGAGCAGTGGATGTCAAGAGTATCAGCCGCCGGCCTATGGTAAGGGAGGGAGAGAACTTGGGGAGGAGAGAGAGAAGAGAGAGAGAGAGAGAGAGAGAGAGAACGAGGGAGAGAGAGAGAGTGACAGGAAAATGCATCCAGGCGAGGCCCTCGGCGCGGGCACCTTCAACACGATCGACAACGACAAGTTCATATTCAACGACCCGGGCGTGTACACTCTTTTGTACGTGCCACCGACGTCGACTACCCCCGAAGTCAAAGTGCAAATCCGCCTGGAACGCTATCCTAACCGGAAAGTCGACTTCAGTCAGTTTTTATCTTTCTTCGTTACTTCCCGGAGAAATATAGCTGATTAATAATTAGAGCAACAATAATACATATTATTATTACCCTGAATCTCCTTTCAAATGCGCCTTCTCAGGTCTGCTCGGGAAGTACATCGGACAGCAAGATTTGGTGCAGCCAATCAATGCGACCGTCATCACGGGAATTGCCATCGAGGCTACCGGAACGGATCGTGTGCACGTGCTTGCGAGGGGAGACACGAGGAGGTTCATTCTGTCTCTTCTTTCTTTCTCTAACTCTCTCATTTATCCACTCTTTCTCTCTCCAACTTTTCACTGTCTTTTCCCCGCGATATTTCCATCCCAAATCCAATTCTTGAGATTCCGCTACCGCACGAGCATCATCGTCGGCAACATTCTCCGCTACTTTGACACCATGCGCATTCAGCGATTCAAAGGTTATAGAGAGAGAGAGAGAGAGAGAGAGAGAGAGAGGTGAAATGGAGAGAGCGTTGAATGGTTTGAGAGGGAGCGTGAGTGAGGGGGAGAGAGCAGGAGAGATAGAAGCAGACGTTTCATCTCCAGGCGTCCTCGTGTACGTGAACAACGTAGAGCGAGGCCAGGCCGAGATCTACGTGGTGTTGGAGGAGGCGCAGATCGGCATCCGAGTGAGGGAGAGCCACAACCTCGACATTGATCGGCTGCCGATGTACCAGGAGAGCATGGGCATGCTCGACATCGCGCTCTCCGTCCCGCCCCAGTACGGTGTGGTACGGTAGCACTATATATGTAAATCAACATATTTTTATTTGCCATAAGAACACCAGACACTGTAAAGTTGAGTAATAAATAAATGTGAACTAATAATAAATAAATAAATGCTCAGCGACCGGACGGCGACAAGACGCGCGAGGCCGAGATCCGGCAGCGGTACAATCTGCCGAGGGTCTCGGGACTCATGCGACCCTTCCCCGAGCAGAGCACCGGCGCGTACATGACTGGCCTCACTCTCAACGATGTCAACTCGGACGGCATCCGGCAGCAGATCATCTCTAACTGTTAGAGAAAGAGAGAGAAAGAGAGAGAGATGGAGAGGAAAAAAGAGGAAGAAAGAGATGGACAGGAGTGCAGAAGAAGAAAAGTAAAAGAACTGGGAGATATGCAAGGAGAGTGAGTGCAAGAATAAGTGATGGGAGGAAAATATTTTAAAGATCCTTTTTTTGTGAATTTTGACTTTCGAATATCGCAAAAGCAAGTGAAATAGAGCAAGGGCAGCGTTATCAAAAGCATCGGTCACATTTTCTTTTCTCCTCTAACATAAACGCGGTCAAATATTATTCATTTTAAATTGTCATAAACTATTGATCTTAAATTGAGGACTAAATTTCTTGCAGACAAGATCACTGGCAGTGGAGAGATGGGCACCGACCATAACATGGCCGGGACACTGAACCAGAACATGCCCATGGACAACATGTTCACCACCAGCAAGGACGAGGACAAGAAGTTTGAGGTGGCGGACATTTCCTTCACTATAGTTTACTAACCAATTGATCATTTTTATTAAATAAAAAAAGCAATGGATTAATTAAGGTCTTCCCTGAGGCAACCATGAAGAGTGGACCCATCTACAGGACGTCTTCGAAATACGCACTGTCAGCTACATTAAAAAAAACTAACAATTTTGAGTAATTTATTATAAAAAAAGATTAATATTATGTTTTAATAAAAATTCTTCAGCGGCTTCAATCGCTTCGTACCAAAGACGGGCCAGGCTCTTCAGCAACTGATTCAGTGGTGCAAGCAGCAGAAGGACAGTCCACAGAGTGGGTGCCTCGTTCTTTTTCATGCCCTATCTCTCACTTCTCTCTGCCTAGCTTCTTATTCTCTCTCTCTTTCTCTCAATCCTTCCCCATTCCCTAAGCCGTCTTCCTCTCTCTCTCTCTCTCTCTTTCTCTCTCTCTCTCTCTCTCTGTCTCTCTCTCTCTTTGCAGTAGCACTGCAGCCGGCGCAAGTGCAGATGGGCTCGGACATTGCGATCCACCAGTGCCCCGACAATCCCGGCCAGATCATCACTGACTGCGGCGACTCGGTCCCGTGTCTCTACGACTACGCAATGTTCAATGCCAAGCTGCTCGGCCAGAACATGAAGGACGCCTGGAACACGCTGACTCATGAAAGATCTGAAGCCACGCGGACCTGTCAGTTGCAGCCTCAGGCTACTTTTAGCTAAGAATGGAATGTACTCAGCCAAATGGAACTATGCCAAAGTGTATGCGTGTGACATAAGAGGAATCTTTGAACGTACTACATACATACATGAATACATACATATGTATGTACATACATATATGTATATTTTTCTAAGCTTAAACCTCTGCACCTTTTCACTCTGTCTCTTTATCCTCCCCTGAACTTCTTCTCTGCTCTTCTTTTTGTCTCCTCTCTCTCTCTCTCTCCCACTCTCTCTCTCCCTCTGCAGACAACAGCTGCGGCCCGATCAACATCGAGTACCCCGAGTACCTCTCGAAGACGTCCTCGATGCACTCTGCGTATCTGCAGGGTGACGTCGCGCGCTTTGAGTGTTTCCAATCCCACTGGATCAAGGGCGTCAACGAGTATAAATGTCAGTGTGAAAAAAATACATTAAATTTTTTTAAAGATGTATTTTTTGTATATTACTCTGCTGGTATAATAAGCATTCATATTACTGAAAACATATGGGATCATACGGTATTACATGTCTCCCGTTCTCTCTCACAATCTATTTTCTCCACCTCTCATCTCTGTTGATCCTTTTCAGGCGGCCTGGTAGTGGACTACAATCGGCCCGACTCGTGGCGCTACGAGTGGAACAAGGGCGAGCAGCCGTGGTGTCGTTCTCGCGAGAAGGAGAACTTCCTGATCTGGCTCTGCGTTATCCTCGGCTTCATCGGCCTCGTCATGGCGAGCTTTTTCGTGTTTTGTCTTCCATCACTAAATGCATGTGCACATCTTACGGGCGTTCATTTTTTGCGTGGCTCTCAACTACTGCGCATGTACGGTAGCCTACTGTAGACTAACTCAGGACGAGGAAGTAATTTTTTGCTGAGAAAAAGAGAAATAAAAAAAAATCAGAAAATCAGTGGCCGGCTCGTAACAAGGGAGGTGTCCTTTCTTTTATTCGAATGACTAAAATTAAAATGCTATGTATGTGCATTAATATCCCCGCTTGATTTGCTGGTCCATAGGCCTTTCGCAATTTGCTTTTTTCCCTTTAGGCTTTCTACTAAGTTCTTGCTAATACTGCCTTGCTTCAGGGCATGGTCTTCATCTTCCTGTGCTTCTGGTGCGTAAAGCAGAAGAAGGTGAACGAGAACCGCCAGAAGACCATGACGAGAACGAACAGTGTCGCGAAATATACGCCGGCTAGTTTCTCTATTATGGAAAAAAAAATCAAGGACTTGTCATACTTACTGCAAAAATCTTTTTAAATTTTATTGAAACTTTATTTTTGCAGTCCGCGATCGAAGAGGAGCCGCTGAATCCAAAGCCGCGACCGGGCGACTCGCCGCCGCAGGAACTGCGCGACTTTGACTCGCCTGTTAAGCCCGTCATGTACGGGTCAGTGGATTATCGATTCGCATTAATCTATCGATTGACATGATCTATTGATCCTGGAATTAGTTGATTTATTGATTGATTTATAATTATCTCTCTCAGACGACAAGCCCCGCCCTACAACGGAGGCGCCGCCTCTCTCCAGTCCACGCCGCAGTCCTATGCGCCTCCGCCCCCCGCTCACTCCGCTCCACAACCTAATCGATTCATCGGAATGGACACCAGCGTCTGATCTACTCTCTTTTGTTCTTTGATCTACTTACTTCATTCTTAGATCTTTGCTGTTCTCTCTAACTTCTCTTTTTCTCTGGCTAACCTCACTCCATTCACTTCTGGTCATGCTGTGATATCAACTCGCGTTCAATCGGCCCTGCTTTTTTTATTATTTTGAAATAGTGTGATATTTTTTTTACATCGTTTGCTCTCCTCAATTCACTCGCCACTCTCAAGGGAACATCTTTATTGCTAGTTACAATATGCCTTCGTCCTACTCAATTAAGCTCTCTCTTCAACTTCTGTGAAGCCCTAACGAATCTTTCCTCCCTACGCATCTCTACTCTCTCCCTCCCTCACACTCTCCCTTGCTGTCCCTCTTCTTCGTTGTGCACTTTTACACTTACTTACTTACTTACCTACTTTAATGTCTTGTTTTGATTGACGACGAGAAAAGGCTCAAGAATAGGCGCTTTCTTCCTCTCGCTTCCGTCAGCCTTTCCCTTATGACTCCTCGTGTTCCAATCATATCCTCTTTGTTGGCAATGTGTCCGAGTGTATGTACGTAGTAATTAATATGGACCAAGTTGTAATATATTCATGTCTTGTTAAGCGATCATTCACATTGGTTGAGTTTCTCGATTGTGCAAGCAACTTTAGTTTAGCTTTACTCTCCTCATGTCTGCTTACATTCCGGCGATACCATGGAAATAAACATTAAAAGCGTTTGCACTAGAACAAATTATGCAAATATTACTGGAATTCTTTTGTTAACAAGTGAAATTGATTAGAAACAGATTGAGTGATGTTCTTAGCAAAAGTTCAAAATGTTAGGTTCGGAAATGTTCAAAAGACAACTTGAAGGAAGATAATGAAGGAAACTAGGCTAATCAGAAGTTGCATCGGGTGTTCTACAACTTCCTTCCTTTTCTCTGTCCACTTTTCTTTTCCACAGCTCATTTTGCATGTGTCCTCCTGTCCATTCTCTCAATTATTTTGACGTTTTTCCTCTTTTAGATAACGGCAGAAAAAAGATTTGCCCTCGTTTCAGGACCCGTCCTTAATGGACGATGGACACTGAGATTCTTGAGTGGAAGTTGTTGAATTATGCCTCTTTTCGAGTTCCACCCTCGCTTTGATTTGCTCTTTCTTCTGCTTATTCTGCGTGATGTCTTCCTTCTTCTTCTTCTTCTTCTCCATCTTCATCTTTCGAAAATCAAATATATGAGAGACATGTGCATATCAAGTGCACGCATTCTGGTTAGAGGCTAACAAGGAGGACATGAAGAGAGGGGAGAGAATGGAGAGAGAGAGAGGAAGAGAGAGAAAGAGGGGAAGAGTGAGAGTAACGGAGAGAGGGGACAGACGGAGGAATTAAAGTGAATAGTGAGTGAGAGAGAGAGAAAGAAAAGAAATGCTTTTGTGAAGATAAAGAGTATTTGGAGAGACCGATAGGGGATGGTGAGAAAGAGAGAGTGAGAGAGGAAGAGATGAAGCGACGCAGAGAGAAAGAAAGTTAGAGCGAACGATCGAGAAAGAGTGAGAGAGAGAAAGAGAGAGAGAGAGAGAGAGAGAGAGAGAGAGAGAGAGGATAGAGTTGACAAAGTCGACATAAGAAATGTGGGTGCAATACAAGTAGAAGCAGCAGAGACGTCGCAACACACTAAATGCTTGCTATTGAGAGTTAGTGGAGGGCGTGAGACAGTTGCGATAGGAATGGAGACAGCGAGAGAGAGAGAGAGAGGGAGAGAGAGAGAGAGATAGAGAGAGAAGGAGAGTTAGGGTGAGGCAAAGGCAGGGTGGGAGTTATTGGAAGAAGAGAAAAAAGTGATGACTGAGATAGAGAGAGAGGGAGAGATTGTGAGAGCAACGATGAGCGAGAGAGAGAGAGAGAGAGCAAAGAAAGAGAGACATGGCCAACTCGAAGATGCATCAGATGGCAACGGGGGCGCTAATCACGAAGAAGCGAAGCTTTGGCTCTTCGTCCCCGCTTTCACAACTGATATTTAGCTGGAGGCTATCTCTCTCCAATCTTCATGCGCACCCCCAATCTCGTTCACTCCGATATCTCTGATCTCTCTCTCCCTGTTTCTCTCTCCCTCTCTCTGTTCTCACTCTCTCTGTTTCTCTCTCTTCCCTCTCAATCTTCTCCTTCCCTCTCCCTCTCTTTCTCTCTCCCTCTCTCTCTCTCTCTCTCCTCCTTATTCTTTCTCATCTGCGCAACATCCAATTGCGGCAGTCTGCCAGAGATGTCTTTGTTCGGACTGAAAAGGCGCATCAGACGGCTTCTTTAGCACTTCCTTGCATTTACTCAATCCGTCCCTCCTCCCATTCATCTTTCTCGTCCTCCTCCTCCTCCTCCTCCTCCTCTCTCTCTCTCCCTCTCTCTCCTCATCTTTCTTTTTCTCTTATTCTCTCCCCCTCTCTCTCTCTCTGTTGTTCTCTCGTTCTCCATGTACTTTATGCCACACTAATTATAGCCATACTTTCAACTTGCCCGGAAGTGCTCATCGGGAGATCGAAGCCCCATAAGAACTGGACTCTTCTGCGCGGTATTAAAAATCATCTCTCTCTCTCTTTTATGGCATCATTTAACAACATATATTAACTGGCTATAAAACAGAAATCGACGTATTTCCTCATTGTTAGTGCCAAAAGCCGATTAGAGTATCATTCCGATCTCATCTTTCCGAGCTCTTCCCTTGGTGGGCGGAACTGTTTTGCTCTTCTTTGCCTACGGAAGAACACCCGCATCTTGGCATCAGAAGGGATATGCTCGGTGCTTCCCGCTCTCCATGATATTAGGAATCCCACTCTCTCTCTCTCTCTCTCTCTCTCTCTCTCTTCCCACCTTCTTTCATCTCACCTCCTTACTTTCTCTCTCTCTCTTCCTCCTTCTCTCTCTCCCTCGCTCTCGCTCTCCTTCCTTCTCTCCCTCTCTCTCTCTCGCCCTCCTCTGTCTCTCCCGTAAATGCTCCTGCTAGTCTCTCTGTCTCATCTCCTTCTCGATGAGATCCATCTGCGCCAGTCACAGAATGTTTCTGCGTCGTGAGTTGTAGCAGGAATGACATGCATCATCATTGCCCGAGACTTGGCCCTCTCTCTCCCTCCCTCGCTCTTCTAACTCTCTCTCTCTCCCTCTCTCTCTCTCTCTCCCTCTCTCACTCTAAATATCTCAGTCTCGTTTTGCATCTCGATGTATCCTCCTCCTCCTCTTCCTCTCGATATCCCCCTAACCTGCCTCCTAACCCCCTCATCTAACTTCAGGGCACATTCGAGAACCCTCGCCATCTCACGTTGCTACTTTTGCCTCTCTCCCCCAGCATCATTTCTGCGCCCATCATCAGAAGGCGCATAATCCTCTGCCGAATGCGATCCAACTTTGTGCCAGTCTTTTTTGGAGTTCTCCTTTTAGTTTCGCCTTCTCAACTTTCTTTTTATAAACATATTCCTAAATATGCTGATTATATGTACCTTGCAGTATGGTGTTCAAGTACTGCTTAGACACACTTCTCGAGGCTGACAAATCCGGTCGCTTCTCTAAATGATACCCTCGAGGACTCTTTCTCCCTTTCTCTTTCTATCTCTATCTCTCTCTCTCTTTCTCTATCTCTCTCTTTCCTCTACAACAGTTTAAATTGATAGTCATAGGTTTTCTACTTCCTTTATACATATTTATGTTTCTGTATACTTGCTGTGTATGTACATACATACATACATATGTATATATGTATATCCATTTTACTCTCAATTTCTCGACTCTTCTCATATGTATGTACGAGAGCTCACAAAAAGAAGTCTGCCTCGTCTAGTCTGGGGCATTTCATTTAAAAGCTACAGTAATTACTCACATATTTCAGTTTATAAAATAAAAGTAGGGCGATGAACCGTTGTGCTAGATATACGCCAGCCTAGAGTTCTCTCCGGGAAGTCTAAGAGGAGGTCAAGTGGTGTCATTCGAATAGACAGACGTTCCATGCTTAAAAGGAGCTTGCAGAGAAAGAGAGAGGGGCACATCCTCCTTGTCTACAGAAGTTGAACAGCGGAGGCGGCATTCCGGGCAACAAAAAAAAAGAATTTTTTTTCTTCTTAAAACTGCGGGATGTTTTCAAGCACTCGCAGCATCGTGAGACTTGCCTGCAAATCTCTCAAAAAATGGTAAGGAGTGAGCGTTTTCTTCATATCATATGTATCTTTATTTATTTATTTATTCATTTTGGATCCCTGCCCCAAGTCGCTGTAGTACATGAATACGGTATTATTAAGGAAAGTTAGAGTTGGCGATGGAGGAGAGAGTAAGAGAGAAGATTAAAAGAAAGGGGAGAGAGAGAGATTGCGAGAGAGTTTCCGCTATTCTACCATCGCTTAGTGATATCATATATTTGCATTTAAAATCAGTATGCCTTGCATGCTGAAGGAATGACGGAATCTTCTGCTGGAAATACCTCTACGATGGCCTTTTTCAGTTATCAAGAGGAAGTCTTTCTATCTCATTCTATATTCCCTTCTGAAATTTTAATTTATAATTTCCATTTCATTTGAGTACATTATATATGATGACGACTACTCATAGCAATGGAACAGCTGAAAGATTTGCCATTCACGAAAGAGAGAAGGGAGAGCGTCAGAGAAAGAGAGGAGAAAGATAAGCAGCGTGTTCTGTAATGGGAGAAAAGAAGGAGAAAGAGACAAAGAGAAAAAAAGCAGTGAAGAGCATGTCTACAGTGTTTCAGTAATCCCCGCTTGCTAACCGAGGAGCCTCTCCTCTGATGAGCAAGAAAGAGAGAGTGAGAGAGAGAATGAGAGAGAGAGAAAGAGAGAGAAGAGAGAGAGTGTGTGAAAGAGGGAAAGAGAGAAAGAGTGAGAGAGAAAAGAAGAGAGGGAGAGAAAGAAAAGAGAAAGAGGGCGAGAAAGAGGGCGAGAAAGAGTGAGAGAGTGAGAGAGATTCAAATTGCTTTTCTTCCGCCTCATTTAGCACTCTCTTATGCTTGTGTGTCTGCGATTTCCCAAGAGTCAGAACCCTTTCCGATCATTTTTTTTTTCTTTTGCCACATTGTGCTGGCATGCCACATGCTAATTATTGTTAATTTATTATTATTATGCTATGCATAGCGCTCTAGCATTGGAATTAAAACGATTGATTGTTAACCAAATGCTTGCGTTTTTTTGCTTTATTTTACTATAGCTATATTTACGTTACATATTTTGTATTCTCTGATTTTCCATTTCTTGCCCCTCTTGTCTCTTCTTCAGGCATCCCTCTTGTGCTTCTGTCGATGATTTGCTTTTGCATGTTCAGAGTCTCGAATTTCGACGACGGCATTGCTGATGAGATATAAGAGATGAGAGAGAGAGAGAAAGAGAGAGGGAAAGGAAATGGCAAAACGAGAGACAGAGAGAGAGAGTGAGAAATTGAGAGGCAGACAGAGAAAGAGAGAGAGAGAGGGAAAGAGTGAGAGAGCGAGGTCGATTCATAGAGATAAAGAATTCCCAGGTCTGCTGCTCGCTTCCTCATCTGTGTCCATGCCAGTCTGTAGTTGGCGGTTCACGCGTGCAAAAAAATGAGCGAGAGAGAGGGATGTTTAAATGAGTCCAACCTTAGTGCGTCAGTCTCCGCCTTGATTAATTGGTCAAAGGCACGCAGGTGGTCTGGAGGAGAGAGAGAAAGAGAGAGAGAGAAAGAGAGAGAGAAATAGGGAGAGAGAGCAGAAAGAGAGCAAGACAGGGTATGCAAAAGAGAGAGCGCAGGAGAGAGAGAGATTGAGAGAGAAGGGTCGAGAAAGCGGGCAAGAGAGGGATAGCAAGAGCGAAAGAGAGCAAGAGAGAGAGAGAGAGAGAGAGAGAGAGAGAGCAGAGAGAGCCGAACGAACACTTGAACTTCGTTTTCACCAGCCTTTGACCAATCTCTCGGAAGTGTTCCTTGATGCCAGGTAAAGAATATGCCGAAGACACGGAAAAACATCGCCTCGCTGTTCTCCTTTCGTCTCGGATACGATGCATTCTCTCGTATTTTTGCTTCTCTCGATATCTCCAACGATTTATTCACTCTATCTCTCGCTTTTTCAGCTCTCTTTTGCATAAGGCGTGAATTGACTCTTCATCAGTTCCTCTTGCTCTTTCGCTCTCTCTTTCTCTCTCTCTCTCTCTCTCCCTCTCTCTCTCCTCTTCCTTATCTCTCTCTTTCTTGGCGGCGCAACCAAAGAATAAAGGAGGGCCGGAAGGGAGAGCGCGCCTGACTTCGTTTTGGACGTTTTCAGAGCAGCTCCAGAGAGGGAGGGGGGGAGCGCTGGAGAGAGAGAGAGAGAGAGAGAGAGAGAGAGAGATTCCCCTTTCGCGAAAAGCAGGACCCCAATGGCGGCGCTGAGCAAGAAGAAGGCAAAGAGAACGATCCGGATAGTGTCGGGGGAAGAGAAGAAGAAAGAACCAAAGAGGAAGCTGGTAGGCATCTTTGAGGAGACGGCGGCAGATTCTGTCCGGTCGCCATGCCTCTTCGTCTTCTTCTTCTCCTTCCTCGTCGCTCCCTCTCCGTCTGCTGAATCGCCTTCCTTCTTCTATCTCACGGCCACATCAGCTGAGCGCATCCTCCACATGCCCTGAGGCGCGCACCCGAGAACGGCCGGACTTCCCGAACACCGGAGAGCGCGAGAGAGAAAAATGCAACTGCTGCAAATCGACGGCGAAGAGGATCTCCGCATCCACAACATCACGATTCTGCCTTCTGACCAATGCGCCTCTGAGGATCAGCGGGCAAGTTCTTTCATATTTAATATAAAAAAATTAAATTTTTTGCCTAATTAAAAAAAATAAATTTCATTCTGATTTTTTTTCTTTTAAACATAAAATAGTTGTTCAGGCTGCAAAATGCTGCTGTGGAACGGGTCGCTTCTATGACTTTCCGAACAAGAGATGCGAAGTTAGTGTGCGTTTCTCTTTTTACTTGATGGGTCCATTTTTTTGTTGCTCTTCCACCATATGAGTCTTTCTTACATGTTTCTTCCTCACTCACTTTATATTTGTAATGCATGTTTCAGTAAAAGTAGGCCCATGTCTCTCCACATCTCATTCTCTCTCTCTTACACTCTGTGTCAATCTCTCTTCCTCTGTTCAGCCTCGTCTCTGTTTCTCTTCTTCTCTCACACAGTCTCTCTCTATCTCTCTTTTTCTCTCTCTCCATCTCGCAGGTCTCTGCGAACGTGGCGTTCATGTTCGGGCGTGTGAACGATGGCTGGTCGCACGTGTTCGTGTACGTGTTCGTCTACCCTTGCCTGCTGCTCTCCCTCGTCGCTCCCCTTGCCGCCGTCCTTCTCGGAATGGCCAAGCGGGAGAAGCGAGAGGGCGACTCGCGATTTGTCAGTCTACTTCTGCTAAAAGTTCACTTTGATAAAAGAATACTTTATAAACTATGCATGTATGTACGTACATACATATATGTAAAAGAAAGTTAAAGTACAATTTGTTTTTGCCTATCACAAACATCTTCTTTTTGGCTTTCTTAGTTTACAAATTATTTTTCGGGAAAATAATATCATGACTATTTTGATGCCGGTAAATATAAGTAGTTCTCATGTTATAATTTCTGGCATAAGTTAAAAATGAACGCGATTTCAGCCGAACCCGCTGTACCAGATGATCTGGCTGCTCGCCGGCTGCGGATGGGTCAGCGTCCTCTCGCCAATGCCTTTCTCACTCTGGTACTACATTCTTGGCTACGGAACAAGGTTGGAATTTCTCTCTTCTCTCTATCTCTTCTCTTCTTCATCTCTCACTCTCTTCCTCTCTCTCTTCATCAATCTCTTTTTCTCTCTCACCATCGCTCTTTATTTCTGTCTCTTTTTCTCTCACCATCGCTCTCTATTTCTGTCTCTCTCTCTCTCTCTCTCTCTCTCTCCCTGCAGAGACATGAACCAGTCTGCCGTGATGTGTCATGTCTACCGTACCACGATGGAGGCCGTCCCCCATACGACAGACACGATGATGACTCTCTTCTCCGTGCTACTCGCGTGTGCACGGCGAGCATTTCTTTTTCTTTTATTTGTTTATCTATTACTAAAATGTAGCTAATCACATTTTTTGTAGTTGCTGATTCACAACTGTTTATTTTCTATATTTCTCGTGTTTTAGTTAGAAGCCATTAAATACTTTTCATTAGCTGTTCCGTTACATTTCATGGTTCACTTGTCGCTTGTCTGTTGGTCCTCTTCCGAGAATACATTAGATGTCTATACTCACTCTCCTCCTCTCCCTTCCAGATTCCTGACGCAGTACCACCGGAACACGCTGAAGCTGCGGACGGTCGAGCGATTCTCCAGAGCTATCTGGATCATCATCTTTGTCTGCGTCGCCCTTGGCATTCTACGCTTCTTCGAGCACGACGCTGCTGTCTATCAATTCTGCATGGGTGAGAGAGAGAGAGAGGGACAGAGAGAGAGGGAGAGAGAGAGAGGGAGAGAGAGAGATGGAGAGAGAGAGAGGGAGAGAGTGCGAGAAATAGAGAGATATCAGTAGGTAGAGAGAGGGAAACAGTGAAAGGAGAGTAGAAGGTTCTCCATTCATGAAAATATGGGAGATACAGATACTGCGAATATAAGCAAGATAACTAATCTCACTCTCTCACAGACACGGAGCCTACGCCAGTATGGGCGAGGCGCTGCATGGTTCGTGAGGGCGCCCTCCCTGGCGTGCTCTCGAGATCCTTCTGGAAGGTAGAGAGAGAGAAAGAGAGAGAGAGAGAGAAAGAGAGAGAGAGAGAAAGAGAGAGAGAGAAAGAGAGAGAGAGAGAAAGAGAGAGAGAGAGAGCCTGTGATAGAGAGAGAAGCTACAGAAATGACATAAAGAAAATCTATCTTATTGATTAGTTAATTGACTAATGAACATCACTCGATAAATGCCAGGTCGCCCTTCCACTCGCCGACTTTGTGGTGCAGTTTCTGGTGCCGGGCGTGCTGCTCGCCCTCCTCCACATTGGCTTCATCCGCGAGCCCGAGATCGACATGGGCGGAGCTCTGCGAAGACAGTACGAATAAAAAATTTTTTCTTCAAAATATAATTTTCACTATTGCCTCATTTTCCGCGTCTGTTAATAACGTTGACACTTCCTCGCAGTAATCGATTCGGCCGAACTCCACGAGATCAAACGCGCATCCTCATCACAACTGTCACCATCTCTTTTCTCATCTCGCAGGTCTTTCTTTTTTGTTTCGAAAGATTTTTTTAAAGATAACATAATCCCTTTGTATTCGTTGGTAGTACTTTGTTTCCGATGAATTATGGAAAACAATTACGATAGTAAGGAAAATAAATTAATATGAGATATGTTGACCTTGTCAGGTGCCGACCGCCTTCATCACAACTCTCTCGCTTACGATCAATCACTTCAACAACAACAAAGCTTGTCAGTCGATATGTTCTAATAACTTTATTGTATCCTTCAACCATTGATCATGCGGCGTTGCGTATTCAATGAAATCATTTTTCTTTACTTATTGTTATAAAATGATGTGGGATAGTGCTTCTTTCTCTCCACGCTCTTTTACACTCTCCCTCTCTCTCTCTCTTTCTCTCTCTCTTTTTCTCTCTCTCTCTCTCTCTCTTCACCTTCAGTGATGGTTCTCGCAGTGGTGACAGCGCATATGCAGCCACTCTTATCAATGATAACAATGACGGCCAATTCGGCAGCTCTTCTAACTGCCTACTACGTCATTGTCAAGGTGAAACAATAATTTCACCCTTGTTCGAGTTTCTTTTATTTTCTTTTACTTCTGTAAAAAAATTAACCTCCGTTATTATCGTTAAAAATCAATATTTCTTCTTCTTTATTATCGAAATTTTTTAAAAACTAATATCATAGTTACCATCGTCATGTTTTCCGCATGCAGTATCCTGGAAACTAGTTAGGAAAGGGAGAACAGCTGGAAAATACTGCTCGGCTCGACACCATATGGTTTCCTGAATCGGGGATTCCTGCTTGAGGACGATGACGCCGATGTCGGTGACTCGGAAGACTCGTTCTCGGACACGGCTGGCGAGGCGCCTCAGGAGCATCTCCTCAGAGCGGGCGCATCGCAACGGCGAAGCACGCGGTAGGCTCTTTCCTTATTTAAGCTGTTAAAAAAAATCTGTCTTTCAAAAATATTATTAATTCATTCCTTTGTACAAATATTATATATATATATTTGTACAAAGGAATGAATTAATAATATTTTTGAAAGACAGATTTTTTTTAACAGCTTAAATAAGGAAAGAGCCTACCGCGTACTTATTTATCGAGTCATTTTATGAACGCAAGAAAAAGAGAAATATAATTTCTCTCTCGATATTTTTGATAACAAAATAATGTAAATGATTACTCTCTCACACAAAACACTACTTGCACGCCTATCTCTGAATGTGGTGTGAATGAATTCTCTTTATTTTTGCCTCTCTACCTTGTCTATCCTTCTGGTGCAAGTGTGCTCGTGCCCTTCCAATTCCTTAAATATAGTGTTCCTTATTTGATTTCATTTGCATCGCTCGCGAGTTGCTCGTGCTCATATTTAACCGGCTCTGACTCTCTACTTCCACACACTTCTCGAGAACTTCTTACCGAAATCTATCAGTTTTCATTTTCAATTGGTAGTCTATGTAGATTTTCTTGTCAACGAGAGAGAGAGAGAGAGAGAGCGAGAGGGTAGAGAAGCAAGAGTGCGAGAGAATAAAGAAGGAGAAAAAGAAGGAGAAAAAGAGAGAGAGAGAGAAAGAGCCGGCGAAATTAGTTGTGATGTCTCGTGATAGTTATGCACGCATTTCTTCCCCATTGCACGTACTCTAACTGATCTGTCCCCTCATTTTTACCGGCACGGACTTATTAAAAATAAAAGCAATTCTTAAAATTGCGAAAGAGGTGAAGAGAATGGTCCTGAGAAGTGTAGAAAAGAAAGAAGTAAACCGAGGAAAGCTTCAGATGCAGCACATACCTGAGCGTCAGCCACTCCTTCGACACGAGTTCCATGCGTTCCTTCTCTCGCAAACCTTCCGACTTCCATGGCAGAGACGACTTCTTGTGATCAGAACAGCACATGCCAAATCGATTTGTATTTGTCATTCTAGCTAATTACGGTACCAAAGAGTAACCGATTGATTGATTAGTCAATGATTACATTGCTAATCTAATCTATATGTATGTATTTATTGCCAAATGGAAAGAAACATCTTTCAGCATTGATTTGTTAAATTACCGAAATCTTTCTGTCGAAATATGCATTTCTATAAAATATCGCGCTTTGCTTTCTCACCTCTCCTCGCACTCTCTTCTCCCTCGCCTGCCATATCAGCTGCTTTCGCCTCATTATTCTTCTATTTATCTTGCGCATTTTAATGGTGCTCTTCTTAGTTCTCCTTTTCAAGTCCAAGATTCTAGTTATCTACTTTCTCCCTTTTGCTCTTTATTTCCTCTTCTCTTGTCTCCCAACACAATGTCTATAGAATGGCCCTCAGGAAAGTTTATATTTCTGCTCAAAAATCATGATGACATTGGAAGTGTTCAAATGTGGAATCGTTCCAACTTTGCAAAAACACCTGTCCCGGTCTATGCAAGTTGTGCTTTTATCTCAATCTACACACTTACTTTTTATATCAACTTTTCAGACATTCAAGTTTATGCTTCATTCGTTCATTTTCATGCACTCATTGCATTTTGATCTCTCCTGCCAAATGTTCCGCCGCTTTAAATTCGTCGCTTATGGTTAGGCAGTTATGAATAAATGATGAGAAGGTTCTGACATGCGGATACAGAGAGAAATATAGAGATAGAAAGAGAGAGTGAGAGAAAGTGAAAGAGATGGAGAGAGAGAGAGAGTGAGAGATGGAGAGAGAGAGTGAGAGATGGAGAGAGAGTGAGAGATTGAGAGAGAGAGAGTGAGAGATGGAGAGAGAGGGAAGGAGAGAGGCATGATCGAATGAGGGGGGATGGGGAGAGAAAGGAGACAGAGAAATGAACAAGGAAAAGATATATAGAAACACGCAATGTTCCCTTGGAATATGCAACAGAGGAGATCTTGGGTTTTTTTTTCACAGAAAAAATTGAAACCGTGAGATAGTCAAGAGTTGCGTTACAATTATGGCACACCGAGATCGGCAAGATTGTGTGAAAATAAAATGAGATGAAAGAGTGTAACAATTGTGAGTAGAGCAGAGCATGAGTAAAGTAGAAATAGAAGGAAGACTGAATGCTTGACGGAGAAAGACTTCTCTCACTCATTCATCGCTGAGATTAATGGTCATTTGTGATTTGACATCCAATGACATTTGCTTGAGTCGATGTGCAATGTCCGCGCTGTAGCCGACCTGAGGAGAAGAAGGAAATCATCACGATGCCATGTTCACTAGGATAATCATTCTCAACCAAGAGAAGCGCTAGCAGAGTTATTCTTTATCACTTTACTCTCTTAGTTTCTCTCTCTATCTCGGAGGCTTGTTTGAATATCGATTAAAGTCAGTTGGAGGTGGAAAATAAAATGATTCTAGCTAGCTACGACTTGCTTATGATTAAAAGAATACGCGCCTTGCTGTCAAAATCGGCCATTTTGGCGGTACATTCATAAAACAGAAATGTTCAAATCATTTCTTCTTTGAAATTATCCATTTGATAAAATTTGTCAAATAGTTTTCTTTTAAAAATGTCAAAAATATCTCGAACCTTGATCTTGGCGATAATATCAGTGAGAAGAAGACGGAAGGCGATTATCGCAGCGTCGACCTCTTCTGCAGACATCTTCTTCGTTTCTTCCAAGAAGCGACGAATGTTGAAGAGGGAACACTCCAGGAATACCGACCAGTACACGGCTCGGAACTTGCCATTTATCTCAAGATATTATGTAAAGTACATATATATAAAATATAGTTTAAAAACATTATCTTAATTGTATGTTTTTAAAAAAATGTGTAAAAATCCATTTAACAACTCTGTCTGGGTAAGAGCTTCGTATACACAAAAAGGAAGAGTTAAACAAAAGAGACCTCAAGTTTGCCGTGTCGCCTGCCGAGATTATCGAGGATTATGCTGAGTGAGGAGAGATCATCCAAAGCCATGATTCCGCCTTCGATCACCTATAGGAGGGAGACAGAGAAGAGAGTGGCTGTTATTATATTTTTGTTCGGATTGCTTGCCACTTTCATTTTTTATGGTATCATAAACCAGCTGCCTGAAAATAGCACGCGAGTATGATTGTGGTGAATTTGGCAATTTCAATTGTCGCATCATTTTTCTAAATCATCCTCATTGAAAATCCACGCTTATCTCAGATTGATTAACCTGAATGAACCGAAGTGCTTGGAATACGAACTCGCAGCTTTTCTTCTCGCGCTTATTCCCTGTGAACTTCATCGTTGGAAAGAGCTTCCGGGCTTCAGGGCACTGAACGAATACAATTAATGGCTCTTCTTTGGCGAACAATAAGTGCATACACTACTTTTAGAGAGAGAGAGAGAGAGAGAGAGAGAGAATTATCAGCAAATGTCGGAGGATTCGTTCTCTTTTTTTAACTTCGTATATATGAATGTAGTTATGATTTTATAATCACATCGACTAATGCATGGTTAAAATGAGATACATATCTGCAAACTTGTCTGCCGACCTGGTTGAAGATCATGTCGTAGATGTCGCAGCCGAGTTGCTGCTTCTTCGGCTCGAGGAGCAGCCACGACTTGTGCAGCACGGCCTTGTCCTCCTCGCTATACGCGTTCCATGCCATCGCCGACTTCGCCTCGGGTTGTTTCTGTATTTCTTCTTTTATTTCTTCCGCCTCTTCTCTATGTACATATGTATGTACATACATATACTATGTACTATATTAGAGGTTAAATGAAAGCACATTCCATTCTCACTTTTTCCTCATGTCAAACAAGCATGCAAAGTTGACAAAACTTGCAAAATATGTATGTCTTGCTCCTTTTATGGATTGTGAAATGGGTATCCTCTTTTTTACAAAAACAAAATAGGATTTTAGAAAAAAAATGGGACACTTGTTTTGAAAATCGATAAGGATGTATGAAGAAAATGCAAGTGGAACAAGGGAAAAAGACGAAACGTACGCCGATTCGAAGCGGGCCGGCGGGGATGGCGCCGTGGGAAGGGGAACGAGTAGTATTGAACATGAGAAGAGGTGATCTCTCAGAGAAGAGAGAGAGAGAAAAAGAGGAGAAGTCCTTCTTTTAGAAGCCTCTGATTCTCCTCCCACTTTCTAAATGGAGTTTGGAGACACAAAGGAAAGAGAACATGCAAATGCAAAAGTATGGAAAGTGACGGAAAGAGAGAGAAAGATTAATGCGAAGCGATGTTAGTGAGTCTAGATTATAAGAAAAGAGGGAAGAATAAGAAGATCTCTTAAAGCACGCGAAGGAACACTTCTTGGTACTTTCACATTGTTTCCATTCACAAGAGCAGAGACACGAGGATCAAGCCATGAAATCGACTCGGATAAGGAAATATAGATTAATGAGATGGCAGAAGACATCGCGAGAAGGTGGAAGATATGAATCTACATATATTGTATGTATGCACATACATAAATGCACATGTATAAGGAAAAGGAAGAAGAGTTGCAAAAATCGAGAGAGAGAGAGAGAGAGAGAGAGAGAGAAGAGGGGGACAGATAGAGAGAGAGAGAAAAAGTGAGAGTGAGAGAGAAGCGAAAAACAGGCATCAAAACTCACGTGCGTAAATTCGAGATTGCGCGGAGATTACTTATTCTGTTGTATTCATAGCATATGGCAATCGAGAGCTTGCTTCCCACGATCCGAAGAGAGAGAGAGAGTTGCGAAGAAAGTGTCAGGGTCAGTGGGATAACAAAGAATCCTGACCAAGCTTCGTCAAGAATCTTTGATGGAATCCGAACCTTTGACAATAGGCAGCAGATGTATTTTACATAGAACCGATCACGAGTAGATGAGAGTACCGAAAGTAAACTTCGATGGAAGTGAGCGGGAAGGGTGTTTTCCCACTTGCGACTGTTGTCCAGTCGCATGATTGGCCATCCTCATTTCCTTCGTTGGAATGAGCATCAACCAATCAAGCTGCTGAAGATCTCTGCCTTTACTTCTCTCTCTTTCTCTTTCTGAACTTTCTTTACCTCTCGCTCTCCTCAGTCTCTCTCTCTCCTCAGTCTCTCACGAAGCCATCGTCAGCGATGTTCTCTGTTTTATTCCTTGGCCAGCCATTCAACGTCTGGCGCTCTTCCTGTCACTTCGGAGTAGCATCCAAGGGAATGAATGGGAAGTGGGGTGGGGAGGAAGACGGGGAGAAGGGAAATGAAGACACCTCACTCGACACGCGGACCAAACGGGACGGAGGCATTCTTCTGCATCGTCTGCACTCACTGTTACTATCTCTCTCTCTCCCTCTCTCTCTCCCTCTCTCTCCCTCTCTCTCTCTTCTCTTTTTCCTCTCTCTCTCTCACTCTCTTTCCATCCTTTAGTTCTCGATATTAAGTCATATCCTAATTATCTCCTTCTAACTTCTTTGTCCTTTTTCTTTTTCCTTTTTTTTAACCTCTCATTATCGCAAAAGCTTATGTATGTATATGAAAATTATTCTTGTTCATACATACAAGATATTGCAAAATGATTATAAGTTGATCATTTTAAACAGGCGAACGTGAGAATTCGAACAAAATGTCAGCTGCCCTGTGTCCAGAACATTTGCCTTATAAACGGAAAAAATGCAGACGAATATTTCCGTCCAGAAATCGCGAGGGAAGTAACGAACGGAAAGTAAAGAAAGCAGTAATGCAACAGTGGCTAATCCTGCGTGTTCCTTCCCGGAACGGATGAGAGGGAGAGAGGGGGAGGGTTAGAGAAACAAAGATAAAGAGATGAAAGAGAGAGAGAATGTGAGAGAGGGAGAATGAGAGGGAGTGAGAGGGAGAAGGAGAGAGAGAATGACAGAGAGAGAGAGAGAGAGATAGTGGGAGAACCATGGATAGAAATGACCTCCTCCCTCCTCGCATTTCATCCCCACTCCTTTCTGGCAAGGAAATCTTCCTGACGCTCACGAGTCTTGTTAGGAAAGTAGAATCTTTTCGAATTTACATGAGGAAATGATATCAGGAAAGAATTTCCGCATGGAATTCGATGCTCTGACACTTTTTATCTCTTTACCTTGTCTTCTCTTTCTCTCACTCTCTCTCTCTGTCTTTCTATCTTTCTCTCTCACTCTCCCTCTCCCTCCCTATCTCTCTCTCTCTCTCTCTCTTCTCTCAGCTGACCCTCTGCAACTGACAACAGAACAACATTGCACATCCCTCCCGTTCCGTCATCATAATCGTATCCATCTCTCCAAGGGAGTCTCGCCCGAGGCAATTGAGCAAATTCTCTCGTCTCCTCATTGCAGGAGAGTAAAAAATAGAACCAAACCTATCGCGTGCAGACGTTTGCTTGTGAATTAAGATGTGGCTCGAATTTAAAGAGAACGGTAAAAAGGAGGCATCGAAAAGTGGAGGTGCCACACAGAAAATGGCAGAAGCCCAAGCTATTTAAGGTTGCAATTGAGGCGGGGCAGCCCGACAGTTCCGGGTTCGAATCCCACACGAGCATCCCTCATGCCTTATGGTTAGACAAGGTAGTAAGGTTTCCTGTGTTTATCTTTATGTTATTAGAGCATGAAAACGACTTTAGAGAGTGGCTCGAATTTAGAGAGAACGGTAAAAAGGAGGCATCGAAAAGTGGAGGTGCCACACAGAGAATGGAAGAAGCCCAAGCTATTTAAGGTTGCAATTGAGGCGGGGCAGCCCGACAGTTCCGGGTTTGAATCCCACACGAGCATCCGTGATGCATTATGGTTAGACAAGGTAGTAAGTTTTCCTGTGTTTATCTTTAAAGGAGTTGAGCGTGAAATCGAGAGCAAAGAGTAGAAAAGGAGAGATACGTAAAAGGCTGTAAAAAACATTGACAAAAGTTGACAAGCAAGTGAAATGGAGGAGATCTAAGGATGCGTAAATATGTCATTGTGATCTTCATAGACAAAACCGTTTGAAAGGCCGAGAAACATCACTGTCTGAACCAGGAAATACATTATGGAAGAATGATCCGGGAACTAGATATATAAATAAAACATATAAACAATACACAGTTACTCTCAAGAAGGAAACCACCATGTAATTTGAATAGGAAAAATGGGAATAATAGGCAGAATGAATCATGGAAATCTTGAGAGATCTTTTTTGCCTATACCGAGACCAGCGAGTCACCGGGAGGAGACACGCGGAACTTCTGAAGGCGCGCGTAGGAAGAGAGCAGGCCGCGCCAGTAGCTGAGCACATCCGAGATGCGGAGATGAGACTGCACCCAGCGATGGCCACTGAAGTGACGGAGAGAAAGAGAGAGAGAGAGAGAGAAAGAGAGAGAGAGAGAGTAGGAGAGAGAGAAGATGTGAGAGAGAGAAAAAATGAGAGAGAGAGAAAGAGTATAAAAGGAAAAGGCAGCGCAAGTATAGTGGCTGAATGAATGAAGACTACGGGGAGAGATATGGAAAAGTTCTAAGCTAAGAAATAGGAGAAAGTCCGATGTTTCAGATGAACAGCGTGCTTCTGCAGTTTAAAAGAACAACTTCTGCCCTGTACTATTTCTTTCGCTCTTTTTCACTCTCATTATCTTATAGTCTCCTATTCTCTTTCACTATCTTTATCTTGCAATCCGCCGAGAAAGCATTGTTCGTCTTTTAGAAGCTTTTATCTAGGACAATGAAGGAACTAGAGTAGCAGAATAAGTGAGATAGAGATAGAGATAGAGAGAGAGAGAGAAAGGGAAAGCGAAGGAAAGGGTGAAAGAGAGAGACAGTGAGAGAGAGAGACAGAGAGACAGAGTGTGAGAGAGAGAGAGAGAGCACTTGCAAGTAAGTGACCATGGCCAACTCCGTCATGAGCTTTTGTTTTTAATGTGATGAAAAAGAAAAGAATCTATCGGCTAAAAAAAACGTACTTGGCTTTTCTTCCAGATTTTAAGAATAGAGAGATCTCTGTACGTACGTACATATATCAGTACGCTGTTGCGAAATTGCTGATAATGGTAATAAAGAAGCGCTCATTAAAATACATATCTACAAATAAACCTTGAATATGCTCTGCTCAAATATTCACAGACAAATTATTAAAAAGAGATGAACATTGGGCGATGGAGAGAGAGAGAGAGAGAGAGAGAGAGTGGCGAGACGGAGAGTGAGTGAGAGCGCAAGGGAATAGGAAAAAAACGAAATGATCTCCTCCCTGCTCACATTTCATTCCCATTAGCTTGTACTTCCTGGCAAGGAAATCTTCGTGATGTGATGCTTGGCTACTTCTCTTGTCAGGAAAGTAGACACTTTTTGGAATATCATGAGGAAATGACATCAAGAGGAAATTTCAGAAACAAATTCAAAAATCTGGAATGCTAGTGTCTTCTTTTTACTTCCTCTGCTCTTAATTCTCTCCTCTTATTTCTTGTTATTTCTCTTTTTCTCGCTCACTCACTCTCTTAATTTATTTCTAAGAAGCGAGCAATCAATAAATGGCGAGAGAGCGAGATAAAGAGAGAAAGAGCTAGAGATAAAAAAGAAAGAGAGAGAGAGAGAGACAGAGAAGAGAAAGAGAGAGAAAAGATGTGAGAAAGGATGTGAAAGAGAGAGGGAGAGAGTAGTAAAGAAATTCCCCACTTCTCCGCAATCCTCTTCATGTCTTCGTCGTGTTCTCTGGCGAAGAGAAGCAGCCGCTCGATTCCCTCCTCCGAGTTGTCTTCGACAGGGAAGAAGTGGAAGAAGGGGATGAGTCGGGGGGAGAAGAATTCGCGCCAGCCATCTTCCACGTGCAGCACAAGGGAAGAGCAGAGAAGAAGGTGCTTGAAGCGGAAGGAGGCAGCCACGCCGCGGAAGTTGAACACGTATCTGGGCAAGGAGGAGAGAGAAGGAGAGAGGAGAGAGAGAAAAGGAGAGGGAGAGAGGAGAGAGAGAAAAAGAGAGGGAGAGAGAGTAAGAGAAAAAGAGACGAACTTATATTCGCAACTGTGCTCAAGCGGTCGCTCCTTCGCCGGCTCTGCGCCGAGTGTATCCTAATCAAAGAGTCGCATCGATTCAGTCATTCAGAAAGAGAAAAATAGACGAGTAATAAGACGGATATAGATGGCGAGAGAGAGAGAGAGAGAGAAAGAGAGAAGGAGAGAAAGAGAGAGAGGGGAGAGATAGAGAGAAAGAGAGATAGAGAGAAAGAGAGAGAGAGAGAGAGAGAGAGAGAGAGACAGAGACAGAGACAGAGAAAACAATGACCTTCGGTCCCTTGTATGCCTGATTCTTAGTGTACTTGGCATCGACGAGTTCTGGCCTTCTCCGTGAGAGGAGGACGAGAGCATCGCGCGCGGCACTCGTGCGCGAGCCGAGGAAGAAGGCCAGCGGCTGTTTTTCTTCCCACGGAAAGGATGACGCGTATCTGGCAGGATTACGCTTATACTTTACATATTTCTCTCATATATTATTCATCTAGATATACAGACAGATTCATGAACATTTCTTGTTATCATATATTGCTAATATAGAAATATACAAACATCCTTTTGTAAGATTTTCTTGATGCATTTTTGAGATTACTCAGAAAAAAAGAGAGAGATATAAAGATGATAAAAGAGAAAGAGAGAGAAGGAGGGGAAGATAGTGAAAGAGAGAAAGAGAGAGAGAGAGAGAGAGAAACTGTAGTAGCTGCTTGCTCGTCTCCTCCCATCTGCCAATGCCGGTCGGATACGTGGAAATTGCCGGGCCGCCCTTGTGGAAGGCCCACGCCGGATAGAGAATGTCCGCGTAGTCAGCGTCTTTCTGATCAGATACTCTATGTATGTACATATGTTTACAAGAGATTTTAGAAGACTTGAGTGAAATGCCGATCCTCTCAAGGACAAACAGAGGAATGCGATAGTGAGAAAGAGAGAGAGAGAGAGAGGGAGAAATGAGCAGAGACCTTGCTGAAAGAGAAGACTGGCAGCGGTTCCGCCCTCGCGTGCACCTTCGGATGGTCAAAGTCATTGACGATCAACTCGACATCAGGGAGTTCGGCCGCGACTCGCTTCAGGAAGTAGTCAATCCCTTCGCATCTGACAAAGCATACATATCTGTAGATTAAAGAAAAGTTGTTGCTGTGTTGCGGATCGATACACATTCATAATCTGTCTGGCAGAAAGAAAGAAACAAAAAGATCAGAGAATAGTGTCAGAGAATCCTTAGAGGGTAACTTCAGGGCAAACGAAACCTTGCTTGAAAGACGCATTTTGGCTGTCGGTAGACGGTGTGATTGTAGATGAGATAGGGATTGCCGAGCCGAGCAGCCGACTCGAGCATCGCGCGAGAGATGCCTCTCTCGAAGGGAGCCAGATCAGACTGCCAGATACTGCAAGGAACAATTATCATGACTTCTACAAGAGTTTTACTACAACATTTGCTACATTGAAATTATCGTAATTCCAGATGGTTTTTTCTCTCTCTTTAATACTGTTTAACTATTGGTCTTTTTTTAAATTTAAGAATGATTTAACATTTCTAAAATTAAAGAATTACCTTTCATAATACTTGTCATCCGGCAAGGAAGCGAGCTTTTCTTCTATCAATCGGCCTTCCTTTTCCGCTTCTGCCATTTTTGCGATCCATTTATTCTCGATCTCATCTTAAAGTAATGGCTTTATTGCTTAATTGTTCTTTTTTTTTTAAATTAAAGGTTAGGAGACTATACGGTATTATATATACCGTAGAAATTGTGCGCTAGCGAGGAAGACGCGAGTGTTATGAGAAGAAGGCCACGAATCATCGTTGAATCATCGGCACAGAACACACACTGATGCTTGCTAATCGCTTAATCTGAAGAGGAAAATTCTTTAAAAAGGATTCTTATATTTCTTCTTTAAGTAGCAAGGAACTGCAGTGTCGGATCAACTGTATTTACTTGGGAATGGTAAAAATCCATCAAAGGTTTCTTCGAGAGATGAGGGCTAACTCAACTCCTTTATTTATGCTAGGACGAATAAGCAGGTTGTGAACAAACATGAAATAATAAATAGATAAAGAAGAAATATGGTATACTAGCAATTTTTGGGGCTGGATCTCGGGAGTTTATTTTTTCCGACTTATTTTTCGCGAGCGATTCTGTATAACAACCGCTCAGTCTGCAGGATCGTAGTTATTGACTTAAAGGAGGCCATAAGGGAAAAACTCCTACCACGAAGTCCCTGACGGATTTGGACGGAATGATAAAATGTACGGAGTAAAGAATCAACAGAAATGGTGCTACTGCCCCTTGCCTCTCTCCCCAGAAACTTGTGGCTTGCACCGCTGCCAGTTGAGCCTACGTGTTAAGAAAAACCCGGCCAATGTTGGTTGCGCGCACCATAATTATGCAATTCAAAGGTATGACTCGGTTGGCCCCAGCGGCCATGGTGTTGCTCTGTCAAACATTTTTGAAAATGGCGGGAAGATAAAATATTTGGGAATTCAAAGTAGAAAACAGTGTTAATTTCCTAGTGGCATGAAGGTTTTTGTGACTTCGGGACACTTGCAATAGATGTTTCTAGCACAACCCGACCAAATAAGGCGAAAAAAACAAGACACTATTTATTCGCCTCGGACCTCCTTTAAAGAATTTTTGGTAGTGAGGATCAGTGTGGGCGGTCGCTGAATAAGTTATGTATGTAAGTACATAAATAAAAACAAGAAAATAAATAAAAGCAAAACGGAGGGGAAAAAACTACTTGAAACTGATTCCACTCTATGGTTTGCAACAAAAACTCTTGGTGGCAACAATTCATCAAAACAAGAACGGCGAAAACATTGAGTTGACGGACATACATACAGACATTTCCGAGCATTATTGGAGACCCACTAATGGAAGCGGAAACAGCGCCAAGAAAGCCAACCTTCCTAACACCTAGCAACAGAAGACTAAATTATTTAGACACAAGGCCAGAATTACCTTTTCGGTTGAAGAAGAGTGTGACTTCTGCGTTTTCGGCTTTATTCTTAGAAAGGATGTTTCGTACTCGAGATGGAGTAGACTCTGATTCCAAGGAAGTTTTCGATTGGATTCATACCATTCATGCAGCCGCAGCAATGAAAACATTCTTCATTACATTTTCATCTCCATATCAATTATTATTGTACCAAAAATAAACTGGCTCTATATGTAAGAGATTAGTAAAGCGCGATGTGAAAGGATTTTTTTAACGGAGACAATTTGACGGCTTACGGAGATTAAGTGTTGCATTTGTTGAGTGAGAAAAAGATCACCACTAGAGATAAGCAGCGTATGTCTTTTCGATTACAAAACGATTTCACGTCATACTAGTATTCTAACTATTCAAGATGAGCGGCAGATTCAGTTTGTTGAGCCGCAGAGGTACATAATATATAGCTGGTTACAGCGAGATGTTCTTAACAAGTTTGCTCGATCAATGTGATCTCATACATACTATATGATGAATGTAGAATAAAGTTCAAAAAAGTAGGAAGAATCAATAAAAGCAATCTAATCCTTGAAAAGGAATGGGCATGAAATACCTAAAGATAAGAGAGATGAAAAAAATGAGGCGTAGAAGAGAAAAAAGTGAGCATTGAGTTGTTGATTCTGACGCTAGTTCACGTGAAGGCTGCCGTAGTTGCGAGGAGTTGTGATTTATCGGAGGAGACAGAGCAGGAGAGCAGACGAGAGCGCGAGTAGTGGAGAGGCATGAGAGATGCCGTTGCAGAAGTCGTTGCCCTTACAGAAGTACGACTCGCCTGAGAACAACAAAGGACAGATGCATCATGGTTTAGAAAGAAAGAACACCGGCGAATACAATTTTTTTCTGACTGTATATCCTTTTTAAAAAAAGTACCGTAGCATCACTTCAAGGACCGTACATACTCTATGCTCTTTTCGGTATTCTCACGGTTGCTGATAATTTTCTAGCAAATCAACAACCTTGAGAATACAAAGAGAGAGAGAGAGTCAATACCAGATGAATATTATGTTTGTGATGAGTAAACGAATGAAGTTGATTGATCTTAGTGGTGCTGACCTTTGACCTTCTCGTTGTTCGCCCAGTACAGCTCGATGTCCAGCTCGCGTACCTTCATCGACGCGTCCTCTTCGTCCTTGGCCGTGCAGCCCTTCACGACCAGCGCGTGCTCTGCGAGCAAACGAATATTATAGACTTGAACTACATCTTCGAGTATCTATTAAATAAGAAATCATCACTGCTATAATCCGCTCTATACAACTTTAGTTGAAGCACAGTTGTTTCCCAGATTTAAAAAAGTCATGAAACTCAATTACTACATATGTAAGTCGCGTTGAATACTGTTGATGGCACCGAAAAAAAGAGTGACACATGAAGAGATAGGGAGAGCGAGCGAGAAAGAAGGGGAGGGAGAGTTTGCAAGTTAGAGAGGAGATATAGAGAGCGAGCAAGATAGATAGACAGGGCTGAGAAGGAGCGATGGAGAGACAGAGTGAGAGCTAAAGAGAGAGAGAGAGAGAGAGCGAGAGAGAGAGAGAGAGCGATGGTGTAGAACGAGAGCGACTGACTGCTGTCGATGAGCTTGAAGCAGGATCCCTTGCAGCAGGAGAGTCCTCCCTCGCAGTTCTCCAGATCTCTGCCCATGCAAGAGAAGCACGCGAGTCTGCGGCCGTCCTTGTTGTCCGTGCAGTTCGGCTGCACGATCTCGGCCGTCGCTGAACGGAGGAAAAAGCATTGCCTATTAAAAAAACCTCTTATTTATTTTCAAGTAGTTTCGGGTATGTATGTAAAAACGTATGTACATGAAAGGGCACCAAAAAATATTCACATTCAGTTTTACTGATTATCGCTTTGGATCGCCATGTACATAACAGTACAGATCGAGAAATTCACCAGATTAAAAGCCATATATGCAGTCGCGGAAACATAAATTACATAAAGGTTTCACTTTCCAGTTGCCGTGAATTCTCTTTCTACTCTTTTATCATCGTTTAGCGATAAGTCGAATGGTTGCACTTATAAAGTACATATTTACAAACCATGAGGATGCTTCCTGTCATCGGTAATCATAGTTGTTTTTGTGGATGAGCCGATGATCGGGTTTTTCCATTATAGAGGAAGCCCTTCCCAAGAGATTTCGCTTCTTCTTGCTCTCTACATGATGTTTATATATGAGGTAAGTAAACACGGACCGAGACAGAAGACGGCGAAGGCAAACACGGCCAGGACAGTTTGCTGCATCTTCGAGGTTGTGAAGCTTGGCGGTGCTGCCTGAAATATTATGTGTATTTACATAAAACCTTTGTAGATGTCATTTCCACAGTTCATTTCCTTGAACGCACGCATTACATAAACGCGAAAAAAAAATCGCTTTGCCTGGTTGGGCCACTGAAATGCTAGTGGTAAGAAGCCACGTTTCTCGCAACAAGAAAAGAAACAACAATAAAGTAAAGTAGAGCGCATGTATGTTACATAGCAAAGGAATTGCCGAATGAATTAAAATAATAGTAGTACTCATGCTAAAATTGGCATAGAGAATAGGAGAGGCAAGGTGGAGTATATGTACATACATGTATGTACGTATGTATAGCGAGGAGCGTAGATAATGAAAAGTTGATAAGGAGAAGAAGGAAAGTCGCGCTCGATACGCTCAATTTCTTTTTGTACATTTCTCTTTTCTCTCTGTATACAATCGCTCTGTCAAATTGTGCTACTGAAATGTTCATGATAAGAAGCCACGTTCCTGGCAACAAGAAAAGAAACAACAACAAAAAACAGTATAGTCGATGATTACGAAGAACTTTGATGATGGAATGGAACTAAGCGGGGAATTATAAGCGGAGAAAAGAATGATGGAGTATCAGCCAGGTAACGGAGAGTGGCGTAATGTTCCTGAGATAGAGAAGAAAGATAGAGAGAGAGAGAAGAGAGAGAGAGAGAGAGAGAGAGAGAGAAAGAGAGAGAGAGGAAATGGCTAAGCCGAGACGGACGGAGAGAGAGAGTCTGCTTCAGCAAGACGAAGCAGATCGATAGCGGCTGCCTCCTCTGCCGCGGCAGAGTCTCTCTCTGACACTCAGTCGAGCAGGCAGCCCCAGTGCGGCGGCCGCTCCACTTTGCTCCCTCTCTGCCCCGGCCCTCCCCAACCTACTCGCAGCATTCGCTTCCTCAACTCAGCATCATCTCTCTTTCTCTCTCTCTATCTCTCTATCTCACTCTCTTATTCTCTCTATCTCACTCTGTCTTTCTCGTTCTTTCTCTTTATCTCATTCTCTCTCTCGCTCCCTCTCCCTCTATCGCCAACAGCTCCACGCTCACCTGTCAGAACTCGACAACAGTTCCGATGCGTTTTCTCGTCTTCTTTCCTGTTCTCACATTCGCAAAATGCCAAAAATACATACAGTACCGTCCAACATTGTTGGGTCCGAAATTAATCCGATTAATTAAATTAATTTAAATAATTCAACTGGAATTGCGAAGTGCTGAGGACATGCCGTGCGATTTCGTCGGAGAGTTTTATGTCTTTTTTCATTGCGCGTCATCCTAGAAAAACCGTTTTTCAAAATATGCCGAAATGACAAAGATCTGACAATTTTTCAATGCTACGCTGTTTAGCGGAATTTTTTACGTGGTGTTCGGCTGAGAAAGCAGCTGGCTGAATACAGCAGCCAAACTACAAACAGCAAATTAGAGTTAAATTTTCTAGGCACTTCTTATTCTGTTCGAGTTTCTTCCTTTGTTTTGCTTGAGTTTCTTATCATATTTGGGTATAAATGACAAGAAAAATGGAAAATAACATTTTCTGTAGCGAGCAAAAAGTTTGCACCCGCAGAGCATCGAACACCGGACCTTGAGATTCCCAGCCAAACGCTGTCGCAATACACCACACGCAACTTGACAAAGAAAGAATGTACCTTTTCTATCCGGACCCGAAACAGTAATCTCTTGGAATGAAGAAGATCGAAATAAGATGAGATAGAGGGGGAGTTGGAGAGAGATAAAACAAGACTGACCATGAGAGAGATGTATTGAACGAGAAAGAGAAAGAGAGAGAGAGAACAACTGAGAAAGAGAGGAGGGATAGATTGAAAAAGTGAGAGAGATAGAGAGAGAGAAAGGGAGAGTGAGAGTATGTGTGAACGAGAGAGAAAGAGAGAGACAGTAAAGAGAGGGAGAGAATGAGAGAGACAGTAAAGAGAGGGAGAGAATGAGAGAGACAGTAAAGAGAGGGAGAGAGAGGGAGAGAATGAGAGAGACAGTGAAGAGAGAGATATCGATGGCAGAGATTGTCAACTTGTTTCAATGAAAAGCGTTGCAGTGCGTTGGGAGGTCTACTCTTTGCAAAAATTAACCAGACAAGCCCCTTGATTCGTCATCCTCCAAGCTTCGTTGGTGAGGCTGCGGACAATGTGCTAGTAAAGGTACATTCCATTTCTTCCAAGTTGCGTGTGGTGTATTGCGACAGCGTTTGGCTGGGAATCTCAAGGTCCGGTGTTCGATGCTCTGCGGGAGCAAACTTTTTGCTCGCTACAGAAAATGTTATTTTCCATTTTTCTTGTCATTTATACCCAAATATGATAAGAAACTCAAGCAAAACAAAGGAAGAAACTCGAACAAAATAAGAAGTGCCTAGAAAATTTCACTCTAATCTGTTGTTTGTAGTTTGGCTGCTGGATTCAGCCAGCTGCTTTCTCAGCCGAACACCACGTAAAAAATTCCGCTAAACAGCGTAGCATTGAAAAATTGTCAGATCTTTGTCATTTCGGCATATTTTGAAAAACGGTTTTTCTAGGGTCATGCGCAATGAAAAAAGACATAAAACCCTCCGACGAAATCGCACGGCATGTCCTCAGCACTTCGCAATTCCAGTTTGAATTATTTAAATTAATTTAATTAATCTGATTAATTTCGGACCCAACAATGTTTTACGGTACTGTATATTGGCAGTGGAGACTTTTTCGGGTGCAACTGAAAAGCAACTGAAAAGATGAGAAGAGAGATTATTACTTATCACTCGAAGAAAGATAATCGGATTGCAATACATATAATCTCTTGTAGTCAGCAGACAATAAACTTCTTCTCTTTCAGAATTTTTAAAGAGAGCAAAAATAAATTTCTAAAGTGAGCAATCACCGACAGTAATTACGCAGCCTCACTTGTAGAATGTAGAGGGTGAGATATCAATAATAACAATAACACAACATTAATATAAAACATTGTCCAAAAACATAACAAAGAACGAGCTTGAATAGAAATGTGTTAGATTTCAAATAATTGAGCATTCTATTAAAAGAGAATGGCAAATAGTTGATATTATGCCCGAGGAACTGGCCATTCGCTTTTTTCATGGCACCATTGAGAACTATTTTAACACCGACATATCGACGATATAGTGATATTTGTGTTTTATTTCAAGGATTATTTTAGATTTTATTTTAAAAAATCTTTTCAATATTTGGTTTTCTAACCTCTAAAACCACGAAAACCATTTTCTGCGGACCCCATATTGTAGCATTTCTGTTTTTTTTTTTAAGATTCCCGCCAATTTGGAGTTCAAACGACATATTTTCACACCGCGAAAAGAATAAACTTTAAAAAAAATTCCCTTTAGAGAGAGAGGGAGAGAGAAGAGAGAATGAGTGTAAGAGAGAGAGAGAAAACAAAGACAGAGTGGACCCATATGGCAGCTGACCGTGCCTTATAGAGAGATGTATGATTCCTACTCCAACAACTCGCCTTCATCCTCATACGTTCGCCGGTTCACGGAAAACTCAGCATCATCTCTCTTTCTCTCTCTCTATCTCTCTATCTCACTCTCTTATTCTCTCTATCTCACTCTGTCTTTCTCGTTCTTTCTCTTTATCTCATTCTCTCTCTCGCTCCCTCTCCCTCTATCGCCAACAGCTCCACGCTCACCTGTCAGAACTCGACAACAGTTCCGATGCGTTTTCTCGTCTTCTTTCCTGTTCTCACATTCGCAAAATGCCAAAAATACATACAGTACCGTCCAACATTGTTGGGTCCGAAATTAATCCGATTAATTAAATTAATTTAAATAATTCAACTGGAATTGCGAAGTGCTGAGGACATGCCGTGCGATTTCGTCGGAGAGTTTTATGTCTTTTTTCATTGCGCGTCATCCTAGAAAAACCGTTTTTCAAAATATGCCGAAATGACAAAGATCTGACAATTTTTCAATGCTACGCTGTTTAGCGGAATTTTTTACGTGGTGTTCGGCTGAGAAAGCAGCTGGCTGAATACAGCAGCCAAACTACAAACAACAAATTAGAGTTAAATTTTCTAGGCACTTCTTATTCTGTTCGAGTTTCTTCCTTTGTTTTGCTTGAGTTTCTTATCATATTTGGGTATAAATGACAAGAAAAATGGAAAATAACATTTTCTGTAGCGAGCAAAAAGTTTGCACCCGCAGAGCATCGAACACCGGACCTTGAGATTCCCAGCCAAACGCTGTCGCAATACACCACACGCAACTTGACAAAGAAAGAATGTACCTTTTCTATCCGGACCCGAAACAGTAATCTCTTGGAATGAAGAAGATCGAAATAAGATGAGATAGAGGGGGAGTTGGAGAGAGATAAAACAAGACTGACCATGAGAGAGATGTATTGAACGAGAAAGAGAAAGAGAGAGAGAGAACAACTGAGAAAGAGAGGAGGGATAGATTGAAAAAGTGAGAGAGATAGAGAGAGAGAAAGGGAGAGTGAGAGTATGTGTGAACGAGAGAGAAAGAGAGAGACAGTAAAGAGAGGGAGAGAATGAGAGAGACAGTAAAGAGAGGGAGAGAATGAGAGAGACAGTAAAGAGAGGGAGAGAGAGGGAGAGAATGAGAGAGACAGTGAAGAGAGAGATATCGATGGCAGAGATTGTCAACTTGTTTCAATGAAAAGCGTTGCAGTGCGTTGGGAGGTCTACTCTTTGCAAAAATTAACCAGACAAGCCCCTTGATTCGTCATCCTCCAAGCTTCGTTGGTGAGGCTGCGGACAATGTGCTAGTAAAGTTACATTCCATTTCTTCCAAGTTGCGTGTGGTGTATTGCGACAGCGTTTGGCTGGGAATCTCAAGGTCCGGTGTTCGATGCTCTGCGGGAGCAAACTTTTTGCTCGCTACAGAAAATGTTATTTTCCATTTTTCTTGTCATTTATACCCAAATATGATAAGAAACTCAAGCAAAACAAAGGAAGAAACCGAACAAAATAAGAAGTGCCTAGAAAATTTCACTCTAATCTGTTGTTTGTAGTTTGGCTGCTGGATTCAGCCAGCTGCTTTCTCAGCCGAACACCACGTAAAAAATTCCGCTAAACAGCGTAGCATTGAAAAATTGTCAGATCTTTGTCATTTCGGCATATTTTGAAAAACGGTTTTTCTAGGGTCATGCGCAATGAAAAAAGACATAAAACCCTCCGACGAAATCGCACGGCATGTCCTCAGCACTTCGCAATTCCAGTTTGAATTATTTAAATTAATTTAATTAATCTGATTAATTTCGGACCCAACAATGTTTTACGGTACTGTATATTGGCAGTGGAGACTTTTTCGGGTGCAACTGAAAAGCAACTGAAAAGATGAGAAGAGAGATTATTACTTATCACTCGAAGAAAGATAATCGGATTGCAATACATATAATCTCTTGTAGTCAGCAGACAATAAACTTCTTCTCTTTCAGAATTTTTAAAGAGAGCAAAAATAAATTTCTAAAGTGAGCAATCACCGACAGTAATTACGCAGCCTCACTTGTAGAATGTAGAGGGTGAGATATCAATAATAACAATAACACAACATTAATATAAAACATTGTCCAAAAACATAACAAAGAACGAGCTTGAATAGAAATGTGTTAGATTTCAAATAATTGAGCATTCTATTAAAAGAGAATGGCAAATAGTTGATATTATGCCCGAGGAACTGGCCATTCGCTTTTTTCATGGCACCATTGAGAACTATTTTAACACCGACATATCGACGATATAGTGATATTTGTGTTTTATTTCAAGGATTATTTTAGATTTTATTTTAAAAAATCTTTTCAATATTTGGTTTTCTAACCTCTAAAACCACGAAAACCATTTTCTGCGGACCCCATATTGTAGCATTTCTGTTTTTTTTTAAGATTCCCGCCAATTTGGAGTTCAAACGACATATTTTCACACCGCGAAAAGAATAAACTTTTAAAAAAATTCCCTTTAGAGAGAGAGGGAGAGAGAAGAGAGAATGAGTGTAAGAGAGAGAGAGAAAACAAAGACAGAGTGGACCCATATGGCAGCTGACCGTGCCTTATAGAGAGATGTATGATTCCTACTCCAACAACTCGCCTTCATCCTCATACGTTCGCCGGTTCACGGAAACTTCAAATGCGAAGCGCATGCACTATCAAAATGTGACGGATGACGAAGTTGAGCACGTCTTCCCGTACGTTGTGGCTTCTGCCGCTCCCGCCGTCGATGTTACGGGAAAGGTTACAACTTTTATTCCGTACATGTTAATCATTAAAAAGACCATCTTTTTTCGTTTGCTATGGTCAGGTTGTACATATGAGACGTATACATGCATTTGTACTTAAAGGAGCTGTCCATGGAGATTACAATGTTGCTGAATTTCCTTCACTATTTTTTTGAACTTCATCCGCGAAACTACAATGATATTAATTACAGGCAAAAAACGCTCAAGCATGACCATCCACAACAAGAAACCTTTCCAAGAGATGCGCCATTCAAGTGAGAGTCTATTTTGGTTAACAGCAAATCTTGAAAGTAAAAATAGTACGTTAAGAGACTTCACATATTGAGAAGATTTGTATTTTCAGCTTTCTCTTTAGCTGGCAGTAAGTCGATATGGACGGAAACGAATTGATTTGAAATGTTGCGCCACAACTTGCAATAATTCCAACGTGATTTCGCTTTCTATTTTGTTCACAGTGCATATTATAAACCGGTGCTAGCTGCATATCAATACATTTATTTTATTAATCATTGAATCGCATTATTGTGTCTCGTACATTTATGTTAGTAAATGTGTCGATGATTGCTTGAATGCTCATTTTGAAGTATGTACACAGATAAAGTTTGATTTTTTTGCCTCATCTCAAAATGTATCCGAAATATGAGGATTTTGAACCTAATTATAGGATTGTCGAACCTATTTGTGAGAGAGAGAAGTCTAAGATCACTGCGATCATCTCCAGCCTAATCGGGCTCATCTGAAATACCGGAAAATTCAAATAGAATACGGTAGAGTTTTGGTGCTCCTTTAACGAATTTATAAAGGGATTTTTATTCTCTTTTTTTTGCGAATTTTATCACCTCTCAAAAACATGAAAAACATATTACTACCATTTTTATGTATTTCGAAAGTACCACTTATAGCTTTTCTTGATTACATGTTCCCGCCTTTTTCAAGTTCAAACGATCTCAGCTTTGTGGCATCCCATATGAGCTTCACTAGACGGCGCACCTTGAAGGGGGTACGACGTTTGAAGAGGTATTCTTTTTCATCTTCGAGAGAGAGAGAGAGAGGGAGAGAGAGAGGGAGAGAGAGAAGACAGAGTGGACTAATAATCCAATTGACCGTGTGCCTTACAGAGAGCAGCATAATTCTTGCTCCAACAACTCGCAATCATCCTCATGCGTTCTTAGGTTCTCTGAGACTTCGAAAAAGCACACGAACTATCAAAATGTGAAGGATGGCGAAGTTGAGCACGTCTTCCCGTCCGTTGTGATTTCTTCCACTCCCGCCATCGATGCTGATGGAAATGTTATTATAAACTTTACGAACTTACAAGTAAATCATGAAAAAATTACTTTTGCCTTTGCAACGCCTCACTTAGTATGAGACGACATAGCATAAAATGAGTTGCTTACCATTAGCTAGCGGACTGATCTCAACATGTACATATAAAAATATTTAGTTTGATTCACCCTTTCAATATTTGGTATCTCCTTAAATTGAAAGAGGTCGCCATTGGCTATTCCTTTCTTTTCTTCACTACATGCTGTGTTTATTACAGGAAAAAGAGGACGCTCCACTTATCGTGAAAGTCTTCGTTCATTTTCTGTTAATGGTACTCACGTTTGGAGAGATCATAATAACACCGGAAAATCTACAATACGGTATGCCAAATTCAGAGGGAAGATCCCTAATTATAAGTTTGAGGGAAATGCCTAATTGGAAGACGAATTACATTTGTCTAGCTAAAACTTAGGAAGGCAAATATCGGAAAAAAAACTCAGCGCACAATATATCTTTATTTAGGAGTTGAGTTTTGCATCTTCAGTTGTCCATGTCTCTGCTTTACCGTCGCAAAGCTGCTGATGTGTAAATGTTTGTTACGCTGATTGTTTCAAGCTGTGTATCGTTCTTGGAAAAACTAAAGCTTTATTATAAATCATTTATTTCAGCTGGAATGGGAATATCGTTTATTTTTGATTCAAAACAACAGGAACCAAGATGCCACTTTTCAGGCAGCTTGAGCAGTTTTCCTTTCACTGATGCCCCTCTCAGCTTTCGTTGTCGATGTCTATCTTCCATTATTGGACGCCTTTGTTGTTCCTGTCAACGCGGGAATTCTTTTTCTTCTTCGTTATTTCTTCATGGCAGCTGCAGACCTATTTTACACTGTGAGAAGCAAGGATACGAATTTTTCTCATCTTTTTTTCTAAATCAGAATCTGGCGTAATAGCATATTACCTTTGCTCATTTGCAGATGGAATGTTGCCTATTCTTCGCTACATTCTTCTACTGGATATGGATCCACAGACTAACTATGAATGAACGGGTTTGTTCCCGTTGTTTGAATTGGATTAGTTTTGCACTGCTTACATTTGTTCGATGCTTTATTAAACAAACGTCATAGATATGTGCATTCTTCAACATTTTGCGAGGACTATTCCTTAAATTTTCCGTCACAATTTTTTCTTCAGAATTTCATCCGCAAGACTATGACATAATTACAGGCAAAACACGCACAAGCCTGATCAGCTACAACAACACTTTCCACGAGATGCGTATATGTACGTTTAAGTTAGGGCTTATCTTACTTTGGTTAGTAGCAAACGCTTAAAAGCAAAAATGGCAACGTTCAGAGACTTCTCATATTGCCTTGTTTCATTACAGTAAAGCAAGACATTTTCAGCTTATTCTTTGACTGGCACTGATGTCGATATGGACGGGCCACTAAAACCACCGAGATCTCTCAAACTCGTCGCTAAACATATTGCGCTCAGGCTCAATTAACTCCCACTTGCTTTCACTTTCTGTTTTCCTCACAGTGCATATTATAAACTACATACTCATTTAAGAATTACCGAATTGCATAATTATGTCCCGTAGATTTGTAAATATATGTTAGTAAATGTGTCGTTGACTACTTTAATTTGCATTTTGGAGTACACTGAAACGGCTTGATTTTCGTTTGCCTAATAAGACAAAAATTTATCCTAATTATGAGAATTTAGATCCTAATTATATGATCGTCGAACCTAATTTGTAAGAGAAAGGTTCTAAGATCACTGCGATCACCTCCATCCTAATTGGTCACATTTTGAAATATCGGTAAATTCAAATAGATTACTGTTGAATTTAATGCTCCTTGAACGCATTTACGAGAGGAATTTTATTCTTTTTTTTGCGAGGTCTATCACCAATCGAAAACCATATTGCTAACATTTTTTGCATTTAAAAATCTTCTGCTCTTATAGCGTTACTTTATTACACGTTCCCGCCAATTTCAAATTCAAACGAGCTTGTGTAGCATCCCATACGAGTTTCACTACACGGCACCGTCTTGATGGGCGGGCGATGGTAGGAGAAGTTGTTTTTTTTTCTTTCATCTTCGAGAGATAGGGAGAACGGAGAGATAGAGAGGGAGAGAGGGGTGTGAGAGAGAGGAAGAGAGAGAGAGAGAGAGAGAGAGAACAAATACAGAGTGGACCCATAATAAAAGTGACCGTGCTTTACAGAGAGATGTATGATTCCTCTTTCAACAACTCGCAATCGTCCTCATACGTTCCACGGTTCTCTGAGACTTCAAATGAGAAGCACACGGTCCACCAAAATGTGAGTACGACTTTCCATACGTTGTGACTTCTGCTGTTCCTGCCTCCAATGCTAATGGAAATGTCACTATAGCCTTTATGTCGAATAAGTTAATAATTAAAAAGCTGCCTATGTCGTGTGCTACGGCTCACTTACTTAGTATGAGACGTAGCATACGAAGATATTCTGGTGCCTTTTCTTCATAACACACTGTGCTTCTTTGCAGAAACCAAGGAACGTTTCACGTTCCGTCTGCAACGCGTTGACTTTGTTTATATACGCTGTACTCTTGCTTGCAGACTACGTGATCACAAAGGAAAGGGTTCTCCATGGTATGCGAGATGGCATTTCATTGTCAAGCACAATAACATTTTTGAACATTTAGAACGAACAAAAATATCGGTAGAAACTCAGCGAAGAATATTTCTTCATTCCAGGAGTTGAATTTTGGGTCTTCAGCTGTCCGTGTCTCTCCTTTACTATCATTAAGGTGGTGAAGAAAGGTAAGTTATGCTCTATTGTTTCAACTTGGAAAAATTCAAACAATATTATAAAGCATATTTTTGAGACGTCATTGGAATTTGGTTTACCTCTGGTTTTGCAAATTCTTACGTCTTTTGAAAACATCAAGACTATGCTACTTTTCAGACAATGCGAGACACTTCCTTTCAATGATGGCCCTCTCAGCTTTCGTTATCGATGTCTATCTTCCGCTATTGGACGCCTTTGTTATTCCCATCAACGAGGATATCATTTTCCATCTCCGTTATCTTTTCATGGCAATTACAGTCATATATTCCACTGTGAGGAGCAAAGATGCGAAAATTTTTATCTCGCCTTAATTTTTTTTTAAATTATAAACATATATATCTAAATAGCTTCTGCGTATTAGCTTAGTAAGGTGCTTCGTTCATTTGCAGATGGAATGTTGCCTTATCTTCGCTATCTGGAGATGGATGTTCAAACTACTCTTGGACACTACGGTTTGGCGTTCCCGTTGTTTCACTTCAACTAGTTCTGCGATGCATATGTATGTACATATGTATATTCGACGTTTAGTTAAGAGAGCCTGTCAGTATCGTTCGATCAAGGCCTGCCCTAGGAATTTTTTTTCGAATTTCTTAACCAAAATTGTTTATTATATACAACTCGACGTGGTGAACACAATAGGCTGTATTTCAAAGGTGAAAAATTTTTCCGCGCGAGACCCAGTACCGTAATCTTTTAAATTCGATTGGTCATAAGTCGCTTCAAACTTATTATTAGACAACCATCAAGCTATCATTGGATAGCTCATCGAACGGGCTTTAATTTTGATCTTGGTCGATATTTTCTAAAAAATTTGAATTTAGCCCTGAAACACGGCCCTAAACATTTTCGAAGGAGGTTTTTGGCCATAATATTGATTTTGTGTTCATTTCTACAAAACCGCACCAGCATATTCTCTGGTTTTCCCGAGTGAGCATAATTGTACTGATTTCAAGCCTAAGCGCACCTTTTGTTTGAACCTTCGCCGCCTAAATTTGGTCGAGCAAAAATGTAATTAGGCTCGGAAGCCTCAAAATTAGGTCCAACTTTTGCCTGATTAGGCAAATGTCAAATGCTTTATCTGTTGGTAATAAATACGATTTTTGACCATTCAACGAACCATTTACAAGCATGAGCAACATGTCAAAATAGTGACGAAATTATCCTATTTCAATCCAAAGTAGCTCCAGTGCTAATCGAACGACATTCTTTGTTGTAAAAAACGTTATTCTTTAAACTATTCACAGACTATCAGATAACGATAACTATTCACAGACGGGAAATTACTGGAATAGAAGAAAAAATATATGTTACCCATAAAACTCACAGAAAGTCACAGAAAAGAAATAGGAGAGGGAATATGACGGCTGACTTTCGTGGTGGCGACCTCACTCCATCTCATTCTGCGAGCCGCCGTTGTTTCTGCCTCCGCTTGCCTTGAACTTCGATCGTGCGTTGGTCCTGAAAATGATGCAATTCAGTAGACTTAGCGAATTTTTATGTTGTTTTATATAGAAAAAATGCACTGTTAAAAACATACGTGTAGTATGTGAAGTAATGGGACCACAGATCACAGACGGTGCTCTCGATCGCATTTTTCTTCTTCTCGTCGCCATCAGGGAAGGTGATAGAGGCCAAGAAAGCATCTGAAATCAAAATTTGCAATCAGATGTGAGGAGAGACTATAACAGAATCATACCTAAAAATAATTATGGCATAAAAAACACATACCGACACATGCATTGAGGATGGAAGACGGTATCGCGGTCTTCCCGTCATTCGGCTTCGCAGCAACAGTGTATCGGTGCCGGACTCGCATCGGGATGATCTTAAGTATGCACATTTGGCTAAAAATTTTGGTATAATGAAGAGTTATCGAACCTGCTCAATGGCATGACGAGAAACGTGCTTAACGACGTTTCGCAGGGAGTTGCTCGCTGATGGGATTGAACCGAAGACCTCGATTATGTCGCTTTTCCCTAAGTGAAAGTAGATTTGAATAGGAACAGAATGGAATGAGTAAAATCGAACCTCCCGCAATAGGAGCGAACAAGAATGTAGGTGAACGAGGCAACGCTTGGGCTTCTCGTCTGTTGAACGTAACCTCCAGAGTTTCCTGAGCTGTTTCCATAGTCAGTTTTAACTAAACTTATTTGTCTGCATAACCTTGTCAACAGGACCCTTTCTATCCTTGAAAACTCGACGCTCAGTTGAAAGTTCCATCTAAGAATAAACTTTTTAATCTGTACGTGCTTTTTTTAAATTTTCTGAAAAAGATTTCAGAACTGACGTATCTGAGCATGCCGATGAGGGTAGCGTAAACGGGGAACATTTCCTCAGAGCAATTTCGCGCCAACTCAGACAGGGTACGGTATGAAATTCCCGTCATGTCACGCGTTTCAGATTTGAACTTCTCCTTGGAAAAGGTAACTTGTTCTACTAGGATTTTAAGCTGCTAAAATAGCTAGACCTAACCTTCCCACGTTGAGTATCCTCAGAATTATCGCCCAGATCGATGAAAAATTCACCAATCTTCGTCATACAAAACTTACCGTCACCAAACAACTCACTTGATTTGCATCCCTGAGAATAAGACAATGATGGGCGAGGTGATCCGTTCCCTCTATTTTTACATATCTCGTTTTTCTGCGAAAATCCGAGGTGATTCTGCCCTGCATCGTCTTCTTCCCCTCCAGAATCGAAGCCGGATCCGCGGGGGAGTATGATATCTCCGTTGTTCTCTTCGACAAATTCCTCGCCGTCGCTGTCGCAAAGGAGGCTCTGAAATAGATATCTTTTCTCATTATTTCCTTTTTATTTGTGCCAACCCTCTTGATTTGTTTTCGGTATTCATGCCGATAGTGCGCTTGCGACATTGGCAGCCGTAGTCCACTAGAAGCATGGGCGCCTCCTCGGCGACTAGAACTGGGAGTCTGGGGGATCCCTCTGCCACGAGAAATGCGAGTCTGGCCTATCCCTCTACCACTAGAACTGGGAGTCTGGGCGCTTCCACCAGACATTCTTTCAACACGCCGATTTATAACCCTTTAAAATAGCTTATCCAGACGCACCATTATTAAAAATTTAAAGATATCTCTAAGCGCAAGCGAAGCTTTCAATTATGAAAGGAAACATTTACTCGCACTTTTGAATCTTTTATTCATGACAGCATCGCACGCCGATCGTACGGCAAAACTAAGCACATCTCTCGCGCAGAAACTACAACTGAATGGCCAACAATATCTTTGATGTGAATCTCAATTACTTCTACAGCAGATGGAATAACAACACCTCCGTATCTAATGTCACACAGTTGCTCGGTGAGTTCTCGGAATTTAACATCTAAACCTTCCCTAGCAAGTGAGCGGATGAGAAGATCACTATGCCGCTTTCCAACTTTAATCCGCGAGATAACTGCTCTGTCTCCATTTTGACCCGCAAGAAGAAACCCAAGAAGTTTCCCGTAACGAACAGTATATCCAAATCGGTACATAATATGAGTATCGTCATATGATGCTGATCCGGTGCAAGCATACCGACGGCCGCGTATGGTATGGCAAAGAGAAAAGATGTCATCTTCATGTATTAGAGGGCGAATCTCGTTTGGGATCTAACGAAAAGGACCCGGTCAAAGAAAGTCTCTTTTTATATATAAAAAAGGCATGTACTTGATCATCAGTCGGCACTGTAACTTGTCGAGGAAGCTCGATAGTGAGTCGAGAACAGAGCCTCTTCAATGGGCGGTCGACCTCGATGCTCTCAAAGTCAGCTCGAGAGCGACGTAGCGCCTCGTGACGGATCTCTTGGATAAGGGCAGTGCTAAACAAAACATGTTACTTCCTATTTTAAACTTTTTTTAAACAAAAAATTCTAACTTCTTAAGCATGAAGAATCCTACATTACGAGTGACGTTGAGATTCAGGCATTTTTGCATAACAAAATGCAAATGTTCGAAAGAAATCGTCGACAGTGAGTATTGGCTTCCCATTACACGGACCAATTCTGCCAGGTGAAAACAAATGGTCTGGAAACCAAAATTAAATAATCATTTTGCATCCCCAATAACAAAAAACAAGCTGACATGCCACTTGATCCCGGAGAGAAGAAATGGGCAGTCTTCTTGAACTGCGAGGGCTAGGCCACGGCAGAGGACTTCCACTCTTGTCGGCATGTTCAAATCGCTTGAACTGAAGGGACAGACCATCTCCTTAAAAGATAATTCTCATTTTCATTTACTATTCTTGTTGCTACAAACTAATTCTGTTTATGGCGTGAAGAGTAAATGATATCAATGAAGCTATTGGAGAAATCCCGCCCGTCATCGCAATCGAAACAACAAGACTGTTGAACATCTGAAGAATTGTTCGAACTCGAGTTTGATATATCTTGGTTCATCAAAACCTACTGCCTCTTTCTCGGTGCCTGTACAATCGGAAAGGGAACGAGGGAGAGGCCGAGAGAATGAAGGAAGCTTAATATCATCCAGCAACTTATGCACCTACAGAGAACATGGCAAAGTGGAATTCCATGGAACCAATGCTGAAAAAACCTCTGATGCATCAGCGCTAAATATCTCATGTTTTGGCCTAACGCCCTGCAGAATCGATCCAACAACTTCTAAAGGGTATTATTAATGTACAGAATTCACTCATTACATTAAATAACCTTGTACAATCCCTGCCATTGCCCCTTCTTGTACTGTATGGAGCCAGTCAACTGGAGCGAAATGCATCTCGTGAACAGAGTGAGCGAAGGAATATTCGACGCCTACATGGAATCCGTCTGGACAATCCTTCGTCAGAGGACCGCACACTCGGGAAATTCGGGCTTATATAATAATTTATATAAATATTTAAACCTATTTAATGTACGACTTACACATAGTTCCCGGTGGATGCAGTTTCATTCTTGTCCCACTGTCATAGCAATAGAAGCAAGCAGCAGGGGACGAATGATGGCGCAAGCCAAACACCTTACGCGTGGCCTGACAATAAATAGCTCTAGATAAGTTATAAACAACAAAAAATACTGGTCATATACCGGATCATCGTGCGCTCCCGTAACCACTTTAGCGTCGATTGGGATTCCTTTCCACTGCGCTACGCATTCCAACTCTCGCACAACATAGCGTAGCAGGCGGTCATGAACGGCAGTGGACGGTTCAGCTGCACCAAAGTATACTGCTGCGAGAAACACTGCACCTTCAATAGCCCGATGCGCGTCATCCATGTCAATCGACATTAACCCCAGAGGCCAACACTTTAATCTGAATTCATGTTTAGTGATTAAAGCTCTGTGGTTACAGTGGAGCTGAATTTTTGGTATATTTAACCTAGAATGTCCTTTTAACCGTACGCCGTCCCAACTGGAAACGAAGCTCAATGGCTGCACTGGGCCCCCAGTAACTTTCACTCTGTTTTGAAAGAACGGCCACGCCAAAGGCGTGTCAAGGATAACGCCGGACGCTATTCTCTCATGCAGAGTGCGAATGTGTGCGTAGTGACCATTTAGTAGCCGGTTCACTAGCTCTGCTATGCTCGCCAGAACAACTGTGCTCTTTGAAGGGCCATCCGGGCAGGAACAACTACGAAATACATTACAATTCAACCCATAAGGAAACATCAATTGAAATACCTGTCAATATCACGAGCGCAGAGGGCGCAGAGGCTTAGACTATGCGCAAGATACGCCTTGTTGTTCAAGAATGCACGCATAAACCTTTCGTGTGGACTGAAGTGACCAGCGAAATAAAGGTCCAATCCTGTGCGAATAGCACAGTATCATCAACAAGCTTTGCGCACATTAAATAAAGTAACTTTAATTTACTTGAAAAAAACATAGAGTTAAACGCAAGTTTTCTTTACCACAATACTTCAAATTTAACGAAAAAAAGTTACAAACCGGCCTGGCTGAATGCACTGTCAATTAAGTGTTGAAGCTGGCAAAGGACTAGTGAAGACATGGACGAAAAACTGTCCCCGCAAACACCTACAAGATAACGGTTGGTTCAAAATACTAGCATTCACATTTAAAAAAAGATGAAATAAAAAAAGGAAAAAAAACAGGTCACTTTCATTGTCGAGAAAATAACAATGAAATAGAAAAAAATCATCTGACTTTCGTTATCCGCCCGAGCCTCCGTAATCAGCAAATCATCGACAAAGGTGTTCTCGCCCTCATCGCCACTCGATGTCTCCATGATATCCACGTCATTTTCTTCATCAGCTTCTTCCACTGAATCCGAGGCATTCCTTAGAGTAGCTTCTTCCACTCGGGCTTCTACTTCTCGCAAAGTCTTCCGTTTCTTGGTCTGGACGAACCTCCTTTCCATCTACAACAAACGTTATTTAAAAAAAAACAAATCACACACACACACAAATCACCAAGATATAACATTTCCAGCTTTCTTAGCCGCTTTCATTTTCATTTCCAACTCAAGGTGACTATTTCAATTTATCGCAACACCAAAACATTACGGTAGTTGCACACCAAATATCATGATGCAAAAAACAGCCTAAATTAGGCTGACGTTTGCCTAATTAGGCTGCAAATTCGTCTCAAATCTAATTATGCTCACTCGGGAAAACCAGAATTCTTAAAGTGCTTGAAATTTGCTACAACATATGTCTTTTTCAGGAAAATTGAAGGTCCCAGACTTAGGTTCCTAAGCGCTTGAATATCATCCTGTGTAAACTATAACACCGTGCAAGCGCATTCATCGATCCATAACTGCGCTCAACGTCAATATTACAAAATCGTAAATATATCATCTAAGAGCTCTCACGGAGATCTTCAAATGTAACATACATACTTTTATTGAAAACTTTCAATTTATATGGGAAATTTCGTGCTGTTCAATTAGAAGGCTTAAACAAATACTTTAAAAACATATCAAATGTTTACTGCCACCCCGCTATGCTACTTACACTGACGCTAACTGCTGGTGTTTTCTATAGTTGCATTACTTTCTAATTGCAAGCATGACCAAACAGAACACAACTCTCCAAAAGATGGAACCTCTACCGTAGATAACAAAGTGTAACAAAGTGTTCAAATGGAAACATTCTTTACGGCCTGAGAGCTGGTTTAATCGATGTTCCGAACAGGAAATGACGGAAATTAATGAAGAAGAAGAGAAAAGAACAAGCTGAAGATCTAGTTGCTCTCCGCCTTTTTCTTCACCGCCGCCTTCTTCGCCGCATCCTTTTGCTTCTTCACCAGCTTTTTAATCTACATCAAAATACATTTAAAATTAGACTGCATAAATGACTAGAATGCTCAGAAAAATTAATCAGCGAGAAAAGAAGGCTCGAATAACCTCTCCTTCGAGATGCCACGGGTGCTTCAGTGTCTTTCTCTTCACTCGCTTCAGCTGTCGCATCGCCTCTCGCTCGCGCTTGTAGCGCCTGAAAAAAAATTAGTTTAGCCCTGGCAACTTGACCTTTTGCGACAATGTGGTAACTAATAATGCTTTACATCAACATTTTAGAGAGGAAATTGTACTGCTTCTTCAGTTACTTGTACGTGACAATCGGCGTGACAATCGTAACGGCGAGAAGGAGAAACAGCAGGCAGATCGACGTGTAGTAGAGCCCCTGCTCCTGCACAGCAGCCAAAGCTAACGATTTCAATCAATCAATTTATACGGTGGAACATAATTATGTAAAAGACGTGGTAAAAATTATTAAATTAAAGAAAAATAATAACGATTTACGTACTTCATTTCAACAATTGCACCATAATTTGCCATTTTTTTCTTATTGTTATTATAAATCGGACAACCTTAACTGCTCAAGAGGAGATTATACTTCAAACCAATGCTTTTCAATGGACAATGTTGTAAAAAAAAAAAGACTAGAACATTTAATTGATGCACACGCTAGATTCTCTGTCAGTGAACAAGGCAGCGTAGCTGGGCACTTTAGGCCCCCACCCCATCTGTATTTCAACCGGACGGAAGTCTGCTGTGGTTGCAATACTCCGCTGCCTCTCTATTACTTCTTCGCCAGGACTATCTACACATTTCCTCAATTCATTGAACTTCTTCAAAGGACGGGCTTACCCATTTTGACGGGGGAGCGACTTCAATCCAAGGCTTGTCCATTCTGGGAGCGCCTCGCGGAGTCGACCACCCGAGCGCAGCGAAGTTGGAGGGAATGAATATCAGTACATCTTTATTGCATTCCAATCCTTCCATTTCGGTCCTCAGCGTGTGTTGGTATGTATATTATTTATGTTTGGCTGAAACAATGTATGTTGGTCTAGAAATCCCTTTTTCATATCAGAGGCATTCCCTCTCGTCATCGCTTACCTGCTGTCGATCCTGCTGAGAAAAAAAAACAGATAGATGGCCTCTATGTATGTCCACTACGGGACATATGCAACGTTAGCCGTTTCTCTCTAAAACTGTGTTAAATTCTTCATTCGCTTATCGTGCTAATGTTCTGATGGAATGCAGGGGATCTATCACATGGAAGTGGGCGATCGGTAGGCACCGACGATTTCGTCGAAGTGGCGGACGAAGATTGGGCGGATGATATCCCGGTCAGCCAAGCGTTTTCTCCTTGAGCGTTTTCATCTAACACATTTTAAAATGTTCCTCTTCAATCACGCATACTCTCCCATCCTCTTTCTTCATTTAGAATGAAGGCATCCTCGTATCGCTAGAAGAACAGCTCTGGAGACCTCGGCAATTCTGGTGGGTACAGTGAAGAGCGTCTTTAATGTCAGCATAAGACCGTGCCCTTCCTTCCGTATGGCCCAATTTTCAATAATTCCATCTTGCTTTCACGCATTCACTTTGCAACTTTGCCAGTACTTTCATTTTTAATTATTATTGAATAGCATAATGTTTGTAAATGTGTAGTTAACTGATACTATATAGAACTATATAGATAATTGCCTAATAAGACAAAAATATGTACCTAATTATGAAGATTGCGATCCTACTTATAAGATCATCGAATCTCTCACTGCGACTAGGTTAGACTCTTGCCTAATTTGGCTCATTTCCCGCCTAATTCAAGTTCAAACGACTTCGTTGTTTGTGTGTCATCCCCATATGATCTTCACTACACCGCGGCTTTTGATGGGCCGTGTACGATGGTTGAAGGTTTTTATTTCGTCTTCGAGAGAGAGAGAGAGAGAGAGAGAGAGAGAGAGAGAGTGAGAGAGAATGCAAGTGCCTTACAGAGAGATGCATGATTGATTCCTACTCCAACACTCGCCATCATCCTCATACGTTCGCCGGTTCTCGGATACCTAATTAGACAGAAAATGTCATAAGCCTATGTGTAGTGCCCCCTTATTAGTGCCCCGACATTTCTCTCGTTCTGGCTCTCATTTTTGTTCTCTCTCTCTCTCTCTCTCTCTCTCTCTCTTTCTACACCACTAGATCCTTCCCATCTCAATCCCACCTCCATTCCACTTCGAGAATGCACGACATCCACCCGGTTGCGTCTTTCTCATCTTCTTCTTGGTCCGTTGTCGCTGCCAGTGATTCGTTTCTCGTGCTCTCCTCTGTTCACACTGAGCAGCTTCTCCGTGAGCACCGCATCGTTTCCCTTTCATCGCTGCCCACCTCCTGCGAACTCGGCAGTCGCGCCCTCTTCCCAACTGGCTTCAACGTCCGCATTTTAAACACGGCTAATCCATTGAATCCAGTCGTCTTTCTCGATGAGCGAACTCTCGCCACCATCGAATGTCTCTCAAATGATGGCGCCGTCAAGTGGCGACTGATGTTCGTCCGGGTCGATGACCGTACCGAGTTGGCCATCTCGTACTCAGCCGTCTTCCGCCTCTTGCCTATCGACGGCGTAGACGACGCGCCGCAGAGAATGTTTCGGATTCGTTCGAGCGACGCGCAGGATCTCGAGCTTTGGTTGTTCATGTCGACGGAGCACATCATCGAACTATTCAAAGTATAATGCAAGGGCGCCCGTGACATCACGATTACGCATCTAATGTACTCGACGTGGCTGAGGTGGGAACGAGAGTTCGTGATGAATAGGGCTGAATTCAAGGTTAACCCTTGGTTCAGGCAAAAAGGCACGAATTAAAGAAATATTTTTCCACCTTTAAGTATGTCCTTGCGCCGGCGCTCAAAATCGAAAGTTTTCCCAACAAGCCGAGAAGCGTGCACTTCTACGCCTCCCGAAAGGCGTCCGTGCGAGCGAAGAGGACGAGAAGCGGACGTACGGCTTCGACGACTACCGCGCACTCTACAACGAATTCACCCGCGTCGACTCGGCGACCACGCGGTGGTCGGAGACATTGGCAGGCGTGCAAAGATTCTTCTTCTCGGCGAGCAAGTCAGATGAGAGTCAGGTCTGTGCATACAATATTTTTACGTTTCTTTCAAGACTATTGAAATGAACGATTTGAGCTGGAAGTCAAGATGACCGATCTCGACCTCGGTCTCTCGACGACGCTAAGGCTGCAAGAAGTGCCGACCGATTGGAACAAGACGCTCAGCCCCGAGGGCGTCGTGCACTCTCCAGGAGGGCGGGTCTTCTTCGTCAGAGGCTGTGTTTTATATCAGGCAAACCTTTTTTCCTTTATGAGAGACATGAAATATTATATTACATAAATTTCTAGATATCGGTATGCACTTTTATATACAGTTTATAAATACATACTTGTGTGACATCACCATCCAACTTTTCCTCCCTTTTGAAAAGGCCTTTCCAGATGCGCCTGGGGGGCGTGACTCCACTAACTGAGATCGCCCTCTCCGTGTGCTGGTCGATGCTCTCAACACTCGTCTCCGACCAGCTTAAGAATGACTCTTGCTTTGACCCTCGCTCCATTGCACTATCTCTTTATTAATAATATTAACTTGTTTGATAATGCTCATCAATTTGTTTTGATATTTATTCGTGCAGAAAACTGACTGCCGTTGTCAAATATTATATTTCTTTTATATCTTGTATGTATACTTATTGCTCTCCTTTCCGCTTTCTGCCTCGTTCCCAACTTTGTTATTCTCTCTTACTACCTGAAAAATACATGTTTTATTAATAAATCGTTGTCCTTTATTTAAATATTAGCTTTATTTATTTTAAAATTACGAAATTTTTTGCCCTAAAATTTCTTTTTTGAATCTAATTTTCTATTTTAGTTTAGTCCTGTGCAACTTGACCTTTTGTGACAATATGGTAACTGAGAATGCTTTACATGAATATTTTAGAGAGAAATTGCACTATTAAAATGATAGCTTCTTCAGTTTACTTGTACGTAATAATCGGAGTGACAATCGTAACGGCGAGAAGGAGAAACAGCAGGCAGATCGACGTGTAGTACCTCTGCTCCTGCACAACAGCCTGAGCTAACCATTTATGTTTGTAAATTTGTAAACTGCTTTAATACACAGATAATTGCCTAATAAGTAAAAAAATGTGTCCTAATTATGAATATTTCGATCTCCTAATTATAAGATCGTCGAACCTCTCACGGCGACTAGATTAGACTCTAGCCTAATTTGCCTCATTTCCCGCCTTATTCAAGTTCAAACGACTTCGTAGTTTGTGTGTCATCTCCATATGAGCTCACTACATCGCTCGTTTTGAAGGGCCGTGTACGAATTATTCGCTGTTTTTATTTCGTCCTCGAGAGAGAGAGAGAGAGAGAAAGAGAGAAAGAAAGTGAAGGAGAGAGCAAAGACAGAGTGACTCATAATGCAAGTGCCTTACAGAGAGACGGATGATTCGCCGGGGCCGGGGCCGGGGCCGACCTCGGGGGCCCCCTGGGGCTGTGGATAATTAAATGAAGTTCACCCCAGGTGAACAAATTATGGGAAAATTTATGATGAAATGTGAAACTATTTATTCAGTATGCGTTACATATGTATTGCACATACGCATTTTTTAAATTTTTAATGGATTTTTCCCCCGACACGAAATTTTTTAAAGAATTTTTTTTAGCTTTGTGGTCGGGGCCTCCTTCGGGGCCGACCACGGGGGCCGGGGCCGGGGCCGGGGCCGACCTCGGGGGCCGGGGCCTTCCCTGGGGGCCGGGGCCGGGCCGGATATTTTCGGCCCCCGGCCACCCCTGTGCATGTCTTCCCTTACGTTGTGCCTTCTGCTATTCATGTCGTCAATGCTACGATAAAAGATATTATAACCTTTATGTCGTACAAGTTAATCACTTAAAACTCCTTTTTATCGTATTGTTAATATGAGACGTACATTGCATACGCTGGTTTGCTTTGTTATCAGACTGATCTCAATATTTATACAAAACTTTTGGCCCATAACTCCCGCTGTATTGGCATTTCCCGGGATCGAAAGATGTTGAGCGATATTGGCAGCCTCTTCACATTACACTTTGCCTTATTACAGGAAGAATGGGACGTTTCACTAATCGTCTCCACCGCATTCGCTGTTTCTCTGCTCTGGTTACTTACACTTGGAAACACGATTATGCCGCAGGAAATGCTACAATACGGTACGTGAGATCATGAGTTTCAGTGAGAAGATGCCTAATTGGAAGGTTGGAACATTTTTGAATTGGAACATTTTTGAAGATCAAAAAGGAGTAGAAGGAAAATATCAGAAGAAATTCAGCGCAGAATATCTCTTCATTTCAGGAGTTGAATTTGGCGTCTTCAGTTGTCCGTGTCTCACTTTTACTCTCATTCATGTGATGTCCCGTTTCGTCGATCCCACATCACCCCCCCCCTCCCCTACCCTTATCTATTTTCTTACTATTTTGCAACTAAACTACTATATTATCCTATTTTAATGCTGTCACATTGAAATACGTTATTTCATGTACGATAAATAAATAAATAAATGAATAAATGAGTAACACTGAGGACGTAATTGGAATACCGTTTACTTCTGATTTATATATAGCAGGAATAAATCTGTTTGCCGCTTTTCGGGCAACTTGAAACTCTTCCTTTCACTGATGACCCTCTCAGCTTTCTTAATCGACATCTACCTTCCATTATTGGACGCGTTTTTTGTTCCCATCAACGGGGAAGCCACATATTTCCCTTCTTCGTTATCTCTTCATGGCAGTTGCAGTCCTATTTTACACTGTGAGAAGCAAGGACACATAATTTTATTGCGTTTTTTTTATTAGAAACATCTAATAAATAAACTTCTGGCGGATTGTGCTTCGTTTACAGATGGAATGTCGCATCATCTTCGCTATCTTCTTCTACTGTCTCCCATGTACAAAGTAACGCACAGCTAATATTGAGAGGACTTGAACGCTCTTCGAACTCTCCCCACTTTTCATCGCTCAAGAATGATGCATTTTGGCTTTGGCCACTGAGCGATTGGGTCCACAGATCAAAAGTGCTGAAGAGACTGAACCTCTCATTATTGAAGATTTCCCGAGTCCCGTCTCTTATCTGCTTTAGCTTCTAAGGGAGTCAGTCTATGGCTATTACCATCTGATTCCATTTTCTTACCTTTCCTGCCCCCTCCTGTGCTACACAGTCTTTGCCCTCCTTCCCGCCTTTTTATCATAACCATACGGTTTTCCTCTATTTGAATGAATATATAAATTATATTTGACCCTGCGCGGATCTTTGTGTGATCGATTCAGCTATAGCAGCTAATTGCTTCCCACTCACATTGTGTTTTTTTTATCTTCTAAATTACTTGTTGGACGCCTGTTAAATGATCAGGATCGCACATTTAACGATGTTTAGTGCATAGAATGAATAAAAGATAATTTTTTTTTTGTTGGAGTAATTTTATATTCTACATAATATCGAATACCAATTGTCGCGAACAAAAGAATTTTCAAAAGGATTCGCAAATGGTAAGATGATCTGACTGTACAACAAATTAAAATTGAATATATTGTTATGCAAACTGTGTATTGTCGGCTTGACCATTCACATTCGCAAAATCTTTCCCCTTTTAATTCTTTCAGTTTGCTACATACATAGTATGTACTTTTTCTTCGATTCGACCATGTCCCGTCCACGAATTGTGAAACAACAAAAACAAATTGGCTCTTCCTTTATTCCTTTAAGGGGAATGAGGAAGCCCTTCTTTCTTCTTCTTCCTTTCTTCTCCCTTCCTTCTCACTTCTCCGCCTGCTCCAGCTCGATGAGTTTCTTGACTCCTTCGTACATCTGCTTGACTGCCTCGTACTCCGACAGGCCGAGGCGCGCCTGAACTGATTATTTATGTTTATTTTTAATTTACTACCTTTAATTGCATGATTAATAAAGTTAAAAGAACCTTGTTAGAGATGTCGAAGACTCCTCCCTCCGATTCGGAGTGCTCGCCGTGGATGCCGCGGACCTGGAGCTTCAGCCCGTTCGTGATGTCCTGAAATCAATCAATATTTTGGTTACTATTTCTTAAGTATGAAATAGGTAAAGAAGGAGAAACAGACGAGGAAGTCCTTGCGAGCGGCGAGCTTGGGCAGCTTGATGTGGACGGAGGCGCGGACGGTCGAGCCGAGATTCGTGGGGCAGAAGGTCAGCCAGCCGAGGCGATCGTCGCGCGAGAATTTGACCTTCGCCTCGATCGACTGGAAATGATATTAAATTACAATATCTGGGAATGAATAAATATACATTTCCTTAATCTATTAATACCTTGACTCCACGGATGAGTCGGTCGAGGATCTTGCCGACATCCGATCCCTGCTCCATGGAGATGATCCGGATGTGGTCCTCCTCGTTCACCCACACCAGGAAAGTCTTGTTGTCGTTGTGGAAGATAAATATCTTTTTTATGATCAATTAAATCAAAGTTATCATCTTTTGCATCCCAGTAAGTAAATAACAATAAAAAGGGAATGAAAAAGAGCCTTGCCTTGGGCCAGAAGCGGCAGGCGTTAGCCTCCTGGAGATGGCGGTCGCCCTCCTTGAAGAGGAAGTGATCGGCGATCAGCTTCGTCTGGTCCTCCTTCGTCATGCCGTCGAGGCTGTAGAACTTGCCCTGAGAGATTCAGAATACATCCATGGCAGCCGAATTGAGATCCGACCTTGAGCTCGTTGTCGGAGATGCCGTCGAAGGCCTCCTTGAGTTTCTTCTCGAGCGACAGGTAGTGCGGCTGCTGGAGCATCGGGTTGAAGGGGTAGCCGAGGACGGAGCGGCCGCAGCGGATGCGGGTCGACACGATGAATTTGCCCTCGGGGTCGAGGGGCGGAAACTCCTGGAGATGAGTGAGCACTCAGTAAGAATGGAGGGGACACACCCCAGTCTTGCCCTCGCCCAGGTCCATGGCCGGCTGCTTCTGGTCGGGCTTGAATCCGTATTAGTCCTCAATGATCTTGTCCAGGAACGGAGCGAAGAGCTTGTAGGACTCGGTGTCCGGCGCGTAGACTCCGACGCCCGCGTCCAGGTTCGCCACTCCTCAAATGGAAAAGGGCAAGTGACTCCTCTAAAGTTCAAGATTTCAGAAATATTTCTAATTTTCACTTTGCCGCCGTAACATCATTGGAAGCGGTCGACTTGTGAGAAAATATGCATAGATTCACCAGACTGGATGACGTCGAGAAGCGAAGCCCCCAGCTTGGTCTTCTTCTTCTTCAGCTGATCCACCAGCTCCTGAAGGCAATATTTTCAGTACATACTGTCAACCTCGTTTACGAAATTAGTCTTGCCAATTTGTGATTCCAGCCAATTACAATGCAACTTCTACATTATCCTTCGATAAGTCTATTTCTCCGATTCTGATATATCGTGATATCCATGTTCCTCCCACCTTCGTGAGGTGTTTCTTGAGCAGCGACTTGGAGTCCGCCTGCGCCAGCTTGGCGAAGGCCTCGTCGATCTTCGCGATTGTTGCAGCGTCAGCCATCTTTCCGATTTCTGAAGTAGAAAGAGAAGAATGAAATTAGATCCACAATATTGGCAAGGGAAAGAATAAGAGGAGGAATGTTTTTGATTAACAATAGGAAAACAGCGGTGGCCGAAGCAGAGAAGAATGAGAGGGACGAGGAAAGTGAGGGTTGTGGAATAAGCAGCGGAGTCGACCAACTGAGCTTGGAGAGGAGCGATGAAACCAAAGTGGAGTCAATGGCTTATCAGCTGTTTCGGCCCTCTTTTATACGGTTCTTTCTTCATTAACATATGTACTTCTTAGTACAACTTCAAAAATATATTTTCAAAAGTCTCAATATGTGGTCATTATTCATATTCTTTCAACAACAACAAAAAAAGAAAGTTAACGTGAGGTCAAAATGATTCGTGACAATCACATATTCGTACACAATAACAACTTATTAACTTAATTTTCTATGACTTTTTAATTGTATTGATTCCACGTCAATTTAGCTTTAAATTTTTTTTCCTAATTTTGTCATTTCTTCAAGGATGAATGCATATTTTATTTACATTTTCGAAATATCTACTCATTGAATTGCATCGTTTTCAGATTTATGATTTTCGTTTATTATTACAATTTTCTGCGTCGGACGCTTGGAACATAAAATGGGCAAAAAACTTTTACTTAAATATACATTTTCGGACTTGAGTATCTTCAACCTGCTCCAACAAAATATATTTGTTGAAATATATCTTTATCGTCAAAAGGAAGCATTCAGGTCGGCACATTTCTTGTGTTAAAAGCACCGCTCTAGGATAAAGCCGTCTTCTAAAAACATCTTCTTATAATCTGTCTTATAATCCATTACAATACCACCAGCAAAGGAGAACAAACCGTATAAAGTGGGTGTCTTGTTCATGGTAAAGAGAGGATAGGGAGTGATGGAAAGGCAGAAGGAGAAGAGAGAGTTTAGACCGGGTGGACAAGAACTCTCATCGCATCCAAGTCATCGATTCGTACCGCCTCAACATCTTTCATTCCTCCATGATCTTTCACTCCTTTCCAAAGTCTTTCCCTCTCCCTCTCTCTTTCTTTGCTACCTTGAGTGCGGATTTGGCTGTCTGGAGTGGCGGCTTCGGACGCCAGCGATCGGCGCGAATGTCAAAGGCCTGAAGATTGTTGTTACCAATGAGTTCTCAGCAAAGTGGAGAATGGAAACAAGAAAGAGACAAGCCTCAACAAGTTCAGTCGGCCGGGAACCGTCGAAACCGCCCAAGGCGACGATGGAGTGCTCGTCGAAGAGAGCGAGGGCGAAGTTGGATCTGGGAAAGATGAGCTGCACCCTCAAATGGCTCCATGAGATTGTCCACCTCGCGGTGATCATGCTTTCCACTCGATGCCAGATTCCCTCTCGGCAGTCCAACATCTCGCATGTTCTATAAGTTATTTACTGGATGTTCCAACTAAGTATTCAACCAGGAGGAATGGAAATAGAGAGGGGGCCGCAGACCGGAGACGACGACTGCCATTGAATCCGCCGGCCACGAAGAAGACGTTGTCGTTGAGGGCGACTGCAGAGACGCCCGTCCGGGCACTCCGCATTCTCGAGGGAAGAGTGCGCCTGAGCAGAAGACAGGGAATGGAGGCACTCCATCCAAGGGAAGGGGAACCAGAGCTGCTCGGCCGGATCGAAGAACTCGACTGTCGAGTGACACTCGCTGCCGTCGAAGCCACCAATCGCGTAGAAGCGACCGATAACACAAACTGCCGATCCATCGGAGCTCAAGGATTCGTGAACATCGCCATCTTCTCAGTTTCCATAAATGATCGCCAACAACTAAAAAGAAACCGCGTGGATTCCATGGCTGGGAGTGGACGCCAGGAGGGGCGATCCATGGATAAGTCGTGCATTTCCATTGTCGGCAGACGGACAGTCCCGTCGAAGCTGACGAAGAGGAATTTAGATGATGAGTACAATGGGAAAGAGAAAGAGAGAGTGTGAGAGTGCGAGAGAGTGAGAGAAGGAAGAGAGAAAGAGACCCTCCAAGAGTGAAGATTCTGTCCCCAATGCACGCGTTGCTCGCGTAGCTGCGAGGCGATCGAAGTGGAGACAGCGTCCTCCAACGCTGTAACATTCATTTCGTAGTTAGAAGAAATTGATTGAAAAAAACATATTTAATTATTTGTTTCCTATTCAAAACTGCACCGCGTTGTCGTAGTCGAAGAAGCAAGTTGAGTTGAAGAAGAAAGTTCCGTTATAGCCACCGATGACATAGAGGCCTTCGGGGCGAGAGCAGACAGAGTGGTAGGCAGTGGGAGGGAGGAAGCATCTAGAGAAAGGTAGAGAGAGAGAGAGAGAGAGAGAGAGAGAGAGAGTGAGATGACAGAGAGTGTAGAGAGAAACAAAAGAATATAGAAATGAGTAAAGTGGAGGAGAAAAGAAACTCTGGCTTAGCGTCAGTCCACTCTGGCAGTCGATTGCTGAAGATCTCGACGTCGCTGGCCGCGCCGTCGCTGCTCCAGCCGCCTGAACGGAGAGAAGATTCAGTGGAAGAAGGTCAGCCATGGAAGTAACCAATGGAAAAGAGAAGGGAACGAGGAAAGCGAAGAGAAGTCGAAGTGAATCCGGCAGTTCCATTCAGACAGCATCCGTCATTCTCCTCTCTGTCTCCTTCTCCATCCCTATCAGCTTGTGTGCTCTTCTACAATTGGATGACATTATTGGTGATTTCAATTGGTCAAACTCACCAATTGACTGAGAAGAGTCGCTTCGTTGTGCACGAGAATATTGAGAGAAGAATCAGTGAGGGCCACCTTCACTTCCGACTCTTCCAGTTTCAGAAACGATTTGTTTTCCAGCAGCTGAGAAGTCTTCATTATGAACATGCTGATGGAATTCTCTCTCAGTCGATTCCTTTTTAGAGAAAATCGAGAAAAGGAGTTTCTATATTACAAAGTAAAATACACGAGAAGCTTCTATCTAATAGTATTAGAGGGAATACGATACATTAGATGATTAATTAATCAATTGTTTTATTCTTCTTTTTTAATTAAAAAATTACATCTAAAAATTAGAATAAATTAGGAGTGACTTGTTCAAAGTTGCGCAGAATCATCGTCCACAGACGACTTGCCAACATGGGCTGAGCAAACTTCGAACGGTAGAACACCTCAAATTGATGTCTCACAATCAGTGTTGCGAGTCAGTTAGCCTATATGTATTTAGATCCTGTTATACATGTTTCATATGAGGCAAGATAATTCTCCCGCTCCTTAATTATACTTCTCTTTCTAATCTATCTCTTTCTACTATCAGTCTCTCTCTCTTCTCTCTCTCTCATCTCTCTCTACGCTCTCTCTCTCTCTTCTCTCTCTCCTCTCTCTAGTCTCTTTTCTCTCTCTCTCTCTCTATTCTCTCTCTCATCTCTCCCTTCTATCTCTCTTCTCTCTCTCTCTTCTCTTTCTCTTCTCTCTTCTCTCTCTCTCTCTCTCTCTCTCACTTCCACGAGATTGTCGTGGCTGACGAGTTCGCAAATGATATCTAAGAGACGTCTCTCAAGACACTCCATTCCCAGGTACGCGCATGTGTCAAGGGCCTTAAACAAGTAAACTCAACTGGCGAAGATAGCATGATATAAATGAAGCAGGTTTTAATTTGAAAATAATAATTTAGAATAATTAATAATTGATTGCTCTAACGATAATAGCAGAAGAGAGTTGAATGTCATCCGAGCCAAGGCTTTCATTCTCAAACATTCCCAGACAAGTTTCCAAGCCAACTGAAGACACGGAACTCAGGCTGAGAATAATCAACATAATCATTTAACTTTGTCGATGAGAATTTATTTTTTTTAGCATTAATGAAATAAATACCGATAAATGCCGTTTTTCCTGAGAGAGATGGGTCCGTTGAAGAGGGCGCGGAAGAAGGGAGACGCTTGGGACAAGTCGAAGGAATTCACAGTGAACTGATAAACGAAACATTTATATTTACAAATTGATTTAGTTAAATATATATATTTTAAATCCCAGACAAAATCCCAAATACCTTCTTCCCATCGTCTGACTGGACAACTTCGGTAGCAGTTGTCGCCTGCCACAGAGAACTTTCCATGGAATCGACCGCTCGAAGTGAAGAGCAATGAGAGGAATGCAATCCGTTCTTTTTAAATATCACAATAATTTATCAGAAAAAACATATCTCCATACCGTGGTCTATAAAAGTTTCACAATTGTGACCTCTAATATCATCGCACCAATCTTTCAAACGAAAAAATAAGGGCGGCAGGATTTTTCAGGCCAACTATTCAGGCTTCTCTTTAGCATGAAAATCGTCGCTCTCGACTTGCAAGGCAAGCAGAAGGGAGTGCAGCCATTTCCGGAGTTGTTGTCGGGTGAACTCGATGAAGTGAAGGCTGACGGAGAAGAAGACCTGTCAGTCCATCGGAATACTCGCGTTGTTCTGGGAAGAACTGAGTGCTAAACGAACGATAACGAGAAGTGCGGCGGGAACGAAGAAGTCGAGTCCATTCGTGAAGATAAAAGATTGCTCTTCCAAGTCAAAACTGCCACCTCGCGGAGGGCCAAATCTAAAATCTAAAGTCCAAACCAGGCAAAACGATAAATACGATAGATGTATTAAGACGATGTCAACTCAAATTTTCACTACATCATGGTGTAAACGAAAATTTTTCACGAAATTCCGACTGTTTTCCATTTTTAATGAGAGAGAAAAGAGAAAAAGCGGTTTTGACTATTTTTCTTATCGTCAGAAATGGCCAACTGTGGAATAGTTTACACTTCGTGAACCAATTTTGCCCACACCATGAAATTAGTGAAATCGCGCGAAGTTGTAGTTGACCTCGTCTAATTTGCAAGCGGCAACCTCAAAATGTAGTTGATATGCGAAACGAGCTGATGTGATGCATTCTGTGAATAGCCATTGAGCTGAGCTTTCAGAAGCTGCGACTTCTCATGCACTCTTTAAGAAGAAAGAATGCTTGATCTCTCTCATAATGATATATCTTAACTGACGATATGTTCTCTGTAAGATGGTCTATTGTAGAGGCAATATACTCAGGGTCTAGCATATTCTGAAAGAAGTTCCTGAGATTAAGGGAGACGTAATTCGAATAGTACCCTGTCCATGTAATAGGCAATCTTCTTACACAAGGCGATGTTTAAATTGTAGGAATGCACGCCAGAGAAGGGAATCGCAACCTAAAGAGAAAGCATCTTTCATACCGAATTAGACGGAAAGAGAGAGAGAGAGAGAGAGAGAGAGAGAGAGAAATAGAGATAAAGAAAGAGAGCGACCACTGGTACGCCACTGAGAGCAGCTAAGTTGAGGTCGTCATTACTTAGACTGCTAATTAACAGACGAGTACTCGGATGGGCTCAAATAATTTAAAACCATTTAGACATAATTGTAAAGTACATGCAAGTTAATACATGTATGTATGTACATACAAAATTATTTTGGTTTCGTTTGTTCATGACATTGCACACGATTTGAACAAAAGAAAATCAAAAATGAAAAGATCTGCACTGAGAAGTTGCTTCCTTGGCAATCGGTCGAACAAATGAACATTCTCAGAAAGACTTGGATTTCTTATGAACGACGGCGTTTTGGAATTAATTTCGCAAAGAAAACGGACGTGAGGCAAGAGGCGAAATGCCGATCTACAAACAAAACTGAGCAATTGTACAAAGATGTTGCAACGACTAACACGACTGCCTCAAGGACACTCTCCCTCTCTGGAACAACAGCATCAAAAACACAAAGTACAGTTGAATGGGATCCATCCAGAATTGAAGATATCGCCTATAAGAAACAGAGATTAATATGCATCTAACATCATTTGTTTATATTCCAACAGGTGTCAAAGCGTTGGCGCGGGCACAAGAAGGCTGCAGACCGCCGATGTAGAGAAACTACAATGTGAAGAGAAGAAATAATAGTGCGAAGAACCATTTTGTAAAAAAGGACAGAATGATGCGAAGACCTTGTTACTCGTTGGCCGAGGCAATTCAAGAAGTGGATGGCTGTTCAAGAGGACAAGCGAAGATGAGCGAACAGAAAAGAAAGATCTGGCATTTCCGGGAAGGCTTCGGCATGAGTGCCTTTTCAAGTGGGAGGGATATCAGGTGGAGGAGTGCACATGGAAACCCGAGATTTATGAGCACATGTTTACAAAAACAAAAGTCTATAGATTTCTTATCTTCAAGGACATCTTGTTCTCAAAGTTCGATTTCTTTAAGGTGAACTGGGAATGATGTGAATGATTTCTTCGCGCCAGTTTGTTCAAATGTTAGTGCACTGTGTGGGGTGGTCTGTGCTAATTGATTACAGCTTGCATAGTGAGTTCTTTTGCAAGGCAATTTTTCAAGGATGTGTTTGAATTGTGTCGAGCGCGGAGAGGTTGTAAGGAAATGGAAAGAAATTGTTGTTGAGTCGTGGAGATGGCCGAGTCGGAGTCGGAGAGGGGCCGGAATCTGTCTCCGGGAGCAGCTGCCGCCGTGATGGCAGAAGAGTTGTCGGCCAAGAGGCAACTCACGCAGATCACCGATCAAGGCTTCTATGGTTCGCTTCTTTCTTTCTTTCTCTAGCTCATAGGCAAATGTGGATTCCCTGAAAATAAAAGTGATCTCTCTCGAATGGAAATCATTTGTTAAAGTTGTTTAACTGCCAAGTTCATTCTGAACTCTAGAGTCTACTTGAAAATGGCGTTTCGTCGTCGCTTCTGACTCATTTGAACCCTGTTTGTTCCTTGAAATAAGGAGAAGTTCAGGAGACATGATTATGGACTGGAGCAATTATGCATGTTGTTATGAAGAGTAACTTTTCGAAAGGCGGATAAGCACTTTATTATATGTCTTTTGGAGACAAAGTGCGCGTTCCGAACGTGATTGTGATGGTTGGCCTCCCCGCACGGGGCAAGACGTACATCTCGATGAAGCTCTGCCGCTATCTCAAGTGGATCGGAATACGAACAAAGGGTATGAAGATGGCAATCCTCTCTCATCATACCACTATTCTCCTTCTGCTTTTCCATGTCAAGAAGGTTTAATTGTACTGTATATTTGATGTCAGAATATGGTATGCTTTGTGCCCATATTAAATCTTATTTCTGTTCGAAGCGTTGTAAAATAGAAAAAAAAAACATGAGAGTTGTGGCTCTGCCCTGTCATGACGGATATCCTCAACACATTTTCTGAATGAGTTGTGTTTCTTGAGTGTTCAATGTCGGCGAGTACCGTCGGACGGACGCGACGGCGTCGGATTCGGCCCACGGCGCCAATGCCACCTTCTTCTCCGCCGACAACCAGGAGGCACTCCGAGTGCGCCAGTGGGTATCTTTTTCTAGTTATTCTCTTCTTTTTCCTCTTTATTTCCATGTCTCCCACTATACTGCCTCTTTTTTATCCCCTCTCATCTTGTTGCCACTCTTCTCTTAATCTCTCTCTCTCTCTCTCTCTCTCTCTCTCTCTCTCTCTCTCTCTATTCTATGCTCTCTCTCCATCTCTGTCTCTTTCTCTCTGTCTCCCACTATACTGTCTCTTTTTTAACCCCTCTCATCTTGCTGCCACTCTTCTCTTAACCTCTCTCTATTCTATGATCTCTCTCTCTTTCTGTCTCTCTTCTCTAGAGAGTCCGCTCGCCGTGCGATGGCAGACATGGCGGATTACCTGAACTCTGGCGCGGGCAGCGTGGCCATCTTCGACGCGACGAACACGACACGAGAGCGACGAAGCTGGGTGGTCGACTTCTGCAGCCAGCACGGGTCAGCTGGCATCTCTCTCTCTCTCTCTCTCTCTCTCTCTCTCTCTCTCTCTTTCTCTGCTCTCCATCTCTTCCTCTCGTCTTATCTGATCTATAATCTATAATCAAGAACATCTCCCACTTCCATGAATACTCCATTTCACTCTTTGCTACTTGAGATATCTGATTTGTAGTCTGGAATCGCGTCATCTCCCTCTAACAGCCAGCAAAACCGGAGTCTTCTTCAATTATTCTTCTAATTCTTTTACATTTGTATTATGCAAACATATATAGTCAACAGCCATCGTCTAAAGAGTCTTTATCGCTGTTCTGGTCGATGTATTCCGTTTTGGAGAAGGAGTAATGTTGGAGAAGGAATATTTATTTCCTGAACTAGTGCTTACTTTCGTTTTACCACTCTTGGAGCGCATTCATACAATCTTTTTTCTCAGATTCCGCTGCTACTTCATCGAAAGCGTCTGCGATGACCAGAAGGTCATCGAATCGAATGTCACGGATGTCAAGGTTGGAGTCACTGTCCAAATTAGCCATTTATTTCAAGTGTGCATAATTCCCGAATAAGGTTTTTCATCCGCTTGTTCTTGTTGAATATCTACTTTAAAATGGATATTCTCTTGTTTGAGGTGAATTCGCCCGACTACAAGGGCGTCATGACTGCCGAGCAGGCAAAGGAGGACTTTATGAAGCGTATCCAGAACTACCAGAACCAGTACGAGCCACTCTGCGACGTCCACGACGAGCGACTCTCATTCATACGGGTAAGAAACATGGAATTTTTTTTCTTTTTTTTTTGCTACAGATACCGTAATCAACAAAACTGTTCATTGTCAGCGCCAGCTAGAACCCTTTCTTTCTTCTCAGGTGCTGAATGCCGGCAAGTCCTTCGCGGTCAACAGGGTCTCTGGCCATATCCAGTCACGCGTCGTCTACTTCCTCATGAACATCCATTTGTTGCCGAGAAGCATATACTTGACAAGGGTACGGTATGCCGATTCTAAAACCTAAACATATGGTCATGTGATCTTCTCAAGACATTGACTATTCTGATGTAGAATAAATAAAGAAAACCTTAAGATTTTTCAAGTGATTCCTGAATGTATCTAATTCAATAAAGACTGCAACCTGTCGCAGCACGGCGAAAGCGAGTACAACGCGATGGGGAGGATTGGCGGAGACTCGCCTCTCACAGGAGATGGCAGAATCTACGCCGAGGCACTCGCCGACTTCTTCAGAAGAGAGGACGTGCATGTATGCGTTAATGTTAAAAAACCATCTGTTCATTTTTCTAAATTAAGCATATACTTCTTTTTACGTTTTTGCATCTCAACCTTGTATTGGCCTATATTTTTTTTCCTATATTTGTTTCTGTTCAGGACCTTCGGATCTGGTCGTCGCAAAAGATTCGCACGGCGCAGACCGCGCGCTACCTCGGCGACATCTCCAACATCGAGTACTGGAAGGCGCTCGACGAGATTGACGGCGGAATCTGCGAGGGACTCACGCCAGATGACATCCTGTCGAGGTACTGTGCTAGTCTTTGTTCTAACTAATACCTGTGACTGCCACGGCTTTTTCAGGGCATGTTAAATGATTATAAGGGGTGGATAACACTGAACTTCTCTCTGTCATAACAATAAGTCATTTCCCTTTGTTAAGATATCCAAATCTGGCGGAGGAACGAGCCAAGGACAAGTATCACTACCGCTTTCCCTCGGGTGAATCATACGAAGATGTCGTCTCTCGTCTAGAGCCAGTTATCATGGAACTCGAGAGACAAGTAAGGTTTTCTGCATGCTTTTATATCAATCAACATTTGCCACTTGAATTAGAACTTGAATGCTCAACTTGACAAAAATAAAATGCAGCTTAAACGTCCTCTTTTGAATTTGATCTTTTTTCTCTTTCCGCATTTCCGATTCTTTTCTCTTTTTTTCTTTTGATATTCCATTGCCTTTTTCCTTTCTTTCCACATTCCATAATCTTCTTTAATTCATAAAACGCTGCAGTCGAATGTCGTGCTGGTCGCGCACCAGGCAGTCATCCGCTGCATTCTCGCCTATCTCCTCGACCACAGCCTGGACGAGCTACCGTACCTCATGCTTCCCCTCCACACCGTAATCAAGCTGACACCGCGCGCCTACCACTGTGATGTGCTGACGTACACCTTCGATACGGAAACTAAGACGGTAAGCTTTCTATCGTTCTCTAACCATAAAGCGTCTACAACTGTATGAAACTGGAAGTGATGTAAAACAGTTGTATATGTAGAGATCGAAGATTCTGTTCCCTCTCTCACACAATCTCCCCTCTCTCTATGTTTCAGTGGTCCCCGCCTTCCGACGCGCCTCCGGCTGTCGTCAGGAAGACTTTCGGATAACAATTGTTTATATCGCGCATAGTTGTTTTTGAAGTTTATTCCATTTTCTCAATTGCCATTGAATACTACTTGATAATTCCTCTATTCCTCATGTAAACTGATGTGGATGATTCTTCCACGCTTTGAAGCCAAATTCTGACTTTCGTTGTTATATTGTTGGGTACCCTGACTGTTTAGGTGAACCCGCTCATTTCCCTTGTGGCCGGTAGAAAGCGTATCCCTATTTAGAAAAGACGGTTGATATGTTTATCTGGTGTATTTGTGCTTCTAGATTAATTAATTTATCAACTTCTCAAAACAGAAGGAATTCATAGGAGTTGCATAGACGGAGACACGTTCATTCACAGGTTCAACAGATGAATAAAGCACTTTGTATGTTATAGCTCACCCGGGGTATACGCAGCAGACAACAACTACAAGCACTTGGCATGCGAAACAGAAGGGGGAGATCACATCTCAGTCTCATAACCTCAATTGCTCACAACTCGGGGCCGGTGAATCTTTCAGATAAAAATGGGAACGAATCTCAAGAATCTCAACGACGAATCTCAACAATGAATCATAACGAACAGAACAAAATGAGCGCGAACAGATATCCCTAACAAAAGTAACCGTAAGTGAACGGATGGAAGAGAGAGACTCTCAGGGAACCACTTGATAAAAGGAGGAGAAGGGAAATGAAAGTGGCGGCGAGTCTTCCATTCTGGGGTCTATGGCATTCAAAAGGGAATATTAGGACCAATTCTGCAGTCTGTCTGCTTAATTGTACAGCTTCGTAAAGATCTAATGAATTGGGTCTTGAAATGTTCACGTGAAAGGGTGGGCATTGGAGGGTAGTCTAGGAGATTTAAAAATATTAAAATTGAATACTATTTCTTTGCCTATCTGCACATTCATGCACTTTAGAAATGTGATGGAATGAATTGTGGGTCTAGGCAGAGTTGATGAGCAGGTAGCGGAGCCTGGGCGCGAGATAGAGACGCGGCAAGAAGCCCGCGCCCGCGCTGCTCACCGCCTCCAGCTCCATCTTGGCACGGCGGCTGCGCAAGTAGTCAATCTCACGGACAACTTCTGATTCGTGCAGACCCTCCGCACGACGACGGACACGGACAGCCTGTGGGGGAGGGAAAGGAAGAGAGGGGAGTAATAAGGAGAGAGAGTGAGGCAGTAAGAGAGAGAGAGAGAGAGAGAGAGAGAGAGGAGAGCGCGTGAGAGAGTGAGTGGGTGGAGAGAGAGAGAGAGAGAGAGAGCGAGAGAGAGAGAGCGAGAAGATGATCGATTGCGTGCGTGCAATTCTGCGCAAGATTAGCCCAAAGAGAAGAAGATGAGAAAGCAAAATAAAATACGAGGGAGATGAAAATAAAGAGGAAGTAGAAGAAAAGAGAGTGATCATCTAGTAATCAATAAAGTCGCAATACCTTGCCGCTGACCTTGGTGAAGTCGGCGTGATTGAGCTGCAGCATCTGGTCATCTGCGATGGGAAGGCTCAACTCATCTGAGGGTCGGAGACCGAGCCACTGGATTCTCGGCACCGTGGCTCCTCTTCCCTCGCTGCGCTCCTTGCTCGAGCCGTACTTGTACGTCAGGAATATCTCCAGGCCGTGCGGGTCGGCGTCGAAGAGACCGAACACGGGGATGTTCAGACGAGTGGACAACCAGTTCAGCACTCGACGAGTGCACAAGTCTGGGTAGCCTTTGCCCTGGAAAGAGAGAGAGAGAGAGAGAGAGAGAGAGAGAGAAAGAGAAAGAGAGAAAGAGAGAGAGAGAGAGAAAGAGAGAAGAGAGAAAGAGAGAAAGAGAAAGAGAGAGAGAGAGAGAGAGAGAGAGAGAGAAAGAGAGAGAAAGAGAGAAAGAGAGAGAGAGAGAGAGAGAGAGAGAGATAGATAGAGAGAGAGAGAGAGAGAGAGAGAGAGAGATAGAGAATGAACAAACCGTGCAAAGAATAGAGTTTGGATAGAGAGTGAAGAAGCCGTCGTCGATGAGCTTCTGAAAGGTGGCGTCCTTCTCGACCACGAGGATGTACGTAGCAGACGAGAGCGGCTGGAGGGTCAGCAACTGCTCTGTAATCAAATGTCTTCAATAGATAATAGAGACCGAGTAAGAGACTGAGAGAGAGTCCAGTTATTTCTCTCTCTCTCTATCTCCCCCCCCCCCCTCTAGAGGAGAGAGAGAGAGAGAGAGAGAGAGAGAGAGAGAGAGAGAAATAACTGGACTACCGAAAGGGAAATGGAATAAGAGAGATCTCTGAGATGGTGAGGAGAGAGTTGTTGTGTGATTTAAGAGTTTTTATAATTCCAGGCAACATCCACACATAAAAAGCTCGTGTCATACCAGTGATGAGAACGATGGAGGCCGAGCAGTCAATGGGAGCCGTGGAAGAAGAATGCGAGATGAAGCAGAGCGAGCCGCCAAGCAGGCCCTTGCTGCATGAAATCTAAATTGATCCTTTTTAGTGTGCTCAATCAGGTTACGGTATGACATCAACTTCTTCTCTACTCACAACATTGACTTGCTCCCTGGCCACGTCCAGCAATTCGCAGACAGCAGTCATGGATCGGTTGAGAACGTCCTGCCTACGGTAGAGTTGCTTCTCGTCGTAGTACAGCTCACTGGAAGAGAAAGAATCAAAGTAGATTACCATTGAAAAGATTCAAGTCAAAATTATGGCTGATAATGGAGAGAAAAGGGCGCTGTGAGATGGGGATGCAAAAAGGGAGACGAAACAGAGAAATGGAGGAAAAAGGTGCGTACCGAAGCGTGGAATGCTTATTCTCAAGTAGAAGCTGGTAGACCTGCGACAGAGTCTTCATGTTGTAGGCCAGCTTGGCAGCCGTGCGCTTCGTGTAGAATAGATGATGTTTCGACTCGTCTTCTGATCTCAAATCAAATGCTATTATTTTACAGTATAATAATAACAAATCTGTCCAAACATCCTGTTGCAATCAAAACTACCCATGATCGTGGAGTGGAGAGGTGTCTAGACAACTGACGTGCATAGGCAGAGCCTCCCCCTCGTTTTCGGCTGCGCGAGTTGGCGTACAAAGTCCTCGATTGCCGCTTCAATCCACATCAGCAGCTGGCCCCGCTCCAGCTCTCGCAGGGAAAGACCCGCCATCTCCCTCGGTCTTCACTCTACCATGAAGATACTCTCCCTCAAATTCGGCAAGTATTTCAGCAAGACTGTCAACTTTTGTTAATTAACTTCCTTTAAGTGGACAGTTCGCCCTTGCCTTTATCAAGTACAAGCCTATCAAAGTTAATATATGACAATTACATGTTTACATAAACAAATGGAGGATTAAAACCTGGATATGTTTTCGAATGATACAAGTGGCAATTAAATGTTTCAATACTAACAACTTAAAACTCGGAATGTCTCACCATCAGCATGATACAAATTGCACGTACTTAGGACAATATAATGATTATGACAACAGTTGCGACATTCGTATTGTCCTCTTGACTGCGTTGGAGTAGCAGTTGTTGAATCGATAGAGAATGGGAGTGGAAGAGGAGTCCTCGGAGTGAGAGGTCAAATCACGACCGACGGAAGGGGGAACGCCGCCCATTCTGCTTGACCCCGTTGTCGGTTCCTTCTGCTGCTTCTTCTTCTTCGTGTTCTCTCCCTGGTTGGCTCCTCCTCCTCTTCCTCCTCCTACTTTCATGGATGCCAATGCCACTTCGTGTGCCAGCATCTTACGAGCTGCACTCGGCAGAGGATGACGCGCACTGCGGTCAACGATGTCGAACATGGTCAGCACGTCGATTGGCCTGATGAGAGAGAAAGAGTAAGATAGAGAGCGATGAAAGGGAAGAGAGAGAGAGAGAGATATTGAGAGAAAGGAAGAGAGGAGAGAGAGATAGGAAAGCGGAGAGAAAGCCAAAAATTGAGAAAGAAAAAAATGCTCTAGTTGAAACGATTCGCTTACGGTGAAAAGATGTAATGAACGGTGTTGTCGAGAGTTGTCGGTGTGAAGGTCAGTCCAAAGTGCTTGAGACCCGCAACGACTTCTTGAATGAGGGCCTTCTCACGGTTCGAATGGAGTTGCGTATTTACCTGTAAATAGAATACCGTATCTGTTTTCCGTTCCGGATAGAGATGAAGAACTGAAAGAGAGAGAGAGAGAGAAAGATACAAACATTCTTGATTTGTGGCTGAAGTGCATGGAGAGCGAGAGGGAGTGTGTCCAGGACGAGTTCGGTGGGAGCGGAGAGGGGCCGGAGTCGACTCCGCAGCTCTGCCACCGTCTCCTGTGACTGCCGCAGTCTCTGCTGCTGCTGAGTGGCCACGGTCGGCATCGATAACTGAGCCCTGCCAAATAGTGTATTTTCTTCATTCTTTATTGAATCTCGTTTCATTACCATTCAAATGGAAGGTAAGCATCTTTTCTTTTAATCGACGGCACTTTTTCTTATCACTTATCATTTCTACACAAAATGAATGCTTCCAAGAGAGATGAGAATGAATCCGTTTCTCGCCTGGCGTGAGTGGCAACGGCAATGTGGAGGCCGGAGAAGCAGGCAGGGAGGTAGCGATAGATGACGAAGTGCTTCGAGGCATGAACGCAGGTCTGCAGGAGGTCGAGGAGGGCGAGCCAGCGGGCCGCCGCAAACAATGCACCGGAAACAACCAATAGTTCATTTTGCAAAATAATTAAAAGGAAGGAAGAAGAAAAAGAACCCAACTAATTTCTCAATTACTAGCAATAAAATAATTATAAAATTACTCTCTCTCTCTCTCTGAAAAAAGGAGGAAAAGGGAATAGAGAGAGAGAGAGATAGAGAGAGAGAGAGAGAGAGAGAGAGAAGAGAGGGAGAGAGAGAGAGAGAGAGATAGAGAAGAAGAAGGCACAAACTCGGCGTGAGCGAAGGGACGAAGAGCCAGTTGTGGTGCACTCCCGCGAGCAGCCTTTCCTTATCTTCTTCATGCACTATCCTCTCGATCGCCCGTAGTCTTTCGTGGAGGGGCCGGAGAGATGATCGGCTAGAGTAGACTAATCGTGAAACTGCACTAGTGCCTGGCGAACAGCATCTTCACTCACTCCCTCACCTGTCATGGTGCTTGGCGAGCTCAAGGATGGTGGACCACTGGTGGAAGGGGCTGGAGTGGCCAATCTGAGCCTCGAGGCCTGCGGCGGCTTCGTTTAAGTCGGCCATAGAGAGTGGATGGCCGCGGCCACGCAGAGCAGAAGAAGCCAGCCACTGCAGACTGTTCAGAGACAGGCGCATGTCTCCCTCTGTCAGGCGCACCAGCTGGGTCAGCACTCCGCTATCCACTTGGAAGGACTCGAGGACGCTGATCTGGAAGCAAAGGGATGAGGCATGAGATGAAGAGAAAGAGAGACAAAGAGAGAGAGAGAAGAGAGGGAGAGACGGAGAGAGAGGGAGAGAGACGGAGAGAGAGAGAGAGGGAGAGAGAGAGACGGAGAGAGAGAGAGGGAGAAAGACGGAGAGAGGGAGAGACGGGGAGAGAGAGAGAGAGACGGAGAGAGAGGGAGAGAGAGACGGAGAGGGAGAGATAGAGAGACAAGTGACAGAAGAATACAGAAATACAAGGAGAGTGTGAAATGAAGAGAGTAGTGGAGAGGATGAGAGAAGAAATACCGAGAATTAGTATAAAGGAAAAAAGAGAAAATTAGTCATGAAGGTTTTGATAACATGTAATGTGAAGTTTTTTTAAAAGAAGAGGTGGACTGCTTACCTGTCTAAGACGCTCTTCAATCTTCGACGATTCTGGAGCCGAGAGCTGAATGTGGAAGGCGATTCCGCGCAGTTCACGCAGCGCGGGTGCAAAACTGTAGAACACGGACTTTTTCTCATATTCCGTTCCTGCTCTCTTCTCTCTCTACCCTCTCTCTCTCACCTCTCTTTCTCTTTCTCTCTCTCTGATACTCTTTCCCTCACTAACGCATTATTGCAGGTGCAGATGATTGGTCTGCGCAATGCCTTTTTGCCCGTTTCCGTAGCCGCTGCTACGATCACCTAAATGATACTGTAACTGCTACTGTATCTCTTCTTTCCAAGCTTGAACCTACTTTGACAGCATCCGCCCCCGCGCCGTCCACTTCATCAAGCAGCAGGCAGAGCGGCCTTTTGTCATTGGCGTCCACGCCGCGGCAAGCGGTGGCGGCGCCTGCCAGCAGCCGCTCCATGTCCGACACGGTCCGCGCGTCAGACGCGTTCGTCTCAATCAGAGAGTAGCCGGCGGTCCGCGCGGCAACGCCCACCAAGCACGTCTTGCCTGTGCCGGCGACGCCAGACAGAAGGACTATCTTAAGCTTTCAATCATAAACAAACATTCGAGCACGTTTTCATTACGATTTACCCAAAATAACATAGTCAGAGCACGCAATTGAAGGCATCCGAATACAAATTAGTTTCAAGGTTCCAGTTTCTTCGAAGCCAAATACAGAGACTGAGTAAAAGAAGAAAATAAACAACAAAAAATGCGTGTCTAAAAAAAGAAAATGAATATCAATCTAAGAAAGCAACCTTGTGCACGGGCACCTTGGGAGTGCCGTCGTTCAGCGCGAGTGCCGCCGCCTCTCTCTCGTCACTCTTCTCCTCTGCTGTTAGTCTGAATGGTCGGCCGAAGACACTCTCGTCCCAGAGGCGGAACCAAGTCATCAGATGTCGATTCACGGCCTGAATTACAAGTGAACATGGAAACAGAATGAAAAAAGTGAGCTATCATGCCCCAATTCCAATTCGTTTTACATCTTCAAGTTAATAAAACAAAAGTAATGGTTATTTCATCAAATCATACAAGTTTGTATCGAACACACAAACAAGCTTGCAAAGAAATATCTTCTCAACATGTAACAATAATTCGTTGTGATTATCAAAAGTGCCCTACCGTATCCGAAAGGAGGTCGACGAACACGCGCGGGGCGTACTTGTTCACCCACAACTCGCTCTGCTGCGGTCTGCCCTCGTCACGGGAGAGCATCAGACTCTGCCCGTCTGCTTCCTCTCGCGCTCTCCTCTCCCTCTCTTCTTCTGCAGCGAGACTTTCTGCGAGAATTCGCCTCTCTCTGTAACCAGGGAAACTTGTGCTTTGAATTGAAAGCAGTTGAAACATTGTTTTATATATTTTTATTTATTGAGAAAATAACTGAAACCCACCGCAATCTCTGAGCTTCGGCGACAAGTTTCTCGACAGGAGCTTCGGTAAGAAGAAGGACTCGGGCAGTGGCGATACGGCGGGCGGCAGAGATGCGAGAAGACTCTTGATGTCGCTTACTCAGGCGAATGTACAACCTTAAACAGGGCGGAGAAAGGAGTCATCGTTCAACTTACATTTAAACCTCTTTTACATTTAAAATAGCTTACATTATAATATACTTCTACGGAAAGTTTATGCAATAATTTGACATTTTACAATAATAGACCATACTTTCCAAAACTCTGAAACCTTTCGTCAGCAGCTTCGCTGTTGACTCCAACCCAGGCACTCCCGTCCATCGGGGGAAGTCGCATAATCTGAAGTCATTCATTCATTCACTCTCCAGAACGCTTCCGTTTCAACTTTTGAAAATTATCAACAACCTGCACCCACAGAAGAATATTCACAGCGGATAAATACAAATTTGTCTTATATAAACAAACACTGCCTCGTACAAGCTCGGTCTCGTCTTCCACTTCTTCTTCTTCGTCCACATTCATGAAGTTCTGCTGCAACTTCAGCGCTTGGCGCTTTCGTCTTCGCGCCTTAAACAGAGGTTCTAAATACACCTGTGTAAATGAATGGCCTCAATTAAGCAATCCAAGTTCGTTTGATCAAATAACCATCGTAAACATGATTTAAATTGAGGGAGGGGGGAGGAGAGTGGCTCGTAATGATGTAATCAGTAGTTCTCAATTAGCGTAACAGAAAAGAAGTGGAAGGAAGCATCTAAACACACCTCAACGATTCGTTCTGTCAGCCTCTCAAGGACTGCTTCGTCTGCGGCCATCTTTGCCCGCTTCGCCGCTTGTTCTACTCCATCAAATTGCATGCGCATGTGCCAATCTGGAAGGTGCATTACTCCTGTTGACATCCTAACAAATTATTCTTTTACATCCGTACAAATTTACTCTTTCATCACAATAGAATGATGCTGAATACAACCGATCACTACTTAATCTACAAGCACTTCAGCTGCAACTGACCAACTGGATTCTGCTCGTCATCCTCGCCCATGGAGTGTCTCCTCCTCTTCCAGCTGCTTCCTCCAAGGCTGCTGTTGTTGAGAGCGATCTGGGCTGCTATTCCAGGCATGCCTCCGGCAAACACTCCGGCCGATTCGTTTTCCGCATCGCCCGCGCCCTCATCGTCGGGATAGGCAAGCGCTTCCTCGCCTACCAACTCTCCGAACACTGCTACCTCCTCGTCTTCCATTCTGGCTGAGTTAAGGGGATACAACCTATGAAAAAGGGGGAACATTAAAAAATTTTAAAGTTGCGTGCAATACAGGTTGGGGAGGGGGTGCATAATATATACACCAGTAACGATTGCTTTAAGTTCTAATCACACGGAGCACGACTACTGCACCTCAATTACTTGCATTGTTCATTTTAATTGGATTTTCAATTTTGTTTATTAATTTTTACTATCTACATTTTAAGTAAATTAAATAAGTTTTAATATCGAACTGTAAAACATCTAACATCTTTAAAGGGTGCTTTTGTGCGGGGAACACGAATCTGCGATTAGTTGATCGTTTATAATAAATGTACATATATTGCATATAACAACAAGCAAAACACCAACAACAACAACAATAGAGCGACAAACGGACTAATTGTGAGTGAGGTAGCGAGAGAAGAGCGAAAAAGAGAGAGAGATAGAGAGAGAGAGAGAGAGAGAGAGAGAGAGAGAGAGAGAGAGAAACCCTAGGTTAGGGGATACTTGAGCGACACTTCCTTCCAAAGTTCATAAAAGAGATTCTCAGTGCTCTTCTCATATTCGAAGAGAACCTCAAGGAAGTGGTCGTACCATAGATCTCTTCCTAGTCCATTCCTCATCTTCCTCATCAGCTGGCCCCACAGCAACTCGATGCGCTGCGTATGATGTCCGGTCGCCGGGTTGACGAAGTTGAGTGAGTGATTGACGGTCTGGTGGTTGTAGCCGAGGTTGCCCAGGTTGTTGTAGCCTGCCCAGCAGTCGGTCACCACCGTTCCACCTGGGACGACGTGGTTCTGGATGATGGTTTCCAGAGTCGGCGCATCGCGCTTATCCGTGATGACCGCGAACACTAGTTTCGTTCCATCTTGTCTTCCACCGACCAACCATTCCTTCCCGATGCAAGTCTCGTCGACTTGGACAATCGTGCCGGGCCCTCCCATGCGCACGGTGGGCATCTTGGTGTAGTACTCCACAAAGATGTTGCGGAAGTATTAGCACCACTGCACCACCGTGTTCTTGTCCATCTGGCACGTCCGTGCCATCTCCTCGACGGTGCCCATGTCGTTGACCATCAGATACTACAGAAAAATCATCTTCTTCCGGTCTCCTCTCATCTTCTCGAAGAATGTCCCCTTCTGGTAGCCGACCTTCAGAGGAGAAAAATTACTACTTATCTCTCTCTCTCTCTCTCTCTCTCTCTTTGTTTCTCTCGTACCTTTCTCAAGCCTTTCAAATGACGACAGCTTCCCTTGTTGCATTCATGCTTCCATCGATGAGTCCCACCTTGCGAAGACGACTGTCGACTGATAGCCACTGTATTACCGCAATAGGCACACTTCCTGTCCTTCCAGAGTAAGCCCATATCTGCGAGCCACTCATCGAATTCAACATCAGACTTAACTGCCAGCAACGGCCAAGCAGAGAAAAGGTCAAACTCTCTCAGGGAAAGTAGGTTAGCTTGCGCAGTCATCTCTGGCTGAATTAGATCAAGATTAATTGCATTGAAACAGCGGAAAAAGATGACGTTAACATAATTCGATTACTCCTCCGTAACCGTCGTTGTCGTTAAATGTCCAAGGGTATTTGGCGTGTGAACGAATAGAGAGAAGATAATTTATGAGATGGTAATCATAAATTCGTTTTCCCCTGTAAAAGAACTTTAAAAAGATGTATAATTATGAATATTTCGATAAAAAAATGACGACTCAGTTCCATGACCATTCCGTAAACTACAAGGAATTACCGTATTCAACAGACGCTTTTGTATCCTACAACGTTCCGGCATGTAGATTCAATCGAATACGATGCTCTCAATTCTTTTCTGCTGTTTGTTCGAGAAGATTGGACAATGAAATCGTTTATTTAAAAAAATAATTAAAAGATCAGCGGGACATGTACGAATTTTGCCGAAGCGGAGATGAGCACGACATTATACTCATTCGAGTCGAGAAGATGCCTATTCTTCGAGAGAAAACACAATTCTTTACAAAGGATTCTTTCGAAATCTTCCCCAAACTACTAATAAATAGACCCCACATTAGAAATACAACTATTTAAACACTGATGCGAACCCCAATAATCTATGGTCACTTTAGCGTAACGTAACAATTAGTGGGCAAAACAAAGAGTCAAATAATCAAAGACCACATGTACCAACTGCGTGTCTGACATATGAGTAGGGCAAAAGCCATATACAATAGAGAATAAAAAGATTATTCCCGCGACATGAGGAACTGAACCGCGGTGTAGTGAAATGGGTAGAAAACCAGGAAGGGAGGGAGTGCGTGCGAAGACAGAGAGAGAGAGAGAGAGAGAGAGAGAGAAGAGAAAGAGAGAGAGAGAGAGAGAGAGAGAGAGAGAGAGTTAGACTATTTATATGGGCCACTTATACAAAAAAATCTAAGTAAGTTGTCGCGCTCGCATCGAATATTCACACTGACATCAAATTATACACACGGAGGCGGCAAAATACAACTAGTGGCATATACGACATGTGAAGTGATTATGAAGTGGACACAAAAGCGTGGAAAAAAGAAAAAAAAGGTGCTCTTCCACGCCGTCCCCCCTACCCAACCTCTCCCATCAACTTAGGTGGGGTGGTGCTCAATCAAACAACTCTTTTCTCCTTTCTTAGTAATAATCCTAATTTTACAATTTTTTTTGGAAACCAAGAAGGTGCGCAGCGTACAGGATAACAAAATGATACCATACACACACTCGTGTCTAGTCGTGGCATGGCCAAAACAGTAACAAGTGGTCCTGAACTCGGAAGTGGACTGTGCAAGATGTGGGAAGAAGAAGAAGAAGAAGAAGAAGAAGAAGAAGAAGAAGAAGAAGAAGAAGAAGAAGAAGAAGAAGAAGAAAAGCATGCAAAACAAGAAGATATTAACAGATATATGTATGTATATGAAGATGAGAAACAATAATGAATGAATAAGTGAGCAAAAGGGCACAGCGAAGAGTCTGGTACCCTTGGTAAGGGAGGCGCCAGCGAATACTGCCGGATTACACCCCTCTCACAGAGTCATCGGAGAAAGAAAATAAAGAAGGAGCAATGGTTCACACTTCAAGCATGGACAATACGCGAAAAGACAAAGAAGCAACAGTCTCAAAACATGCTTGTTTTTTTCCGATTTCTAAGAGAAGGAAGGCATAAATGATGGAATATGGAAGACGCGGTGTGTACCCTAGAATTACACTTCACTAGCACGGAACAGATCGCTCAAATGAGAGGTTGGGAGAGTGAAAGATTATTCGTATGAATATTATTTATACTAACAGGATTCAGAGGGTGCAGCCTAACTGGCCAAGGTAGAAGGAAAAGCGGCTGTGCGCACGCAGTTTGTTGCCGCCTACAACTGAAAAGCCACAATGACTGAAAAAAGCTACAGAAAACCGATAGCGCTTTTGATCCACGTTTTGGTGGAAACAAATTGCGTGACACCTACAATTACTTGCTTCCAAGACAGCTGTTTTTCAAAAGATTTCCATCAATCAATCAATGAGACAAGGGAAGAGAGCAGGGTAAAAAAAAGTAGAGGGTGGAAGGGGGGGGGGGGGGAAGGCGCAGGCGGGTCGTGACCAACTCTCACTGATGGCCACCGCCAGAGTGGAATCCACCGCCTCCACGAGGGCCACCGCGTCCGCGAGGAGCAAAGCCACCGCCGCGGCTGCCGCCCGGACCACCGCGTCCCCCGCGGAATCCACCGGGGCGCATCACCGGCTTGTTCTCCGACATCGACACGTGCGCTTCGCCGTCGAAGCCGAAAGCCTCCAGGCTCATCTTGATGAAGTTTGTGTTCGTGTGCTCCTTCAAACAGAAACGAAGAGAATCTTACATTGCGAAATATACACATTCATTCAAGCTTTTTGAAAGGGGAACCTTTCTATCACAGCATAAAATCAACATATCAACACAGGTTTTCCATAATTTTCCACATCATGTTACCGCAGCGTGAGAAAAATTCGTAGCTGAGGAAGCAAATGCCAAGATTTCACTAATGCCCGGCGGCTCTTCGTGATTCAAGACACACTTCCACGTATCAAGACAGCCGCTTATGAAATGCGGTCGAAAAATCATAAAGGAATGCACTTTGCTCTATTTCATTACTTCTTTCAGTTGCAAAGTATGAGAGGGAAAACGCACATCCTTGCGGCAGGCGGCGAAGACCTTGTCGACATCGGCCATTGACTTCATCGTGATGAAGGCGAAGGCCATCTGGCGTTCGGTGCCCGGTTCATTTATGAAGACCTTGCGAGGAATCGTCACGTTGTCCACCTCGGCCACCTCTGTAATCGCACTAGAGAATTTAATCAATAAATTAATTAAAAAAGAAAGAAACATCGCACGCGTACATCTTTCATGTTCAAATACCCAGTTCTCCAAAAGCAAGAAATTGTAAAAAAAAAAAATGCAAAAATACATTTCCAAAGACATATAACTGGCAACGACCAACCTGCGAAGACTTGGAAGAACTGCGCGTTCACTTTGTCCAGTTCGGAGGGGTAATCAGGAATCTTGTTGCGAGTGATTCCTCCGACGAAGAGCTTCAGTGCGCTGCTGCGATCGCCTGCAAAAATCGAAATATTTACAGTAAAAAAAGCCAGTTTCTTTGATCTCATAGCTGAACAAAGTCGGTGCATGCGCCGTGGAGTACTCCCTCCAGGCCTGCCAGATCGGCAATTTTTTTTTGTTTTCCATTATATTTCCTTTATAAAGAATAAAGAATCGAATACCTATGCGTGCACAAACAAAAGAAGACATATGAAGTGCATGCATAATGAATCAAGAGACACGGGAAGAAGAAAAGAGGATACATGAAGGAACGAAGGACATATGAAGTACAAATAGAAATATTCAAGAAGCATATGAAAACGAAAAAATAAAAATAAAGGTGCAAATGTACATACCTGACGATAAATAAAGGTGCAAATGTACATACATACATGACAAATGTAAGGGAGACATGACGTTTCGAACGATTACTACGGTATTATGGCCCGATTGTTTAAAGAGCCGCAAACCGGGAGAGGAGAGGGGTGCAAACTTTCGAATTTAGATGTACTTCCAATTTTATCTATAGGTATTGTAATAAAGTTCAGGCTGAGTTCTACAATATGAATCCATGTGACAAGGATTTGGTTCAATATTTGATAAACTGCAGCAGCTCAAAATAGGTCACTGTCATGAAAATCGGGCGCAATCGGCAGATCTGTTAAGTCAACGTTGCAGAACTATAGCGTGGGACGGATTTACAGACAATTACATCCATTCGCTTTGACGTTTCGCCAATTGAATTTTCTTCTATTCTTTTTTCTCCTTCTAAATTTTCACTCCCATCTATCCCTATCAATGTTCCATTCCACTAATGTATAGATGCAGCTTCTCGTCATTATCAACTGTTGTCATGGAGTTCAACGACAGTTGTATGGAAGATATGCCCTGTACAGCTATTAGAACAATTCCGCGATGATCTCCGTGCAGGCGGCACAATGGGAAGCAATCCGAGAACATGCTGGAATTTCACAGAAAATCCAAACAAAAAGTGTTTGACTCCTCAATAAATGAGCATGCATCACACAACCTACAATGAATTATGAATTTATATAGTGAAAGTGCAAGGGTGTTTGTGCTGTGAAGTAAGCGGGTTGCTCTGCTTCCTTAAAAAAGCTTTATGATAAACACATCCCACCACTGCAAAGACAACACATACAAAGGGAAAGCAAGGGAAAGATTACACAAAGGGAAGATAAATATGCAACTTAGGAGCAGATAGTGAGTGCGAGCAACAGTTCGTCGTGAAGCGACTGTTAGAGAGAAGTCATGCATAGCGCTTTGCATAGCGCCTACCTGAAGATATTAAATAATTAATATAAGAACCTTTTAAGAAGAATTTGTCAAACTTACTGATTTTCAGAGGAAAAAAAAATAGGTTTTTAGCATTTTAAAATACTTTTTCCCAGACTTTAAATTGATAGACCACTGAAAAAGCAAAAATTTGAGAGACCAGCCCCCCCCCCCCCGGGATCGGAGAGTGCGCTGGCCCTTGTTCAGCTATGGTTGATCTGCCTTGATTACAATACTCAACCAATCAACCAATCCCAGTGCACACTTACCACCCTTCTGCTCCGTGTGACCGTTCTGCTGGGACTGCACGGCCGGCTTCGGGGCGGCAGTGGGCGCAGCGGCGGGAGTAGGCGCAGCAGGGGCTGGCGCAGCCGGAGAGGGAGCAATTGCAGCCGGCGGGTGGTGCGGGGCCGAGCTGTTTCCTCCACCGCCCACCATCTTGGCCCAGGACTTGGGCTCCGCGCGCGTGGCCGGTGCCGGAGGAGCGGGCGCAGCCGCGACGGGTGGCGGTGCGGGCGCAGCAGCGGGAGGGGCAGGCGCCTCAACGATGGGAAATTATGGTAATGTAACTCACGATCAGATAAAAGGATCTCCTATTATTAAAAGAGTGTCTGAAATAATGATAAATGAACCTCGGCAGGCGGAGCGACCGGAGTGGGCTGACGCGGCGGCGGAACCTCGACCTCCTGCTTGTTCTCTTTCTTCGCGGGCGGAGAAGCAACGTTGGCAGCGACCTCGGCATGCGGCTTTGCAGCGGCTAAAGCAAAGCAAAAATCACAATTCAAAGTCATTGGAAATAAAATTACAATGTTTTTACTCCCACAATAGGCATCAACATTTACGATCATCAAAATACAAGGAACAAGAAATTTCTTGCTCCTTACAGTCACTTCAATTGAAATTTTCGGAACAACAAAAGCAAATGAAAATTTGGAAGTATACCGCCAATTTCAAGAAACTCTCAATTTCAATTTATACCTGTCGCAGGGGCTGCTTCGGCGGCCTTGGGAGATGGGTTGGAATGGCCGTTCTGTGCAGGTGCCTTCGCCTTTAAATATGCACATCATTCTTTAGATTAAATTGCAAAACTCAATGAACAAATCAAGATAAGGGTAATTCATTGAATACCTGAGCCTTCAAAGCCGGCTGTTCCGGTTCGGGGGTGCTCGGCTTCGGCTCGGCCTCCATGAAGCCCTGGTCGACAAACTGGAAGATGTCGTTCTGGACGAAGAACTTCTTGGGTGTCTGCTGGCAAAGCACGAATGTCTGGATGAAGCGACGAGACTGCTCGGCCGCACTCTGCGCCATCTCGCCGCACACTTGCAGCACGATGCCCTGCAAGTTAATTATATAACAGCTCGTTTAAACAAGATGCTCGAGTTGACTTAAGCCCAATATATTTTTAGCATGTTTAATTCGCAAAATTAAGCTGCCGAAAACGACATAACAATCACAACTGTGAGTTCGAGATAAGGAGATAAATCATGTAAACGAACCTTCTTCTCATCCGCCTGGCCAATAGTATGCGCACCCTGAAGGAACGCCGTGTTACAACCGCTTAGCTTTTTTTTATTTAAGAGCAAAGGAAAAGTAAAAAGTGAACGAATTTACATCAATAGTGAACAAATATCAACAGGAAAAGTGAAATACTTCTGCCCAATCAGTCGTTTAGTTGAAATGAATTGAAACATACACGCACCTTGATAGAATGAATGCGAACTTTGCATTCGACGAAGCCAAGAGCTTCAATCGCCTTTTGGATTTGCTGAAAGCAAAATGGATATTCTCATCTGTGCTGAAGAGAAGAAAGAAAACAACAAAAAGTGGAAAGAGTGGCCGCGATTGACCTTCTGTCCGACAGCCTGGAGTTCGTTGTGGACAAAGACAGACTCATGCGAGTAGAAGCGGAAGATCGACGCGGGCGTCTCCGAAAGCAGAGTGTAGTAGCGGCGAACAAATTCGCGTCCAATGTCAGTAGCTGTAAAAAGTGCGACTTGCTATTGTTGTCAACATTAGTCGCATAATAATGCCAGGCCCAAACTGAATTTCGCAACAACAATACAAGCATGTCTTCACATTAAACATTTGAGCGTTAACGGTGCGCCGACTTCAACTTCATCAGCGCATATACGCTTACTCAATCGCTCTTAATCTTTCACTAATAAATCATTGCCAACTATGCATTGTTTATAAGTATAAATAAAAGCAAGAATGAAAAGAAGTAGAAACCGCAGTGCTGGTCAGCGTCGCCCATGGAGACGGAGCCGCCGTTACTCAGCTCGGAGATGACGTCCACCTTCATGATGATGAAGACTGGAAAGCAACAGCAATTAACAATGGAAGAATGCACCGGGATCATGTGTACAAAAAGTAATCAGATGCAGCCATCGCGAATTCGTCGTTTCTTGGCAACAATTTTGCGCGAATTTTTCAATTCGTGCAATAGGAATCGGTGTCTCGGCACGAACGCTCATTCGAACTTTACCATCGTGTACGAATTGGTGCCGGCTGTGACACTGGCTGGCCGTATTGATTTGGAGTACTGTGACTGAGATATACGGATTCGCGGCCTGCAATCTTAAGCGTTTGTGTCTGTTTTGATGCGGATTTTCTTGTTTTCATGTATTTCTTTTAACAGATTTGATAGTTTCAAGTTGAAGAACAAGTGGAAGATGGCGGACACAAGCGGCGGTCAGCCATTCCAGCTCGGGCCGCAGGGCCAGGAGCTGACCATTGCCAAAGTTGAGAATGCTCTCTCCGTCATGGAAGACCAGAACATGCAGAATGACCCGAGATACTACCGGACGCAGCAGCTCAAGGCCAAGCTCAGCGGTTAGTATGCATTATTGTATTTTCTTGCTGGCTTTAGATGATTTAGAAAGTGGTACAATGTGTTAAATAATTAAAGTGTAATTTTATTTTAAGGTGGCCAAATCGAGCCTCCTTCTGCTCCATCACCTACAACAGTTCAGCCGAGCTTTACGCCGACTCAAATCGCTCAGCTACGCGCTCAGGTATGGCGAAAGTTTGAACATGGTGTCTTTCTTTCTATATATATATTTTTTTTTTTAAGTGTTTCGTTTTGCTATTAACTGCAGACATGTTTTGCTATTAACTGCAGACAATGTTCGTAATTGACTGAATTCCTTGCGCCTTCAAGGTGAACGTGTACCGTCTTCTGGCCCGGAATGAGGCGATTCCTACTGAGCTTGCCATGGCAGCGATGCCTCCGAAGCCGAAGCCAACGTCTCTTCTTCCAGAGCCTTACGAGTACGGCTCAGAGATTGAGAATGGCGAGCGACTGCCCTATGATCTCATGAAGGTATTGCATTCTATTTTAGTTATTTATTTTTTAATGTATTTCCGCAATGGTTTTTGTTTTTTCATGTATATTTCAACCAGTTTGGTTGGTTTTTAAAAGAGAATTGAGCTGTTTTGTTGTTTTAGATTCTCGCCATTCATCAGCAGCGATCTCAGCGGGCAACGCAAGTGTCCGTCCCTTCTGGAATAGACCCTCTCAGCATTCTCAAGGAGCGGGAACACAGGTTCTTATCATTCACGTCTGTTTTTGCATTTAGAAAGTAATAATGACAAGCAATTCAAAATCGGCTCTGCAGGATTCAAAATCGGATCGGTCTTCGCATCCAGGAGTTGAGCAATCTCCCAGCCGACATTCCTACTCATCTTCGAGTAAAAGCCGAAATCGAGCTTCGAGCTCTCCGTCTTGTCAACTTCCAAGCGCAGGTTTGTATTCCAAAGGTTTCAGAGAGCAAAACGTTTGGCCGTTTCTCTATTTTTCTCCAATTTGATAAGTTTGTTTTGTCACCCACTTTTGCTAGTTGGTGGGAGAAGCTCGGAGAATGGCAAATCCTCGTAGTGAATCACCACATTTTGTCTACATTTTCTCCAATGTCTAATTCATTATCCAGGACTGTTGATTAATTTCATAAAAGCATGTATTGGTTCACGTCATTGACTATGATAACTACGGTATCGTTGACAGATCCGCAGTGACGTGATGAATGCGCTGAAGCGGGACACGACTCTGGAGACGGCGTTGAATCCATACGCCTACCGTAGGACTAAGAGACAATCGCTGCGGGAGGCACGAGTCACTGAGAAGTTGGAGAAGCAGCAGAAGATGGAACAAGAGAAGAAGAGGAGGCAGAGACACACTGACATGCTCAATGCTATCATTGCACATGGAAAGGCGTTCAAGGAGTTCCATCGGTACGAGCAATTCTTGATTGTTTTAATCAATTGTAAATTACGAAATAAAAGAATTTATTTCGTTATATTCTTGATTTAAAAAAAAATTTTAACCGCCGTTTTCACAATTGAAAGAATGAACTTTCAGTAATAACCTACTGACGATGGGCAAGATGAAGAAGGCCGTCATCACTTGGCATCAGAACAGCGAGCGAGAGAAGAAGAAGGAGGACATGAAGAATGAGAAGCTACGTATGCAGAAGCTCATGCTAGAAGATGAAGAGGGATATCGACAACTTCTCGATGAGAAGAAGGTCGGGCTTTCTACCCCATACATTTACTGCAGTTGTTCATTTCAACATTTCAGATAGTTTCCCGTATGATTATTGTGTGTTTAATGATAAGTAAATGAAGAGAGAATTGAAAATACATTTCCATTTCTCAGGATAAGCGACTGGTGTTCCTCCTTCAACAAACGGACGAGTACGTGGAGAGTCTGACTGGATTGGTGAGACAGCATCAGCAGACTGAGAAAAAGAGAAAGAAGGAAGAGAGGAAGATTCAGAAGAAGGAGGACAACGACAGGAAGGAGGAAGGTTCGAGATGGTCGGACTCATCTTTTACTGTCATTGTCTAATGCGTGATATGCTTGAGTGGCATACCTCTCTCCTCTTACTTGAGATGAGAGTGTCCACATGCACGTCCGAGAGATCGCGACCGACCGGATACTCGGAGCTGACGAAGCACCGAAGGCAGACGAGATTGAAGCGTGGCTGGAGACGCATCCTGGCTATGAAGTCGGCTTGCATTTTCATTTTTATCCGACTAGACTAATCAAGCGTTTCATAAAGAAGTCTTCCTTTATGAGCGGATTTGAAGGGCGGAGAAACGGCAGAAAGAAGCTTCTTCCAGGTCGTCTCCCGCGACGAATGCAGCGATTCTGAGAGTGACGACGATGACTTCCATCACGCGGCTCCTCAGAAGGACGACCAAGATGATGAGTACGAGGGTCTGACGGAGGAGCAGAAGGCCAAGATGATTCTTGATAAGGCACGCATTTTTTCTAATCTCTCGTTTACTGGGAACGATCATTGAAATAGAAACGCGAATACCAAAAAAATTTTGAACTCGGAATATCCGAATTACAACTTATTTTACTGTAAACATATCCGAATATCGGCATATTGTACACCCGGTTTTTCGTGGTTGAGAAACCTTTCGGAAAATCTTAGAATGTGATGGCATGTGCATTCTTGCCTGTTGAGGATGAGTATTATCTATAGTTTACGCTTTTTAATTTGAATTTTGAAGATGGTGCTTGCAATTAGAGTAGATAATATAGTGGAATTTGTTACAGGCGCGTAATGAAGAGGACGAATACGATGCGAAGAGTCGGAAGCAGATGGAATCTTACTATGCGACTGCACATCGAATCAAGGAGAAGATTGTCCATCAACACTCCACAATGGGAGGGGGCGATCCAACCCTCCTGCTCAAGCCATATCAGGTAATTTATTCATGTATTTCACTCTTCTTAATACGCTAATAGTGTCCGTATGGACACTTCTCTTGTTTATTTATCATAATGTTGTCGAAAATATAAATGAATTTTTTTGTTAGATCAAAGGTCTCGAGTGGATGGTGTCTCTCTACAACAACAATCTCAATGGAATCCTCGCAGATGAAATGGGTCTTGGCAAGACGATCCAAACCATTTCACTCATCACTTATCTCATGGAAGTGAAGCAGAACAACGGGCCGTACCTCGTGATTGTACCCCTTTCGACCATCTCGAACTGGGCACTCGAATTTGAGAAGTGGGCGCCGCACGTCGTCAGGATTATTTACAAAGGCAATAAGGTGGGACAAATATTATTTCGCTAATTCTGGTCTTTTTGCAATCATTCATAAGTAAAATTTTTGTTTTTGTTCAGGATGCACGGAGATCGATGGATTCTCAAATCAGGAAGAATGCATTCAACGTCCTTCTCACGACATACGACTACGTGCTGAAGGAGAAAGCGATTCTTGGAAAGGTAGAGTAGACACTCTAATGGAGTGTATTTGGTCGGCTGTACTCATAGCTAATCGTGAGAAGCTTGAGCAACAACAAGAAGTGATTCCAGATCCGTTGGAAGTACATGATCATCGACGAGGGCCACCGTCTCAAGAACCACAACTGCAAGCTGACGCTGATGCTCAACGGCTTCTTCCGTGCCCAGCACCGCGTCCTCCTCACGGGCACTCCCCTCCAGAACAAGCTGCCCGAGCTGTGGGCTCTGCTCAACTTCCTCCTCCCTTCCATCTTCTCCTCTTGCGGCACTTTCGACTCGTGGTTCAACGCTCCCTTCGCAACGACCGGAGAGAAGGTGAGGATGGATGGCGATTGGCTGATGGACTCACGAATAGAAAATGAATTTGAGCCGTGCTAAACAAAGTCTTTCTACGAACTGCTTATGAAATGTGTAGAAATATTGGTTAAAAGTCATTTTTTTTTCTCTTGCACTGCGCAGCAGGGTAGAAGGGTAGAAAACCCAGGTCCGAAAAGGAGCACCCACCCTGTTTTGACCCATAATGAAGCACTATCCCTTTCAGTTTTTGATGCAATTTGTAGCGAATACTCCGTTTTTTCTTTCTTTTGCGAGCCCAAAAGCCTCCTACCCACCCTCTTTGGTGGAACCCTTGCCTTTTATTCCCTGGATCGAAAATTGAATAATCATAAAAAGGAACGAACTGTTGTAGAATGTTGTAGATCTGGCAGATTCAACTCTTCTTTTCTTGCAGGTCGAGCTGAATCAGGAGGAGACGATGCTTATTATTCGACGTCTTCACAAGGTTGGCTTAATTCTTAATCTCTTGGAATTTAAGATACTTTCCTTGAAGAAATTGTTATGTCGGAATAGTAATTGCGAATATATGGAGCAGGGAATAGAAGTATTGTCGGATTCCGGCACCGCACCTTTTTGGTGGCCCTTGTATTACCCAAATCTGTTTTTAACGTTATTTTTTAAAACACAAATTCGGTTGCTTTGTACGGAATAACTATTTTACACCCATCCCACCCTGTTGTAGTAGACCATGCGGAAACCCGTTTATTCCTTGAAATGAGTGAATAATAGCTGATGATAACAGGTGCTTCGTCCGTTCCTGCTGCGTCGTCTGAAGAAGGAAGTGGAGAGCCAGCTGCCGGACAAGACCGAGTACGTCATCAAGTGCGACATGAGTGCGCTGCAGAGAGTACTGTACAAGCACATGCAGAAGGGACTGCTCATCGACACCAAACATGTTCGTGTTATTCCTTCTACATGTAATACCTCCCTCTTTTCTCCACCCCTCTTCATCTCTCTCCCCCCCCTCTCTCTCTCTCTCTCTCTCTCTTTCTCTCTCAGTTTGGAGGTCAGAAGGCCCAAGTCTTTGTCACTAACCCTGTAAATGGAGAGAAAACAAAACTAAGTTGAACGCTTTCTGGAAATCGCTGGTAAATTTCAGCGCAGTTTTTCCGTTAGAATATATTTTCCTTTTTGGTGCCCACCAACCTATTCCTTTCTAGTTCTCTAGTCCTGAAAGTTGTAGCAAGGCGGTCGCGCTCTCATGAATACGGTTATACACCTCCGCAAGCTCTGCAACCATCCCTTCCTCTTCCACTCAGTTGAAGACTCCTGCAGAGCAGCATGGAAGCTTCCTGAGATCTCTGGGTAATTCATCAGCTATCTACGATTATTTATCTCTGCCATACATTCACAATATAAGTCGACACTTATAAGAGACCAACTATATATTCCAGACAGGAGCTCTACCGTGTCGCTGGCAAATTCGAACTGCTCGACCGTATACTGCCGAAAATGCAGGCGACTAACCACCGAATCCTCATCTTCTGCCAGATGACGTCATGCATGACCATTCTCGAGGACTACTTCAGTTTCAGAAGTACGAGTTATTTCATTATATCAGAAAACTAGTATTCAAGAGCACAAAACAAGTCTATATTGAACGATAACTTGATTGAGTTATGAGCAATAGTTTATTGATTGGTAACAATTTTGTGAATGTAAGCGAGCGAATGAAAGAAGAACAGTGAACATTAAGAATGGAAGTATCTCCGACTGGACGGCTCGACGAAGCCGGATGAGCGAGGCGAGCTGCTTGCCCAGTACAACGCGCCCGGCTCGGAGTACTGGCTCTTCATGCTCTCTACCCGCGCCGGTGGACTCGGTCTGAATCTCCAGACTGCAGACACTGTCATCATCTTCGACTCGGACTGGAATCCGCATCAGGTAGAGTGGCTGTGAATCTGCTGCTACTATGCAGTGGTTTTTGTCTGCTATTTGTCTTCTCTCTAAATCAGATTTTCTCTCTCTCTCTCTCTCGCTGTCTCTCTCTCTCGCTGTCTCTCTCTCTCGCTCTACTTGTTGTTGTCTTTTAACTAATTTCCTGTTCAGGACATGCAAGCCCAAGACCGCGCTCATCGTATTGGCCAGAAGAGGGAAGTGCGCGTCCTGAGACTCATCACCGCCAGCTCAGTCGAGGAGAAGATTCTGGCGGCCGCCAGGTTTCTGATTGTTCCTACCGTAATCTTTGCTTATTTTATTCCATCGTTCTTTAGATAACATTAGTTAATTGGCACTTCAGGTACAAGCTGAACGTGGACGAGAAGGTTATCCAGGCAGGCAAATTTGACCAGCGATCCACCGGAGCGGAGAGAAGACAGATGCTTGAGCAGATTATTAGGTATTTTGTTTCCTCTTCTTTATCAGCCAAGTAGTCACTGTTGTTATTTAAAAATTAAGATGATAAATTATGATTACAATTTTAATTATGATTATGATGTAATCATAAAAGATTATGATTACAAGACATTATGATAAGAAGTCCTTCCCAATGATTGCAGTGCGGAGAATGAGGAAGACGAAGAAGATGAGATTCCTGACGATGAGATGATCAATCAGCTCATTGCTCGTTCTGAAGACGAATTCAACATCTTCCAGGTGAGAAATGGAAGTTGGAATGGATTGGATTTAACAGTTCTCTCTTTATCTCTCTTTCTCTCTCTATCTGTTTCTCTCTCTCTCTCTCCCTCTCTCTCTCTCTCTCTCTCTCTCCCTCTCTCTTCAGTCGATGGACATTGACCGGAGACGCGAAGAAGCCAGTCAACTTCATCGCAAGCCGCGTCTTCTTGAAGACAATGAGATACCTCCGGACATAACCAAGTCAGTTCAATTTTTCAAAAAAGGAGCTTTTTAGCTGATTGTTAAGTAGAAATAGTTTTTAGCTAGTCTACATTATTTGCTGTCTTCTTGTTTGTTTGACACTTCTTTCTGAATTTCCCATTTTCAGGGCATCCGATGAATTCGCTGCTCTGGAGAAGGCGGCTGAAGAGGATCTCGCAAACGGAATCTCGCCATACCGTCAGGAAGTATCCGGAAGGAGAAACCGAAAGCAGGTCGGCCTAGAATGAGGAGCTCGCGGCTTTCTACTTTAACTTGGCCATTCGTCCAATTGTTTCTCATTGTTTTGGCATCGTTTATGAGATCTTTAAGGTACATTTCTAATGCCCAATAATGCGCAATTCAGGTTGACTACTCTGCGGATATCATGAGCGAGAGGGACTGGCTGAAGTCGATAGATGAAGTAGTGGATGACGAGGGTGGAGAAGAGGAAGAGGAGGCGACAACCAGTTCAGCCAGGAAGCAGAAGGGAGGCAGAGGGGGCAAGAGGAGACGGGCCGAGGAGGAGGACGATGGAGAAGGAGGCACTCCCTCCAGGAAGAGGAAGAAGGCTTCGCCTGAGCTCATTGCACAGCTCAATCAGGCGAGTTTCTTGTTATTCTGGGAAATATTCACTAGTTGTTTTGAATGTTGTTTAATTTTAGCCAGGGAATTAGTACCACTGTAGACTACCTAGGGAAACTGAGTGTGATATTGGGCTCGTAGGTCCGGAAAGCAAGGTGGAGAGAGTCAAAACTGAAGTTGGACATCAAAAACTGGATAGTGTTTGGCTCCGGGAGGCCCCAAAGCAGGGTGGGTACGTAAAATAGACAAAGTACCTTTTAAGCCTGTTTTTAGCTATAAAGTAGGTAATTTGTGCTGCTTGAGGTGTGGGAGGCGATGGTGGAGTTCAAGACCCAGGACGGCAAAGAACTCGCGGCTCCCTTCGTGCAGCTGCCGAGTCGAAGGGAACTCCCCGACTACTACGATCTCATACAGGACCCAATGGACTTCAAGAAGATCAAGAAGAAGCTCGACTCTGGCAGGTATCTCAGGGCACAGAGAGAAATCATACCGTATTCAACGCGAATTACTTTGACAAGCCAATTACCTTATCAGATATTCGTCCGTTGAAGAGATGGGCAAGGACATCAAGCTGCTCTGTAGGAATGCTCAGGTAGGATTTGTTATTCTTCTTTCGAGTTGTTACCTCTTTTTTTTCTCGGTTTGTAAACTGTTATTTTTTACTCTGGTTCATCCACTCTGTTCAGACATACAACATTGACGAAAGTGAGATCTACAACGACTCGAAGCTTCTGGAGAAAGTGTGGGAGAGGCTGACTGGAAGTGAGGCGGGCTCATCTCATCGAAAGAAGAAGGAAGAGAAAGCCAAGGAGGAGAAAGGAAAGGAGAGGGAAAAGGAGACGGAGAAGGAAGAGAAGAAAGAGGAGAAGGAAAAAGAGAAAGAAGAGAAGAGAGACGACGAGGCGAGCAGAGACTCTGCTACGAGTAACAGTCGTCAAGGAAGCAGGCACAGCGAGGACAAGGTCAGAGTTCTTCATTCTTTCTGAGACATCAACTGACTGTTTAGATGAATATTTGTATAAATGACATGAACTCATTGTTATTTGTTTCCAAGTTCTTATTGTTTGCAGGATTCCTCGAATGCAAGCACTTCGAGGCGTGGAAGGAAGTCGGCCGGTGGAGGCAGTGTGAGGAAGATAGAGTCGGACGAGGAGTCGGAGTAAGAGCGAGCCTTCTTTTTCTCTCTCAATTTTCTCTGTCTCTCCATTCTCTCTCTCTCTCCATCATACTTTCTGCGTTATCCGAGTAAACTAAAAGCTTGATCCAAGTCATGATTCATGATCTATCATAAGTTCAACCTTACATGTACATTTTGAAAGTCGTAATACAGCTCCTTTACGGATTTTTATTCTGTCCTAATTTAAATATTTATCTGGTTACTATACACATGTTTATTTGTTAAAGCTGTTGTGGAAAACCTTTTTTGTGCTATAGTTTGACTGCAGTTGTAATTCGCTGACTTTAAACTAATCCCAAGCTATTGATGAATGAATTTGGAATCTAACTAAATGGTGTTCTGCAGTACCGCACAGCGTATGATAGTAAGGGTCTATTCATTGGACAGTAGTAGTCGTTACAGATTTGTAAAAATGACGAGAGAGAGAGAAAGAGAGCGAGTTGGGGGGAACGAAATAGTGAGGAGAGTCGAGGAGAGACAAGCAGGGTTAAGAAAAAAAGAGCATGAGAGTGATATAGGAAATGTGGATGTAGAAAAGTGGTCAGAGGTAGACAATTCTCAAGCATGAGTGTGAGAACGACGAAGAGAAAGTGATTAGGTCTTGCGGGGGAGAGCGAGGGAGTGAGCGAGAGTGGTAGAGAGAGAGCGAGGGAGTGAGCGAGAGTGGGAGAGAGAGAGCGAGGGAGTGAGCGAGAGTGGGAGAGAGAGAGCGAGGGAGTGAGCGAGAGTGGGAGAGAGAGAGAGTTGAGATAGTGATAGCGAGGGACAGAGAAAGAAAGGAAGGGTGATTGGGTGTCCTTTTATGACAATTACAACAGTACAACTAATTGAACAACCAGGTGCATATTAAACTGATGGACGAAATGGAATTATTGGAATAGAATATGTAGAGATATGGGTACTAGTGCCCATTCACTCCAACTTTACTGCACTCGGGTGGTCGACTCCGCGAGGCTCTCCCAGCATGGACAAACCGTGGATTGAAGTCGCTCCCCCGTCAAAATTGGTTAGCACATCGCATGAGAATATGTACATTCCCGTGAAGAATTTGACGGCAAAGTTTATCGGGAAATGTAGAGATAGCATTGGCAAGGAAGGTTTAGGGAGGCAGCCGATTATAGTGAACACGGCAGCCCCGAAACTGAACAAGGAGTTGGTGGGATAAAGTGTCCATCTAGGGTGTCAGATCTTTAATCAACAAAATTTCAAAACTACATATTGCTTAATGATTAAAATGAAGTAAGTAAATCGTTAGCTCTGGCTGTTGTGCAGGAGCAGGGGCTCTACTACACGTCGATCTGCTTGCTGTTTATCCTTCTCGCCGTTACGATTGTCACGCCGATTGTCACGTACAAGTAAGCTGAAGAAGCTATCATTTAAATAGTGCAATTTCCTTGCGAAAATGCAGATGTAAAGCATTACCAGTTACCATTTTGCCTCAAAAGAGCACATGCGCGGGGCTAAACTACATAATAGAAAAAATGGATTTCGAGAAAGAAATAAAAACGCAAAAGGTGACTAAAGTGTAAAATAAATGAAGTATTTTGAAAAAAAAAACAGTTATTATCAATCAATCAATCAAATCAATCAATTATTATTAAAATAAATTTTTTTCAGGCGCTACAAGCGCGAGCGAGAGGAGATGCGACAGCTGAAGCGAGTGAAGAGGAAGACACTGCGGCATCCGTGGCATCTCGAAAAAGAGGTTATTCGAGCCTTCTTTTCTCGATGATTAATTCATGCTAGTCATATTAGCTGTCTAATTTATCAAAGTAAATGTATTTTTATGCAGATTAAAAACTTTGTGAAGAAGCAGAAGACTGCGGCGAAGAAGGCGGCTTCGAAGCCAAAGACGGAGAACAAGTAAATCTTCAGCTTACTCTTTCTTCTTCTTCTTCATTCCTTGCCGTCATTTCCCCATTAGATGAGCACTCAGGCCGCAAAGAATGTTTCAGTTTGATATCAAATGCTCAGATTTTGTTATCAAGGCAGCATGAAACGATGACTCCATTCTCAAATCATTTGCCTGCTCTTTGTATTTATATTCTGATGAACCCAAGTGCCTTATAATTATATATTATATAAGCACATAAGAATTAACTTATTTATTTTCAGGACTTAAGAAGTCAGTTCGCCAGGCCTCGCTCACATTGAGCGGTTCCTTCCCCTTTTTCTCTCTCTATTCCTTATTAAATAAAACCGTTGTTGCGCTAGTCCCAAGACTCGTCCACATCTCAAGTTAAAGAAGCCGGAGAGCTTCATTACAAGCAGAATTTCTTGGACGATAGATTTCTTCTTTGGAGATGTCTAGTAATGCAGCGATGGAAACACCGGCTTTTGGGAAGACATGAGCAGGAGACAGGAGAGAGAGACGACCATGGGGAGAGTGACGAGGCAGAATGAGATCTCAGGCGCCGTCGCCATCTCCGGCGGCGCGTTTCCCTTCACGGGCGCCATGATTGTCGCGGCCACCGCGGCGTAATGCGACGAGAGACGCGGCGGCGTGTCCAGCTTCCCTGAAGTACTCGTGGATACCGTAACCGGCTATGGTGTGGTGGGTACTGTATCATCTCGAAGAACGAATAAATGAAGTTGGACTGCTTTCCTACATATACATACATAGAATACAGCTGCAATTATTTCTTCACCTCAAGAAGTTTTTATGTCACATTGATGACTACTTTGCTGTCTTCTCATTCACAATCTTTTTGCATTGCAAAATAGGCTACTTAAGTTTTTTTTAAGACATACATGTGTATGTATGCATGTACATATGTATAGTGGAGAATAGTTGATTAGACTAGTGTGGCAGAGTAGAAAAAATATGTATAATAGAATGTTAGCTCGTGAAAAAGGTAACTGACAAACGAAGGATTTAACAAGGGAAACATTGTGGGACACAAATGAACGAACTCTAAAGAAAAGAAAGATTCGTCGGTGGGTATGGATTATTTTAATTATTCGAAAACTCGAATTGCTGTATCCCGTAAGTGATTCTTATTCATGAGATATTTAATACTTGAGTTATACAGAATTCGAATACGGACCAAAATAAACTCTAAGATTAAGGCAAACGCGACTCTAGAAGAGCTTTTGTTGTGGATGGCTATCCTTGAGCGTTCTTTTCCTGCAATTACCTTATTGTAGTATTGCGCATGAAATTCTGAAGAAAAAATTTTGAGGAATAATTTGAGTAATATTCGTAGCAAGATGCTGAATAATGCATCTATGTACATACATACATAGCTATGATGTTTGTTTGACAAAAAGTCGAATATAGATGTATGGTATTCAAAGTCAAAAAACCTAAACAACAAACCAAATTATATCTGATTAGTCTGTGCATCCAAATCCAGTAAAAGAATATAGCAAAGAAAAGGCAACATTCCATCTGCAAATGAACAAACTAAATCAGCTAATACGCAAAAGATAATTAAATAGACATGTTTCTGATTTTAAAAAAGTGAGAAAATTTTTTCGTAGAATTGCTTCTCACAGTGTAAAATAGAACTGCAGCTGCCATGAAGATATAACGAAGAAGAGAAATAATTTCCCCGTTGATGGGAACAATAAAGGCGTCCAATAACGGGAGGCAGACGTCGACAACGAAAGCTGAGAAGGGCATCAGTGATAGGAAGAGTTTCAAGTTGCCTGAAAAGTGGCACATTTGTTCCTGCTGTTTTGAATATGTAGATATAAATTAGCAAAATCTGAAATAAATCGTTAATGGAAAATTTATTTTTTTCATGAACGATGTTGAAACAATCCAGCGTTACTAACATTTGTTCATCACGTGAATGATAGTAAAGGAGAGACACGGACAACGGAAGATGCAAAATTCAACTCCTGAAATGAAGAGATATTCTGCATTGAGTTTCTTGCGATGCCTCTCTACTTACCTACATAGGTCTTTAAAAGTTAAATTCACCTTCCAATTATTCCTATTCTTTCCGAAACTCACGGGCAACGATCTCACAAACCGTAGAGTAGCATTTCCTGCGAGAAAATGAAGGGCCCAAGCGTGAGTACCAAGAACAGAGAAATAGCGAAAGCTGTGATGACGGCATTTGAAAAGTCCATTTGTTTCTTCAAGAAGTGTTGTGAAGAAAAGAAAGGTACACCTAATGCCAGCATCTTTGAATTTCAGGAGAAACCAAATCTTGCAGAGTGATGGTAGCAAATCTTTACATACATACTTGTTGAGATCAGTAACAAAGCGACTCACAATCAGCGTATCCTGCGACTCACATACTAAGTGAGCCGTACATAGCATTCGACAAAGGTAGTTTTTCATGATTAATTTTAAGGACATAAATTTAATAATAACATTTCCAGTGGCAACGACGGCGGGAATGGCAGAAGTCACAACGGACGGGAGGACGTGCTCAACTTCGTCATCCTTCACGTTTTGATAGTCCGTGTGCTTTTCATTCGAAGTCTCAGAGAACCTAAGAACGCGTGAGGATTATTAGTCCACTCTGTCTTTGCTCTCTCTCTCTCTCTCTCTCTCTCTCTCCCGAAGATGAAAAAAAAAACTTCTTCAACTGTCGACGGCACTTCAAGACGCGTCTTGTAGTGAAGCTCATGGGGATGCTACACAAACTGAATCGTTTTAACTTGAAGCAGGCGGGAACGGGAAATCAAGTAATGCTTCATATACATAAGTATGTAAGTGGTACGCAAAAGATTTTTCAGATGCAGAAAAATGATAGTAATGTTTTTGGGGAGTTTGAGAGGTGAGAAGAAAATCCCCTTAAAAATGCGTTAAGGGAGCCACAATTCAACCGTAATCTATATTTCAAAATGATCCCAATTAGGCTGGAGATGATCGCATTTAGACCTTTCTCTCACAAATTTGGTTCGACCATCTTATAATTGGGATCGAAATCCTCAAAATTCTTAGGCATAAAAATCAAACACTATCTATTAAAGCAGTCAACGACAAACACATTTACAAACATAAAATTGAGACTGAACGAGTCTGCTTTTTCTTACAATTCAACGAGCTTCATCGCCAACGGGAAATGGATATGTGCCAGTTAGTGTTGTGGCCGGGACCCCCTGCTCGGTGGCTGAATCGGTATCGGGGCTGGAGTAGTCTCAATTGGACCGTCTCGGAACAACGCCATCAGCCCCGTTGTCATCTCGTTGAAGTATTTGTCTTGTTTCTCTTGTTATCTATTGAACTATATCTCCGTCTCTCTTATGGGCAAATTGGGATAAAAGGTTGGAGACGGGCAAGTTACATAAGTCATAGAATGTGGTCGAATCCACAAGTTAGTCTAGAACCCAGGGACTATGGCCACTCTCACTCTACAAACACGTGAGGTATCTCAGGCGGCGCCCTTCACGGCCGCCATGATTGTCGCGGCCACCGCGGCGTAGTGCGGCGAGAGTGTGTCCAGCTTCTCTGTAGAACTCATGGATACCGTAACCATGACATCATGGCAATGCTGTGGTGGGTACTGTGCCTTGCTAAACAGACTCCGTGTACTGTATGATTTTGACGGAGAAGAACAGCCAAGAAGTAAGATTTAAGCAGAAACCTCGAATGATTTGTCATGTACATAGATAAAATTCGAAGCAAGCGACTAAATGCTCGACTAGTTTCCTAATTGTTTGGTGAGAATACAGCCGCCGTAATTTCTTTACTTCAAACTATTTAAGTGTCACATCGAGGACTTCTTTTTAAAATTGATGTCTTCCAAATTAACATTCGTTTCTTCATGCTAAATAGGTCACTTACGTCTCAATGCATTTAAATTAGAAAATGGTTTATAAATTATGCCTCATCGACAGCAAGCATCGAAAGCCACGTGGGTTTAGAATATCTGCCAATGAAATGTAACAATAGAGGCAGCAAAATAACGATTTGCAGTATGTTTTCATGAGGTATATACTTGAGAAATGCAGCATTCGAATACAGAACTACTACATACATACATACATACATACATACACACATTCATGCAAGTGTCATGGGTATACACATTCGAAATAATTTTAAGAGCAGGAATACTAAAAAATTAAATTATTATTTAAATGTATGCCTACATCAAGAAACGGAGTAAGCATCTACAATACATGTTATGGCAGCATATGTGTATATACATACATACATACATACATACATACATATAAGTCAATAAATTCATCAGGTCGGTAAAAGAAAAATCTGAAAATCTGCTCTATTGTGCTTTATTGCAGCTGCAAATGTGCGTACGTATAGGTAAGTACGCAGAAGCTTATTTATTAGATATATTTCTAATTTAAAAAAAAGGCGAGAAAAATTATGCCTTGCTTCTTACAGTGGAAAATATCACTGCAACTGCCAAGCAGGGGTATTCCCGCTCGTGGGAAGAACAAAGCCGTCTAATAACTGAAGGTAGACATCGACAACGAAAACTGAGAGGGGCATCAGTGAAAAAAAGAGTCTCAAGTTGCCTGAAAAGTGGCATATTTGTTCCTACTGATTTGAATACTGAAGCTAGTCATAAATATAGAGAAAAAAAAGTAAACGTCAAAAAAAGTCAAAAGTAAACGGTATACCTAATTACGTCTGACATACATGCTGTATAATATGGCTTGATTTTTGCATCCTCTTGAGATTTGAAAGTGGCTATTTAAGAACAGCGATGTTTATCAATGTAAGACAAGTACGATGCTAACCTTTGCTGACTGATTCAGCATATCTTCCCAACTACCAAGCGGCTTTTTCAGCCGAAGGCTTTTTCGAGAACGGCGGATGGCAGCGTCCACCCAAGCTCTCAGATTCACTAAAATTAAGAAGAAAAAAAACCCATCCTTGATAAAGCTGCCAGTCAATAAAAACATCAATACATCAATACGAACAAAAATATATGGAGATAATGTGCATTCACGAACCATTTGCTTCTGATTGTAAGACTGAAAAACAAATCGTGATGATCACAATGACCTCATACGGCTGAAAATGAACCTCTTTTATGCAAGTAAGCCAATATGAAAAAAAAAAATTATATAAGCATTAACCAGGTGCGGGGAAATCGTTTCTACCACTACACGGCCAAGAAGCAGGACAACTAGTCCGAGGAGGAGACTGCGCCGCACTTTCGGGATCCTCCATTAAAGAAAAGCATTAAGCGAAGATAGAATGATTGAGAAGAATAAAAATACAGAACAATAAATTTATTAAATAGCTTTAACAACCTAACCATCCAAAGGAATATGCCGCAACGACACTCTGGTACACAAGCTTGCCGGCGAGAAAAGCGACCGTCATAGCGAAGATCGAAAGCAGGAGGGAAACACTAGGAATTCAACAATTAATCTCAACTAACATCAGAATTGCTTAATCCTTCTCCTGTCCCATTTTGATCCTTCTGCTTTTCGTTTGAAGTCTCAGAGAACCCGGGAACGTATGAAGGCGATTGCGATTTGGTGGAGTAGGAATCATCCACCTTGCAATGAATCAAATATAGAGATGCTACACAAACTGTCAAGTTGTTTGAACTCGGCAATGGCAGGAACGATCAAAAATAATTCACTGAAATTTCGTAATATAAGTGATCCGCAGAAGCGGAATTTTTCAAACTGAATAAAAATTATATCGAATATGCTTTTCGAGGGTTCTGAGAAGTGAGAAAACCAACAAAAAGTATCTTTTAAATGTTTATAATTCCTGTTAAAAGCAAGCATACAGTAAGCCGATGTTGTGGATGTTCGGCAGGTCAGATGTGCGATTATGTATGAACAACGTGCGAAAAAAAGGTAAAGAAGAACTAGTTCCGGTGGTAATTTGCATAACATCTGGCTGTGATTCCTCCTTCCCTGCTGTTCCTCTCATCATTCCTCTCCTCGCCATGCCCGGTAGTCGGTCGGCTTCCTTCCTCTCCACCATCTGGCTGTGATTCCTCCTTCCCTGCTGTTCCTCTCATCATTCCTCTCCTCGCCATGCCCGGTAGTCGGTCGGCTTCCTTCCTCTCCACCCCCTCCTCCACTTCTCTCGTCGGAGACAAATCCCAGCAGCAGCTGACACCAGCCAAGGTTAGCCTTTTTATACATTTCAAATTCACAAATATAAAAAAGAATAAAGTGAGATTTTTTTTATTTAGGCGTCGTAAACGACTTGAGATGTACAGTATTAAAAAAAGAAATACATTTGTATAACATAATTTAAAGAATTAAAATATTATAAACCGTAGATGATCTCCTCGATGGCGGCTTCCTTCATTTCCGGCGCAGACCGCGGCGGCTGCCAGCGACTGCGGCTCGTCTTTTCTGGCGGGCTGCTTCACTCCGAAGTCAGCGCCATCGACGACGAGGAGTTTGAAAATGAATAAGGTTGACGTTTATTTAGTTGTCTTTGAATTTGGAAAAAAATATTATGAGCAATTCTGTTTAAAATATAACAATATGAAGCATATTATTTTGAATGAAATGTAATTAAAATACAAATAAAACGATATAAATATCCCAGACGGCGAGCGCGTCTTGCGCCCGAGATTTGCTCGCGGCCTCTGTCTTCTCGCGCTGCATCCGTCACTCGGCGGACGCCGCGCGGCACTACGCGTTCGAGGTTTTTGATCCTCTCTCGGCAGTTTTCCCTTCTATCAATCAAAGTTGATGGGATTTCTGGCTTCTTCTGAAGAAGCAGTGAGAGATATGTTGATTGAAATAAGAAATAATTCGTATTAAAAAATACCTTTAATAATAATAATAATAATAATCAAATTTGTCCTCATATCTCTCCAGTTCTGGCGCCGTGGCGGCGAGAATACTCTCCAGGCGACGGAGCCCGCCCACAAGAAAAGACAGCAGAGACAGAAGCGGACGAAGAAGCCACGCAAGGCCGATGCACGGGGTTATTATTCTGTGTTATTCATTTTTAAAATCAGTTTAGATTTTAAATTCCCTCCCAAAAAATTTTTTACATTATTTAAATTGGAAAGTGTAAGGTGTCTTTTCAGTCGCTCGCTCGCTTCCGGCTCGACGTCGAGATCCGGAAGAAGAGGCGCGACGCGGCGAGCGCATCCGCAACGTCAACCGATTCCTCATGATGCTCTAGCCAGGCCACGCCTCAAGTCACGCCCACCCGTTCAGCCTCAAGCCACGCCCACCCGAACAGCCAACTTTCTCCCTTGGCGCCCTCCGTCTCCTTCATTCCATATCCCTCTCGAATTCATCCTCTTCAGTTTCTGTCTACTTCTTTACATATTCGCTTGATTCATAAAGAATGAAATAAAACGATGGTCTAACAAAACAGTTTTTATAAAATGTTTGTCGAAAATGGACTACAAAGCACAAAATTCACACACTTTTTAGATACAAATATCAAAGTGTTATAGGTTGCAGTAGACGAAACGGGTTTTGGAAGAGAGATGCTTAAATGATTGAAGATCACGAGTCATATAATATTATGACCTCATCCTGCATTATTACAATACAAACAGACGACGAACATCGCCTGAAATAGAGAGAGTGAGAGAAGGAAAGAGAGAGGGAATGAGAGAGATAGTGAGAGAGATAAGGAAAAAGAGAGAGAGAGAGAGAATGAGAGAAAGAGAGAGAGAGAGGGAAAGAGAGAATACCTATGCCACTCGTAACATCGACGGTGGAGGAGCTGGCCACTGCTGCCTGGAAGTACGCCTTGCATCGGCGAAGCTCCTGACCATGAGATCAGGAAAAGTTAGTCTTCAAATTTATATATATAAATTTTTTTTGAACCCCTGTATGAAAAATAGTTCCCGCTTTTGTCTTCTTTATAAACTCCATATTTCATTTAAAAAATATTCCTTTTTTCATATTTTCATGGCGGGAAAAAGAATTGACCTCCTTGAGGACGTTGCTCATTCTCGTTCTCCGCTCGTTCTGCTGCTTCATCTTCATCGTCTCCTCTGGGCCTCCTTGAGGACGTTGCTCCTTCTCGTTCTCCGCTCGTTCTGCTGCTTCATCTTCATCGTCTCCTCTTGGCGTCGCTGCTGCGCATGACACTTCTTCGTGCTACGCGATGATCCCTTTAATTAGTCGCACGGAGTCATTGGCATATCCCGTTCATAGTTAGGGTATCAGATAGGGGGGGCGGCGGAAGGTGTTCAAGAGAGGGATATCAGATGACAGACTCCTTGATAGACTCTTTTTGACTACTACGGAACTCTCGGTTGATATCCCTTCTTAGGAAGAAGATTTTGAGTAAGTCTGCCGTTCACTATCTGTGACCATGTCGACTGGTCAGCCCTGCTTGCCCCCTCCTCTCTGTCTGTCTCTCCTCTCTCAGCCACCCCCCCCCCCCCCTGCTACTTTGTCTCGCTCTCCGCACCCTCCACCCTCTACATGCTCTCTCGCGCCGGAATGCCATTCTCAAACGCGACAAGGCCAAAACCCGGACGGGGTCATGCCCCAAAAGGCATATTCCCTGGGAATTGCGCCAGAGCTTTGAGTGGGAGGGAAAAGAGAGGCAGAGATAGAATTAAAGAGGGATAGAGGGAGAGAAAGTGAGAGTGGGAAAGAGAGAGAGAGAGAGAGAGAGAGAGAGAGAGAGAAACAGACAGACAGAGACAGAGAGAGAGACAGAAAGTGAGAAAGAGAGAGAGAGAGAGAGAGTGAGAGAGCGAGTGAGAGAGAGAGAGAGAGAGTACAAAGGAGAGAAACCAAGGCAAAGATTGTGTTAGTGAGAAGAGTGGTCGAACGCGGGAACGCGCAGCCTCGGCATGCTTCATCGCAAGGATAATGATCAAGAGGCTTTTCCTCTCTCTCTCTCTCTCTCTCTCTCTCTCTCATCTTTTTCTCTCTCCCTCTCTCTCTCTCTCATCTTTTTCTCTCTTTCCCTCTCTCTCTCATCTTATTCTCTCTCCTTCTCTCTCTCTCCCTCTCTCTCTCTCATATTTTTCTCTCTCCCTCTCTCTCTCATCTTTTTCTCTCTCTCCCTCTCTCTCTCATCTTTTTCTCTCTCTCCCTCTCTCTCTCATCTTTTTCTCTCTCCCTCTCTCTCTCTATCTTATCTTTTTCTCTCTCCCTCTCTCTCTCTATCTCATCTTTTTCTCTCTCCCTCTTCCTCAATGTCTGCGGCCGCTTTGTCAGACTACGGCAGGCGAGGATCCCTCGTCTATTCATTAAAGCTTTGCATAACCGGATAAATTACTTTTTTTATGACAATATATGTATGTACGTATGAAAATGGGAAACAAAGCAGCTGGGCTATTTATATCTTTATGATCTACTGAATGCAAGCATCCAAATTGTTGAGGAATGTTTGTCGAAAATGAAGAATTGAGGAGAACAGTCAAAAGAAGATAAATTCAGGTTGCCTGATTTTGGTCAAGAAAGGGCAAAACTCAACCGATTAAACTTTTAGTTGTTATCCTCATGAATTACACGTACTATCTTCGTGTGGTTAGCAATTTAGTCAAAATTATTCTCTATCAACTTAACGGAATATCGTTTGAATCTTCGCACTTATGTAGAAAAAAAAGTGAAAAAGTGCTGTTTTCATAGTCGCGAAAGGGGAGAAATTTCACAACAACTCAGTGCAATTATTCTGCACTTTGAAGGGCAACGAGAGTGATAAGTCGCGGAAATGGAAAGGATCCTCGCATTTTACCCAAGAACCAGCAATGAGCAAAGTTGTCTACCTGCTTTTCCCGTTACTAGCGGTGAGTCCCTTTCTAATCCTTCTTCTACTTCTTCGTCCGCTTCCCAATTAATCTCTTGGAGAAAGAAATAGTTATTATTCTTTAATGATATAAACATGAGGATAAAAAGTGGATTTAAAATCAATAAACTCTTTTTTAATCTATTTAAAAATGAAATAAGAGATAAACAACAAATATTTCCAGATTCTCGCGAGATTGAATGGATGCGACGCAGAGAAAGAAGCTCATAACTCGAATCTCCTTGAATCCTTGGCCAACGGAGAAGACTATACGGCTAATGTTACGGGAAACGTAACAAAAATGTCACAATTCGAATGTGGCATCTGAAGAAGAAAATACTGTTTCACAAGAATGAAGAGAAAATGAATAAGATATAATTGTTGAAAAGTCTATTTTGGCCAATAATTGCTGATATTCGGCAGCCAACCGCTGAATTGTGGGATTCGTGGGAATAGTGAAAATGAGAAATGAGCGCATCTTTGGAAATCAAAAACATAAAATCGACCGAGTTAATTAACTTTCTTCGAATTCCTTACAACAAAGTCAGTCCCAAAAAGAGACAAATGTTTATATTTTGATGCTTTCAGGGCCCGCCGGCAATGATGTCCATGAAGACGTTGATGTGCTCAAGATGGAGGAAGGTCCCACTGTTGGAGCCACTGTAATTAAAGCCCTCGGGGGTTTCATTGGATTTATTCAGAAAAATATACCGATGTTTACGGTAAAAAACAACCATGCTCATTTATAAACTCAAAAAATTGCATTGTACACCAAAAAGAAATCTTTCGCAATAGTTATCAGTCAACGGATCTGAAAAGAAATTTTTTGTCCGAGGCAAATGCAAAAATATTATCAATTCAATTGAGCAGATAGAGCAGACTACAATATAAGAAGGACTTACAACTCCGTTCACTGTTCTTGATCTGCGATCGAAGAAGATATGTTCAGGATTTGCTCACCAAGCCGAGCTCACCGACGAGGAACTCTTCCACAGCAAAGATCACTATTCCCAGCACCACTACCGTCTCGATTGACAGTCCTAGCAAATAATCGCTATATACATACATATATAAATAAATTCTTTGTGATTAAAAAAAATTTTGTTAAATAAATAATCGTCAATTGTAGTCACCACCACCGCACCGAATTCACAGTCGGAGAAGTCGACCACGGCAAGCAACCCGAAGACGCCCGTTCCCCAGATCACCAGCGGCTCCACTAACGGTCCAAGAGAAAATAATTTAAGAAAATACTTTGCGAATTAAAAGAAATAAAATTTCATGACATAAAATATGCAGCTTTAGTTGCCAATGCAAAACCGAGCTCGCCGACGGAGAACTCTACCACTGCGAGCGAGACTGAGACAACTATTTCCAGTAACATCAGCGGCTCCACTATCGGTCCGAGAAAATATTCGCTGCATATTAAATGAATTCTTTGAGAACAAAGAACACGAATTTTATTTCACAAAAAATCGGCTTAGCCACTACCAAAGAACCCAGTTCAAAGACGGAGAATTCTACCACGGCGAACAAGACATAGACAACTTCTACAAAAATCACCACGATTGGCTCCACTCCCCGTAAGAGATTGATCTCACTGATATTTAAAGGAGGACGATCGACAAAAATTTTGGAGAATTCAAATTGCCGCGAAATTCCATGTGGAAATGGGAGGTCGTTCTCCTAGTGTAAAAAGCGGCAATTCGAAACCGCGTTAAATATTTTTCAGTTATCGTCCTCTCAAAAGTATTTTGTGAATTAAAACAACAGATATATAAATTTCCTTAAACAACAATTCTTCAATTATAGCCACCGACTCTGAACCGAGTTCACCGGCGGAGAAGCCTAACAAGACGGAGACAACTATTCCCAGCACCCCCAGCGTATGGACTAACGGTCTGATAGACAAGAATCTCGTTAAATTTAAATATATGTACTTTGACTATGTCAAAGAAATAAATATTTCAATAAATGAAAATAGTCCATTTTAGACACCGAACCGAGTTCGCAGACGGAGATGTCCATCACGGCAAACGCCCCGGAGACAACTCTTCCCAACACTCTTCCCAATGGTCCTGCGAACATTCAATACATCCGATATACTTATTGCAAAAATACATGAAAGCTATTTATGGAATGTTATATTTTTCACTTGCAGTTCACATGGAGACTACGACTGAATCATCCGAGGTTTCTTCTACTACAAACAAGACTCCACTTTTTCCGTCCCTGTCTCCCCTCTTGTCTTCCTCGCCCGGAATTGATTCTAGCATTGGCGAGTGCAATTAATTGCGTTTCAGATTTTTACACGTATGTATATATGAATGTAATCGATGTTGTAATACTGAGGCGTTCGATGATTTCTTTGCTGATTTTCAGCCCCAACGGCTTCTTCTCCTTCTTCAAATGGCACGGCAGCAATTTCATGTACGAATATCAGTGTTTGTAGGTCAAGAACATGCAAATAATAAGATGTTAAATAAAAATTAGAATAAATAAAACGTTTACTTTCAGCCTCTTTCCCCACAGAGTCCACTGAAGAACTGAATCGAACAGAAAGCTCGAGGACAGGTTCATTATCGATCTGAGGAATGAAAGATTATTCCATGCCTCATCACATATTTTTGTATTTCATTTAATACATTGTATTTCAAGGAGCTTTCACCAAGGATACGGCAACCGCTACCGAAACACGCTTCACTGAATCGACCAGCAACTATGGTTATAAAAAAAATTCAATCCCATCTCTTTTCCAAGAATTCTTTAAGTTATTGCCATCCAAATTTTTATTTTAATTTTATTTTACAATATCTTTTAGCAACGTCCACGAAATTTCCGCCGCTTCCCCCGACCGTTCCATCGAGCACAAACGGGACAAAGGGCACTACTTCCACCACTACTATAAAGCCCACGTCAAGTACATACACATCAATACTTGAACAAATTACACTCAATTCGATCACATTTTAATAAATACTCTTAATAAATCTGAATGCTGAATTAAATCTTATTGCTGTAATTTCAAATCTTCCTTTAAAGCCGCAACTCCGTCGACCGCAAAGGAGACAACGACCACTTCAACGACTTCCACCACCACCACCACCACTAAAACTACGCCAACGACAAGTATCTATCAATATTTCTATGAATTTAAATTTCCCGCCAAATCATTGACCTCAAATAATAATAAAAAAATTAATATTGTAATGTAAAAAAATTCTTCGAAGGCACAATCACTGCGCCGACGACAACCAAAGCCACAGAAACAAATACAACCACGACTGCTCGGCCGACTTCTACAAAACAGACGAAGACGACTACGATCGCACCGGAATCCACCACGGAGGAGGAGGAGGAGTGCGAATTCTTTCATTTTTAAGCAGGAGAGCCATTCGGAGAGAACTTTATTATAGAATTGATTTGAATAGGAGATGAAATGTTTGCAGGGGAGGCGGCTTCACGTGGCTGATTGTCTTGGTTGTCCTCGCCTGCCTCATTCTCATCGTACTTGGCATCATTCTCTTCCTCTACTTCAAGAAGAAGAAGAAGGACGAAAAGGCGGCTGCGGACGATGCCCTTCAGAAGAAGGGTGAAGAAAGGGAAAGAGGAAGAGAGAGATAGAGAAAGAGAGACAGAGGGACGGAGATGGGAGAGAGAGAGAGAGAGAAGGGTAGAGGAGGGAGAGAGCGATGGAGAGGAGGAGTGCTCAGTGAGGAAGAAGAGAGAGACAGAGATGAGAGAGAGAGAGTGGAGAGGGAGAGAAAGAGAAAGATAAGGGGTTCAGTAAGGAAGACAACAGAGACAGTGCGGTTATGGAAACTGGCTGGGAATACTTTAAAAAAAGATTGGTGATTGACTAAAATTTCGCATTTTCTAGAAATAAAGATTATTTTTGTTTAAAATTATTTTTCATTTGCAGCGAAGACCCCGAAATCAGGGTATCTTTGATTTGGGCGGAAATTACAAGAACATTAAATTTTATTTAAGTTAATAAAAATTTATTTAAAAATTAAAAATTTAAGCCGAAGAGGAAGGCGCCACCGCCGCGGAAGAAGCTGGCGGCTCTGCCTCCCGGGTCTCAGCCGCGGTACTTCATCGCCAGCAAGGACATCCAGTGTGCCAAGGTTCTTCTTCTGTTTTTTCCTCACACAGCAATACAAGCAAGCAATCGTTTATAAGCAAGCAACAACAAGCAGCAATAAATCAAACTGTACAGCAATATCGGTGTTCAGTGGAAGAGAAGAGAGAGGGAGAAGGACAGCCGCCCGGTCAACGTGGGCGGAGCCTATGCTCCCTTTTCCCCGCCTCCCCCGCCGCCGGAACACTCCGGGGGGCGCCAAAACGAATCGAGAATAAGAGGGTTTAGAAAATAGAAGAATTTATCGATATGAAAAAATAAGGTACGACCAAAGCAAAACAAGAGGGTTTAGAAATAGAGGAATGTCTAGAAATAAGAATCTAGAATAAGGTAATCATGAGTGTACATAAAGCGGTACTAAAGGCAAGAAGGCAAATAAGGCTCAAATTAAAGCACAAGCAGGAGCAAAACAACAGATCGAATAATAACAGAGCTAGAGGGAGAGAGATAGAATGCTAGAGAGAGAGAGAGAGCGAGAGATAGAGGATGAGTATGCTGATTGCTTAAAATATATATACATATATATAGAGAGAGTGTGAGAGAGAGAAAAATAGAGAGAGAAAAATAGAGAGAGAAACCACAGATAGAGAGAGGGTGAGTATGCAGATAAATAGAGAGATAGAGAGATAGAATGAGAGAAAACAAAGAGAGGGGGAGTCTGCAGATTGCCGACGTTGCCGGCGTTCAGATAGTTTGCCGACGTTGCCGGCGTTCAGAGGGTTTGCCGACGTTGCCGGCGTTCAGAGGGTTTGCCGACGTTGCCGGCCTTCAGAGGATAGAGGGGAAGTCGGAGAGAGAGAGACCGGAGAAAAATCATGAACAGAGGGCGCAGAAGATGAAGATTCAGAAGGAACAGAGGGTGCAGAGGGCAACTTTGAGACCCTAATGTGAGCATCTCTTGTTGTGCTCTCACGTGGAGACCGAGAGAGGTGAGAGGGATCAAGTGGGTCTCGGATAGGCGAAGTAAGATGAGAACGTGACCAATATGGGTGTGGTCGGTGAGAGGAAGAGAGCGCACCCTTAGGAGGGCGGCGAGAATTGCGCCCAAAATTGAGATTTTTGCGTCTCTTCCGTCTCCAAGAGTGAGACATTGGCAAAAGAGACTCTTTTCTTTGTCACCCTAGTCGATCGGCTTCGCCGAAGAGACGAGTGACATGGCGTTCATGGGAGAAGAGTGGTTGGTATTAGATGAAGAGAAGGAGTTTCTCTGCCTCTGCGAGTCTTGACACCGCTTCTCTTTTTTGCGAGAGCGCATGCAAGGATTTGAAGAGTTGCGAGATTGGTCAGAGGGAGAGGTGTAGGCCCGCCGTTGGCCATAATCAGACTGGCCTCTTCTTCTCTCTCGAGTCCCCCTCTTTCGACAAATGTCGCGCTACTTTTCGCGGTCGCGTTGTCGCCCCAGAGGAGGCATTCGAGAGCGAGTGTACTTTACCCTGCAAGGCTGAAGAGGGCAGCTGTCAGAGAAATGAGAGAGACCGAGAGAGTCGTGCTGCGCATAGAGAGAGGAAATGAGAGAGAATTTCTCTGTCTCATTCTGCAAAACTGAAGAAGAAGAAGAGTCGTTTGGAGGGAAGGAGAGAAGAGGTTGAGAGTGAATGGGAGGATGAGAGAGAGTCTGAGTAAGAGGGTGTGAATTAGAGGAAGCCTTCTAAAAGTCTGTGACATATTAGAAGGCAGAGAGGGAGTGGCGGGCTGATTGTGAGAGTAAAGAGGAGGCTGAATAGGAAAGAGGATAGAGGGCTGAGAGATGTGAGAAGGAGAGGGATGAGAGAGAGGGATGTCCTGAGATTTAGAGGATTTGTTAGATGGTGGCATAACGCGAGAGTGAGGGCGAGAGTGAGAGGGAGAAAGTTGAAGGGAAATTTCTCTCAGATATGCAGCCTCCACTAGGCGTTGATCCAAATTGCCCAAAGCTTGGTCAAGTTCCTCGCCAAATTTCGAGATCTCTAGTTCCTCTATGTAAACACGTACCGCCTCATGAAAGGGCTGAAGATGTTCCAGAGACTGAATCTCCTCCAACACATTCACATACTGTACCAAAATTTGGTTCTTTTTCAGAATGGTGGCGCGTACAGCAGAAATGGTAGCGGTGGCAATTTGGACAAGATTGTCAAATTCGAGAGAGTTGGTATAAGAGATGGTCAGAGTGCTGGCAAATTCTTTCGTGCAGGCCAAGAGGGCAGTCCTGAGCATCTTATCTCGAGTGAGCTTTGTGAGCTGCTGTTTAGCAGTGACAAAAGCGGTCTTAGCCTCGTCTTCAGTGGTAGTAGAAGAGAGGGTCTTCTCTGCATTCTCTTGGTTAGAAGCAGAGGGAATATCGTCTGGTGACGACATTGCGCAAGATGACAGAGGGCGCAAAAGATGGTGAAAGAGGGCTCAATAGATGGAAGAGAGAGAGAGCCAAAAAGCACAAGAGGGAGAGCGAGAGTGAAGAGAGCCTCCCTCAAACACTCTAACAATCCCTGTTAGGAAGTCCTAACCGAAGAGAGCCTCCCTCAAACGGTTAGAAACAACCCCAATGCGTCAAGCAGACTGACTGAAGAGAGCCTCCCTCAAACAGTCAGAAAGCACGACAAGAGGGAAAAACAGAAGCGGCCGACGCACCAAAATGTGCCAAGGTTCTTCTTCTGTTTTTTCCTCACACAGCAATACAAGCAAGCAATCGTTTATAAGCAAGCAACAACAAGCAGCAATAAATCAAACAGTACAGCAATATCGGTGTTCAGTGGAAGAGAAGAGAGAGGGAGAAGGACAGCTGACCGGTCAACGTGGGCGGAGCCTATGCTCCCTTTTCCCCGCCTCCCCCGCCGCCGGCACATCCAGTTCATGGGGCCACTCGTCATGCAGCCCAGACATATTGGCAGCATGGTCAGGAGACATGATCTCTCTCTCTCTCTCTCTCTCTCTCTCTCTCTTTTCCCCTCTCTCCCCTCTCTCTCTCACTCTCTTTCTCTCTCGTTCTCTCCTCTCTGCTCTCTCTCCTCTCTCTCTCTCTCTCTCTCTCTCTCTTCTCTCTTTCTCTCTCCTCTCTCTCTCTTTCCTCTCTCTCTCTTTCGCTCTCTTTTTCTCTCGTTCTCTCCTCTCTGCTCTCTCTCCTCTCTCTCTTCTCTCTCTCTCTCTCTTCCTCTCTCTCTCTCTCTCTCTCTTTCTCTGCAGACCCACCTAGATGACCTCGAGCCGAAGAGCGAACCCAAGCCCTTCAAGGAGATTGTCTTCGATCCCAAGATGCACAAAGCCTACGAAATTAGCGAAGGAGTCGAGAAGTTTGATGTCAGGAAAAGGAAATTTGTACTGTTATTATTTATATTCTTATTCTTTTGTTATTAACAATTAAAATATGAAAGTAATAAATGAAATATAACCAATAATTACGAAAAGTTTTAAAATTAAAAAAATAAAAATAAAATAGGTTACCTTTACATGACGCACCCGACCAATCGGACACTTCCGGCTCGATGAGCGAGTATTTCAAGGAGTTTGAAGTCCTCAAGGCATGCTTTCTTTTATTCTATTTTGAGTCTTCTTAGAAAAGAAAAGTGTAGGAAAAGAATTGATTTACCAGAGTCTCTCTCTCAAAATAAATCATTTTTGAATTCCCTCCAATTTCGCCTTGATGTTCAGGTTGTCCCAATTCTGCCGAAGAGAGCTGCGAATACCCTCGATGGTGCACTCCAGGGAAAAAGCAAGAGCGAGGTAAATTTCGATAACAAAAAAAAAGTTTCATTATTTAATTCAACTTGCCAAGGCTTTTGAAACCATCAAATTGTATGGCATTTATACCTACTAATTTGGCTTGAAGTTTTATAAATTATTATTTCTGGCTTCGTTCAGAAAGGCGGTCTCAACCCAGTGACGGTTAGCATTATCGTCTGGATCTTCGTCTAGATTTATTATTGTGAAACAACATTTAAAATGTAGTCCAATTGATTTAATTGCATGATTTAATTAGTAGTTAAATTGATGAGTCTTCCCTTCAGCCCGCGCCCGGGTCTTCGGTGTGAGGAAGAAGTGAGAAGAGAAGAGAAGAGAAAAGAAGAAGGCTCAAGCCTCTTTCCGTCGTCCTTTCCCAGCACCCGCCCTTCTTTTGTGTGTAAATAAAATGTTTGAAAGTTACTTTGTAAGGTAAATGGACACAGTTCACTGTTCCAAGAGAGAGAGAGAGAGAGAGAGAGAGAGAGAGAGAGAGAGTGAGAGAGAGAGACAGCGAGAGTCTTGTCAGAAAAATGAGTGTAGAAACTTGGACTAACCCAAAAGACACCTTTTCTTTTCTCTGTTTTCCGTCTAGCCCTCAATGCCTGTTATTTATGTATGTAAGCTTGTGGAGTCTGCAGAGGATACGGTGATAGGGGGGGGGGTCCGGACAGGCCACCCCTGGAGAGGTGGTGAAGATCGTCTTGAAGCTGGCTACTGGCGCCGTTACCCTTAATTCTTTGAATGTCCCTGACCATTGCAATTCAGACTTTGTTGAGTAAAACATGGACTTCCTCTCGCCCCCCCCCCTCTCATCCTCTCTCTCGCTCTCGCTCTATAATATCCTCTAGCAATCTCTCAATCACTCTCTCAATCCATTTATTCAGCGAGACATTCTCACAATTGTATCTTTAAACATCCCTAAAACAATTTCCATAACAAGTTCAGTTTGCAATACTGTCTTAATAATTTTTTTCAATGAAAATGTAAACGGAATAAATATGTATATGTTTTCGACATTTGGCCTATCCGCGCCATGATGTTTTTCATGATAATTAGCTCGGCCAGCCGTTTGCGGGCGGGCGGGCGAATTCTCATGAGAAACTCGTAATGACATAACTAGTTTAGCATCTCGCAAAATCGGAAAAGAAGAAAACGGTCTGTGAGAATTCTGACAGTAGCTGCCGCTTTCTCAAGACTAATTTAGCGAATTTTTTCATTTTCTTAAGAGAGAGGAGAGGAAGAGAGAGAGAGGAAGAAGGAGAGAGGAAAATAGAGAGAGATAGAGGAGAGGAAGAGAGAGAAAGGAGAGGAAGAGAGAGAGGCAGAGAGAGGGGGAGAGCAAGAGAGAGATAGTGCGAGCATGCAAAGTAGATAGAGAGAGAGAGGAAAAAAATAGAGAGAGGAAGAAAGAGACAGAGAGAGGAAGAGAGAGACAGAGAGAGGAAGAGAGCATGCTTGCTCTCTCTCTCTCTCTCTCTCTCTCTCTGCTCGCACTATCTCTCTCAAGAGAGAGAGAGAGAGAGAGAGAGAGAGAGAGCGATCATGCAAAGTAGATACCCTGCACAATACTGTTTATGACTGTACCTCAACTCGTTTCGTTTAGGAAGAAGAAGGCTAATACTCAATATTGAGAGTGACGGATAGAGATATGGAGAGAGCGAGGTTGGTGACAAGACATTGGGGAGGTCAAAACCAATGTGTGTTTAAAATATCAATTTGTTTTCAGAATTCATGCAGATTTCACATTCAAAAGAGACCAAAATTAGATATAATTGTGATCAAAAATTGTCATGACAAATGTTAGTATGTATAAAGATAAGTAAAAAGTATGATATGAGGATAGGATAAATGTAGTTACTAAATTCGACTTAATGAGTGTGACTCTCTCAAGTGTCTGTGAGTTCCTGAGCGGGAGAGAGGAGGAAGCCTTAAATTGACGCGGTTCGCTCGATAAACTCTTTAAAACGAATGAAATGTTCGCCAGCTATCAAGAGTTGGTGGACGGGAAAAGAGAAATTAGCGGAAGAACAGCGCGGATTGTGGGTGATTTAAGCATGGCCGAAGAGTGCAAGCCTCGTTTAAACGTGTGCCGCCCTTTCGTTTGCCAACTCTACCTGGGCCAAGGAATATGGAGGGAAAGAGAGATCAAGCTGTTCTACGTAGATTATGGATATTGCAGCTTATATTTGTTGTGCATGGTCCTCAAAATAAGAAAAAATGTTAAAAATATCTTCCTGCTAAAAATATCTTGATGATTCATCTAAAGCTTACAAAACGCATGTTTAAAGGAGATGAAAACTCAACTTTTTTTGCTCTCTTTGCTTAAAAGAATGCAAAAGATTTTTTGAGGGACGCGCAATAACCATAATTATTATTGATGAATAAGTGACAAAAGAATTAAATTATAAAAGTATCTAATTAGCAAAAGAAAGACAAATGCAAATATTAGAACAAATCGAATAACACACTCTCACTTCGATCATCCCCGACCACGTCATTTCACCTTGATGTACTTCCCTTCCTTTTTTGTTCACAATCAGCACGATTTTAATGTATCTTATCTAAGTAATGACTCTATTTCTTATATTTTTTCATCCCACAATCTTGTACATCTTTTTTAATGTTATTGCGTTCTCTGTGTTCTTAAGTTGGCCTCTGGTGTATTTCTTTATTTTCACTGCCTTCTTGCACTCTCTTCCTTCCACGGTCTCTTCATTCGAACATGTCCTGGCCCTTCTTTCCACCGCGCTCATTGGACTTGTCGTCCTCGGAAGCGGACGTCTGGCCGCTCGGCTCCTCAGCCTCCTGAGACTCGTCCTGAAACTTGTTTAATTAAAAAAAAAGAAAAAAAATTAATGAAAAATTAAAAGTTATTTTTGTTATTAAATTATTTTAAGACTTTTTAATTTAAAGAAATATAAACCATTTAAAGGACATTTTTTTAAATTTCAGACAGAAAGAAACAGGAAAAAGAAAGAGAAAAAAGTAGACATTCATCCTAACCATCTTGAAGACCTCCGCGGTAACTCCCGGGATCTCGTTCAGAACGAGAAGCTCAGTCTTGGGCGGCGGGCAGCTCTGGAGCTGAAATTAAAGAAATTTATATAAAAGACAAACATTATTAATATTATTACTATTATTTATTTTGCCTATTCTAGGTAGATATGCAATTGATATCGTTTTAACTCAGGAGATTAGTTGGTTTAAAAAAACTGCTTACTCTGCCGCGCAAGTAGCTGTAGACATATCCCATGTCTGCCCGTTTCGAGGTGTCCAGCAGCCTAAATCGAAAAAAAATGAAATTTTTTTTTCAATAAAAATAAAAATAAAATAAAAATTGAATATAGGAAAGGAAATAATAAAAGGAAAATATGTACCAGATGCTCCCAGTCACAAATTTCTTGAGGTCATCCGAACCGGATGCCGGAAACTCGGGCATCTTGCCTGAAAAGAGTTTTCATGTACCCTAGTTAAACATTCCTTTCATTGCCATTTAAGACATCAAAAATGATTAAAACTGACCCTTGCGGATGAGATTGGCTGTCTTCTTGGCGTCCTCGGCGGCGTACGGCTTATCGCCGTTTGTGAAAACCTGCAAAGAAGAAATCCCACATAAGTTAATCTTGAAATCAAACATTAGTACATAATAATAATAATAATAAATAGCATAATTGCCAGTAACCTCATAGAGGAGTACGCCGAAGGCCCAGACATCCGACGCGGGCGAGTAGAGCGGAGACTTGCTGATGGTCTCGGGCGCCATCCATCTGCAGGCAAAATGAATTAGCGCTAATTAATTAATTTAAAAAAGACTATAATTAAATAAATTAATAAATAAATATAGCTGTTGCTTCTCGATCTTTAAAAGGAACCGGATGGGCAGCTGGGCGTTGAGGTCGGCGGCCATGTCCTGCTTGATGTCCTCGATCATCTTGGAGAGGCCAAAGTCGGCAATCTTGATGAGGCCCTTGTCCGAGATCAGGCAGTTCCGAGCAGCGAGGTCGCGGTGCACGCAGCGCTGCCTGTGCAGGAACTTCATCCCGCGCGCAGCCTGCCACAAACATTTGCTGGTCAGAGAAAAACAAAGACATTTTCAACTCCAGAACAATTCAGACATTTAAAAAAAGAACCTGCAAAGAGTAGAGATTCTTCTCGCCAATCGAGATCTTCGTTCCTCGCTTCTCGAGATGAGAGAGGAGATCGCCGCCGGCGCAGAACTCCAGGACAACCATCAGAGGAACGCGGTCGCAGGCGGCGCCGTGGACCTGCAAAGTTCATGATAAAATATCACACGATTACCTAAATAAAGAAATAATAATAAAATGAATGTAATTAGCAATAAAAATAAATAAATAAATAGATATATTGACTTACAGTGATGATGTTGGGGTGGACGTACGCAGCGACGATCTTCGCCTCCTGCATCATTTCTTCGCGGGATTTCTGAAATGGGAGGGAACTTGGTGATATTTAAATTTCGCTTACTTTTCAATATATTTTCTATCGGTCAATCTATACAAGTCAGAAACGAGATACATATGTATGTACCTTGGCAGCTTCGATGGCAGCCTCGGTTGGCTTTCCGCCGCCGCCGCAGTCCGCGGTCAGCGAAATCTTCAGGGCCACCGGCACGACTTGACCGTTTTCCTTCGTCAGACGTCCTTAATAATACATTTTTAAACTATTCTTACTAACTAAGAATACCTCCTTTGTTTTCTAATAATTTTTATCCCATAAAATTATACCAGACATTTTCTGAGATAATAAAATATTACTATTTTATGAGATAACAACCTTTGAAGACCGAGCAGAAATTGCCCGCGCCGAGGCGGTCCTTCTTGGGGTCGTAGGAGATCTAAATGAGGGAATCTTGCTCTAATACATCTCCTAGAACGAATGCACAAAGACGACGTACGCTCTCGTGCTTGATGTCGGACTTGGGCCTCGTGACCGGGTTCCTCAGCTGCATCTTCTTGGCTCCTTCCGCTTTGCGGTGAATCGGCGTTGTCTGCAATCATTAAGTTCAGCTTCACTTTATAATATGCACACGAGCAGGGGAATACGGATGGATTCATCGGCTCGAGCAAAATGATTTGATTTATTTTTTAATAGAAAATAAAAATTGTACCTTGTAGAACTCGACGAGGTCCACGATGCTGTCGAAGCGGTGCTTGCTGCTCCGCTTCTTGCCTCCGAAGATGCACCATTGTTTGTCGATGAACCTGTAATGATCGAGTTGTCAGTCATTTTGAAACCAACCAATCCTCTATATAGAATTAAGGTTCAAGGGAAACGCGTAAATTATGCAAATATGCGGCTAGATATCTATAAAACGTGAATATTATAAGGTGAAGCCGCTGACTTGAGATGCAAATGGTGCTTCTGCCCGCCGTCGTTCGTCACGCTCAGCACCTAAAGTAAGACAGATCTTTTATACAATTCGCTGTTCAATCAACTTCAATCACACCAATTTAAAGTTACTAAATTATTCTTTAAAACATTAGAAACAAAGCTTCATAATTTGTAGATGTTTGCGTTGAAATGTATTGTGGATTGATGTTTTGGGGTTAAAATGAAACGGGGAACGGGTGTAGAATTGACACTGACGAGCTCAGTATTCGCTTCGTTTCCAGCGCCCGTGGCGCGGACGAGATAATCGCCCGGGTCCTTCATCAGGCGCCTCAAACAAGAAAAGGAAATGAACACACATCTTATGGATTTCTCTCAGCTACATATATTTATTAAGATTATTTAAAGATACAGTGTAAATGGAAGACAACCGCTGTTTGGGGCATAAAATAATGCAAAGTCGACCATAGGTTTAAAATTATTTTTGCCCCAAACGGTCGATTCAGCGGTTGAATTCACTCTTTTGTAGATCACAGTGATACTTACATATTTATCCCCATTATTTGTGATCTCGTACAAATGTATATCGGCCTCTTTTGTTCGATAACAATTTCTTTGTTTTCTCCGCCACAGCATTTACAGATCCCTTTTCTGCTAGCAACGCACTCGGCCTCAATTCGCGGCCGGAAGCCGTGGTACCACGTCTGATCTTCCAGGTCCTTCGAAGGAACCTGCAAAACTTTTTAGACTTTATTGAGTTACAATTTTATTGCAATAAAATATTTTTTAAAGAAAATTCAATAAAAGTTTTGCCGTTCATTTTTTTTTTGGCGTAGTTAAAGCAGACCACATTTATTACTCGCATTATCTAAACATGCACAAAATAAATAAATAAAGCGCTCCTTTAAGATCTTGATTCGTGGGGCAGAAACCTTCTTGCCGCTCTTCGTAGCAGTTCCCATAGCGGAGAGTAGAAGATGAAGGCAGCCGGCAAAGGAGAAGAGACGATGTAGAAGTGATGGGTTTTGCCCTCGAAATCGCCCTTTTATAATGCCGAAATGTGCAAAAAAATTTCATTTTACACATTTTGTGATCAAAAGGGCGAAAAATAAGGAAATTATACTTTTGAAGTACACAAAATATTTCGTGATTTGCGAGGTTGCTGCCATGATTCGCACGTATCAAATTGAATTTCTAGCAATTCTTTCTAATTTACATACCGTATTTTCTCTATTTGTACCTGGGTATTATTTTTGAGTTCCCTTGCAAAGGAGTTGTACTATTAAAGAGAGGGGTTCTACTAGAGGGAGATGTACTATTTTTCAAACTTAATTGAACACCAATTGTATGACAATAACATTTTGTTCCAAAAATGCATCATATGTATGTACATATAGCTCAATTTTCAATGGAATCATCACAGGAATATCATTTTACCGCAGCTTTTGAATGAATTTGCATTCAGTTCATTGGAAAGAGCATCCCATGCCACCTAGACTCTTTAGAGGTTCGTCTCGAGCTGAGGTATTATACTATATTAGAATGTGGCAGTATTGGAAGTACAAGCCCACTACCTTGACTGTATACAAGGAAACTGTTAATGTGCGTAGTGCCTTAAGAACTTACCTGTTGCTTACCGGTCTTATCTTGGCAAAAGCGAAGTCGGCCTGATCCATAATGCGGAGGTTCTACATCAGGCTGACATTGAACACCTCCATTCCTATCCAGAAATGTGTGAGCCCTCGTTGTGAAGATGTGAGTATGACAGTTGCAAGCAACAAGTCACTGCTGCACTCGTGCAAGTCGGTGGTTCCTTCCACAAAAGCCACGTCTCCCTCTCTGAATAACCTCAACGGAAAGTGCAATTGAAGGGCACCATGTGAAAAATGGTGACAAATGAAGGAATTAATAAGAGAAACAGTGCGGGTTACAAATGAACGAAGTCTAATTGTAAGCAGAACAGTGTTTTATCGGTGGGTATGGAGTACTTCGAAAATACATTTGAATTGCAGTTTACCGTGAGACAATCTCTTTTCATGAGGTGTTTAATGCTTGAGCAATACAGAACAGCTAAGCATTCGTGCACGTATTGCTCGAGCGTTCTTTTCCTGAAATTATCTTACAGAAATTTTCGAGATGAAATTCTGATAACAACTGTCACGAACTTTTTTTTTGTATCAAAATGCTGAAAAAAGCACCAATATACGTATCTAGTGATGTTTGTTTAACTAAACATCGAATATATTTATGTGTATGTTGCAGAACTAATCCAAATCAAAGAACGGGAACGGCAAACAATGTTATATATTTGTTTGTACTGCCATCTCCAGAAGAAGAATGTAGCGAAGAGTATGGCATATTCTATCTGCAAAGGAATTTAACACGTGTTACACATAAGCTAATAGACCAGAATTTATTGATTAAATATGTTTCTAATCAAAATATATAAAAAATGAGGAAAAATTCGCATCCTTGCTTCTTACTGTGTAGAATGCGAATGCAATTGCCATGAAGAGATAACGAAGAAGGGAAATAATTTCCCCGTTGATGGGAACAACAAATGAGTCCAATAACGGAAGGTAGACGTCGATTAGGAAGGCTGAGAGGGGCATCACTGAAATAAAGCGCCTCAAGTTGTCTGAAAAGTGGCATAGTATTGCTGTTTTCAATACCAGTGCAAGACATAAGAATTAGCTAATTCAGAAGCAAAATTTATATTCCCATTAAGTTTGAAATGCATGAATTATAATATTGTTTGAATTTTTCCATAAATGATCTCTAAACAACACAGCATTGCTAACCTTGATTCAGCACATGAATAATAGTAAAGATGACACACGGACAACTGAAGAAACAAAATTCAGCTCCTGAAATGAAAAGATATTCCGCGCTGAATTACGTCAGATATTTTAATTCCAAATTCTTTATCTGTATCTTCAGAAATAAAATTGATCTTCTAATAGCGTATCTTCCTCATGAAACTCATGAGCTGCCAACTCACATACCGGAGAGCATCTTTTCCATGGAGATAAACAAGTCTCCAAAAATGATTATCAGGATCAGAGAAATATAGACAATTTTGCCGACGATAATTGAAACTTCCATGTGTTCCTGTAATAAGCAGAGTGCGCTGTGAAGAAAAGGCACACCAAAGGAAAACATGTTTCTGTTACGGGAGAAACCTAATTTTGCAGGAGTTATCAAAATATTTGCAGACTACATGATCAGTCCGACAACAAAGCAACTCACTTTATGCTATGTCTAATACTAATTGAAAATGAGCGGCAGCATACGACAAATGTAGTTTTTTTCTTCAATGATTTACTTGTAAGGTATAAAGGTTATAATTGTTTAAACTCCCGAATATGTTGCTCTGCGTCTCCGAACGGCTAGACATAGCCGAATGGCGAATGAAGTGCGATTCAATGGTCACGTGACAATTTGAGCCATTACGAGCAATGCATGCCATAGAGAACGAATTCTGTTAAGTACAGCAATTATTACGAGCAATTAAAGTTGAGGCGGTCCCTAATGACGAGAGAAATGAAATGTGAGTGCGTAAGTGGTGAATTCGGAAGTATGTATGTACATATGTCTTTATAGCAAGTTTTGCGTCTTCTTGTTCACAATAGTCAACTTACAATGCTGCCTTCAACCGTTCTCCCTCACCTTCTTTTCTCTCTTCTTCATCGCTATCGTTGCCAGCGGATCCTTCGCCTTGGAAAGGAATTCCTGGCTGGCGAAGGACATGAGCAGGAGACAGGAGAGAGAGACGACCATGGGGAGGGTGACGAGACAGAATGAGATCTCTGGCGCCGTCGCCATCTCCGGCGGCGCGTTTCCCTTCACGGCCGCCATAATTGTCGCGGCCGCCGCGGCGTAGTGTCCAGGTTCCCTGCAGAACTCGTGGATACCGTAACCCACCATGCTGTCTGTAGTTCGTACTGTTGGTTTCATGCACAGTATAAAACAATTTATTATTTGAGGAGTAAGAACCACCCATCTCTCTGTAAGTCGCTTGGATTATGGCTCCAATATGTCTTTGCTTTCTCTCTCGCTCTCTCTCTCTCTCTCGCTCTCTCTCTCTCTCTCTCTCTCTCCCTTCCAATCCAAAAACGAATATTTCATCAGCCGTCGTGTGCAGCCGTTCTTGACGTGCGGTGTGTGTGGTTGCTACGCGCACTGGGACGTCTTTTGAACTAGAAATTGGCGGCAACGTAAAAAAAGTGCAATCTCGTAATGCGTAATAGAAAAAGTGAAATCTAGCTATGTCTGTCTCTGAATGTTATTGGTTTTCTCAACTCTGAAAACCCGAAAACCATATTTCTACCATTCTCGTTTAGCTTGAAAAATATTCTGCAGAGCATTTATATAATTACGAGATTTCTCGTTCTTGTTTTACATTCCCGCCAATTTTGGGTAGCAAATGACTTCCCAGTTTGTGCAGCATCTCCATATTTGTTTCATTATAACGCACATCTCGAAGGGCCGTCTAGAAGTTTCGCTGTTATTTTCATCTTCGGGGAGAGGGATAGATAAAGAGAGACAGAGAGAGAGAGAGAGCAGGGAGAAGGAGGGAGAGGGAGAGAGAGTGGAGAAATGAGAGAGTATACCCACAATCCAAGTGAGCGTGCTTTGCAGATAGATGGATGATTGTTACTCCAAGAACCCGCAATCATCCTCATTCGTTCCCTGCTTTTCTATGACTTCAAATGAAAAGCACATGGACTACCAAAATGTGATGAACGGCGACGTTGAGCACGTCTTCCCATACGTTGCGACTTCTGCTACTACCGCCGTCGATTCTTCTGGAAATGTTATTATAACCTTTATGTCGTAAAAGTTAATCATTGAAGAAACTACATGTCTTGTGCTACGGCTCACTGTCTGAGGCGTATCATAAAAGACTTTGATTTGTTATCGGAAGGATCTCACAATCAGCATGAATACAAACACTTTGGTACATTGACTCGTGCCTTTTCTTACAGGAACAATCGGACCTTTCACTTATCGTCAACAAAGTCTTCTTTATTTTTCTGCACATGGTACTCACGTTTGGAGACTGCTTTATACCGAAGGAAATGCTACTCAACGGTATGTGAGATGGAGTTTCAGTGGCAGATCAAATACATTTTTGTTGATCTATGTAAAGGAATAGAAATCAGAACGGAAATTCTCTTCATTTCAGGAGCTGAATATTGCTTCTTCAGTTGTCCGTGTCTCACCTTTACTATCATTACGATAATTTATAAGTGTTAGTTACGCTGTTGATTCAAGCTTTCAAATCGTAGGTGGAAAAGTTGAAAGAATACCTCAAATCTTGATAATTTTATGTCTCGCTACATTACTCAAACAACAGGAAAAGAAATGCAACTTTACAGGCAACTTGAGACTTTTCCTTTCACTGATGCTACTCTCAGCTTTCGTTATCGACGTCTGCCTTCCATTATTGGACGCCTTTTTTGTTCACATCAACGGGGACATTATTTTCCATCTTCGTTATATCTTCATGGCAGTTGTAGTCCTATTTTACACTGTGAGATGTTTTTTTTTTTTTTACGAATTTTTAAAATTGGAAATATGTCAAATAAATAAATTTCATTTGCAGATCGAATGTTGTGTTCTCTGCCCTGAATTCTTTATCTGGAGATTCTTCTACAAACTACTCATACATATCATGGTTTGCCGTTCTCACTGTTTGGCTTGGATTAGTTTTGCAATTCATACATATGTATGTATGTATGTATGTATATTCACTAGTCAGGTAAACAAACGTCATAGATATATGCATTCTTCATCACTTTCTTACGAATATTTCCGCCACTATTCAGAACTTCGCCCGCCAACTACAACTATATTAATCAACGATATTAATTACAGGCAAAAGACGCTCAAGCATGATCGTCCACAACAATATCTTTCCATGAGATCCGTTTAAGTTCAAGCTAGCGTTCAAGTTTAGTTTGGTCAATAGCCAACTCTTAGAAACAAAAATAACAACATTCAGAGACTTCACATGTTACCATGATTCGGTACAGTAAGCAGGACATTTTCTAAACCTGTTTTCTTTAACCGGCAGTGAAGTCAATATGGATGGGCTATGTACATACATACATGCACATATCTACATATGTACATGTACTGCACATGACATTCATGTGTATTATTGAACAGACTTCGTTCATTTATAAAGCAAATTGTTTCTCTTGTTAATTCCTTCGTTTGCCACCCGTTTACACATCTTTTTCCGTTCTGCGGATGTTTCTTTTCTAGTTCTCGCCAATTTCGAGTTCAAACAACTTCCCAAGTTGTGTAGCACCTCATATGAGTTTCACAACACAGCGTGTCTTTGAAGGATAGGCAGAAATATTCGCTGTTTTTTTCTCGTGTTCAACAGGCAGCCAAAAAACAACGAGCAGCCACCGCCAAAGACAACACTTCCAGGCCCTCTCGGCCCCCAAGCGTTCCCTTCATCAGTTCAGAATTATAAGAACAGTCCTTTATCAATTATCAGAAACCCATTCCATTATGATAACAAGCCCGGGAAGTCAGGAAACAAGTGGAGAGGGGGCCAGGAAGGGATCAGGCAAGGACTCTGCGTCGTCGCTCGACGAGAGGAGAGCGGAGGCGGTCGATTGAGGTATCGAAGAAGCGGGCGATGGCCATGGCCGACGAGGAACCGGCCGGCAACTCGCGCCGCCCGTCCAGCTGCAGCTGCGCAGCCGCACTCCCCACCAGGGCAGATGTGGTCTGCAGGGGAGAGGAAGAGAGGAAGAGAGGGAGAGAGAGAGAGAGAAAGAAAAATAAAGAGAGAGAGAGAGAAAGAGAGAGAGAGAGAGAGAGAGAGAGAGAGAAAGAAAGAGAAAGAGAGAGAGGGAGAGAGAGAGAGGGAGAGAGAGAGGGAGAGAGAGAGAAAGAAAGAGAGAGAGAGAGAGAGAGAGAGAGGGAGAGAGAGAAAGAAAGAGAGAGAGAGAAAGAAAGAGAGAGAGAAAGAAAGAGAAAGAGAGAGAGAGAGAGAGAGAGAGAGAGAAAGAAAGAGAGAGAGAGAGAGGGAGGGAGAGAGAGAAAGAAAGAGAAAGAGAAAGAGAGAGAGAGAGAGAGAAAGAGAGAGAGAGAGAGAGAGAGAGAAGACAAAATGGTAGTTCGAAGAAGCGATACGTACTTCGGATAATGGATGCAAGGACCATGTCAAATTTACATTCACTTGGTCTTTTAAAGAGGCTATTTGAGAACAGCAATAATTAAGAAAGTTGACGAATACAATGCAAACCTTTGCTCTGTGCGGCGCGAGATCTGCCTTGGTGCCAACGATGAGAATGGGCACTTGGGAGGCCTCGACATCAGCAAGAAGAGAGCGGAGTGACTGGTGGAGGGTGGCACCGGCCAGGCGGCGCTGCTCCGTGCAGCCAACCAGCGATAGCCACTGGCCGAGGTTGCTCTGGGAAAAGAGGATTTCGATCAAGATAAAACGATCTTCAGCAGTCATTTAAACATATTCACAAATAAATAGTTAAATCATTATTTCAACCAAGGCAGAAGAATATCTACTGCCATAGCTCCCCACGATGAAAGCGATTAAATATACTTGTAATGCAGAAATATATGTAGTTGCAAACCTCGCTTTTGCTGTTGCTGAGGTCGTGCACGAGGATGACCCCGGCCACGCCCTCCATGAACACGACGGAGGCCGCGCGGTGCGCTGCCGCCCCGCCAATGTCCCACAACTCGATCTGCTCCGCGCGCTGCTCGGAAGAGCCCGCCCTGTAGTCGTGCCAAGCAATCGACACCGCAGCTGCTACCGTACTCTCGTGTTGGGATACTTGCCTGCAAAGGAGAGTTACTGTATAATTCAGATCAAAGAACAAATATCACTGTCGCTTGGGAAAACAGAGTGGGTTGGGGGACGATTATGGTCGGGATTGAAAGTTTACATAAAAACTGAGTCTCAAAAAAAATCTCCCGGAGAAAAGGCTCCTGGTAGGTTAAAGATTAGGGTGGTTCTGTTCTAAACCCTGCTTCGAATGCCATGAAAAGAAACTTCTTGCAGAGGGTCGACACGAGGGTGCTCTTCCCGACTCCGCTCTCGCCCAGCACAACAATCTGCATTAGTGGGAAGTAGAGAATGAATGGATTTGGAGAGTGTTAAAGGAAGCATGATCACTAGAAAGAAAGTAGCCAAACCTTGGTTGATGAAGTCATCACACAGAAAGGTTCACGAGGATGCCAGAAGAGTCTGAGGAACTTCTCTTACGACCAGAAGGCAGAGAGAGCAACTCGCACACTGGAAGACTCCCTCGTCAACAACCTTAACCAGGAAGAATTGTTATTGCAGAGTGAGAGAGAGAGAGAGCGAGAGAGAGAGAGAGAAAGACGAGAGTGGAAAGAGAGATGGGAGTGCGAGAAGAACGACTGGAGCGACAAAATTAACAGAAGCAGAGAGCAGGAAAGCGACGCAGAGCCACGACTCTCCTTCCATCAGATAAATGTTCAAGAATTGCGAAAACAGCTAAAGGAGCCATTAAAATGATTAAGAATAAACATGCCTGTTTCAGTAGTTCCGAAGTGACGAGAAAGACGTCTCCACAGCGGCAGAACTCCTCGAATCCCTCCTCGTCCTCTCCCGCGGCCACGTGGACACTCTCGACAATGTTGCCCGATGCTGCGCGCAGTCGCTGCTCTCTCAGCCAACGATCGTAGTGACCGCGACGCGTGAAGTCGCGAAGCGTCGCGGATATCAAAGTCGCTAGAGTCACTGAGCGTGGATCGGCTGACTCTCCGGCCTGAATCGAGTGATGAACAAATGCTCACTTTCATGAAACGAATCGCTCCTTTTATTCGAACCATTCCCTCTGTAGAAAAATTTTTTTTGTACACACTACCAAGAGACTGAATTCATGGCTAACTCATCTCTGAACTACGTACTAACACGCGAAAAGTGATCCTAACAACACCCTAATCGAGGAATTATAGCTGCCCTAGCATAGTTCTTCTCAAAGGAATTGGAACTATGCTAAAAGCTGTAACCTTTTCTAAACAATGTACAATGACGAGAGAACTCCGGAAGAATTAAAGATGCAACCTAACCTTATCTGGATGCACCCTCCTCAGCAAGTCGAAGCAAGCCTTCTTGATCTCTCCTTCGTCTGCGTCTTCTCGGCTGCCGATGATCTCATAGAAAGAGCGCATCACCCACTCGCATGCCTCTTCTGCTCAAGTCAAGAAGCATAATATCACGCTGAATACCTTAAAAGTGCAATTACAGATATGGTAACCGCTTTAACGGTTCTTCCTAAATCAACCATCATTCCGAGAAATGTCATTCGGAGACATTCATAATCATCATCGTTGAAAATCGTTGGAACAGTTAAAAAAACAATCGATAACTACTCATCAATTTGTACAAAATAGTTGAAATACGAATGAATGTTAATTAAATTGAAAGCTACACTGACTAGACAATTAATAAAAGCTTAATTTGATATTTGACACTGTCAATCAACTATACTTTGAAAGGCAAGACTAACGTTGCATCTACTGCTTCGACCCATTTTTTTGTGAAGATACCATTGAACTCTTCGAAAATTGAAATCAAACAACAGTAACGAGGAAGGAGAACAACTAAATTGGAAAGATTAAGTATTATCGCAAGAATATTGCAAAGGAAAGAGAAGAGAGCGGGAGAAAGTGAGAGAGGAGAGAGAGAGGGAGATAGTGAGAGAAGAGAGAGAGGGAGAAAGAGAGACAGAGATTGAACATATTACCAGTGATAAAAAGTGGAAGGGGTAACGTATGGAAAGAGAGAAGACTTGGTCCTGTATTAGTCAGGACATTCTATGGAAGTCAATGGGATGACAGGCCTGAGTGGCCTCTCTATCGTATCGTCGAGCAGCGGTGGCGGCGTTTCGTCATCCTCCTCGTCTCGCGCCATTCCCACCTTAATTTGAAAACAAAGGAATAAAATAATATGAAACATATTTCTTTATAAAACAAATGGAATACAATAATATGAAACATATTTCTTTATAAAACAAATATGTTCGAAATGCCATATTTAAACAATGACTTGGGAAGAATAGATTACCTTGTAAGAAATGTTGGCGTACTGTCGCAGGCACGGGCACGTGTCCAGTACAAAAGTACAGAGAGGGCGGCGGAGTGCAAACCTGGAAATACACCTCTTGCGATTACGAGCATTTACCCCCTCTTAAATTAACTGATTTAAGATAGGAATTAAATTCAAATATGTACTTTCTTAAAATCTGGAACCATACTGACCACCAGACATTTCCTCCTCGGCTGGCGAAGGACATGAGCAGGAGGCAGGAGAGAGAGACGGCCATGGGGAGGATGACGAGGCAGAATGAGATCTCTGGCGCCGTCGCCATCTCCGGCGGCGCGTTTCCCTTCACGGCCGCCATGATTGTCGCGGCCACCGCGGCGTAGTGCGACGAGAAGCGCGGCGGAGTGTCCAGCTTCCCTGCAGAACTCGTGGATACCGTAACCGTGACACCATGGCAATGGTGTGGTGGGTACTGTATCCTGGCTAATAAGCAAACACAACTACATTTTATAAGGAGCCCTTTAGTGAATGGCGATTCGGAAGCCACTATAACAGGATAAATAACTCCATGGAGATGAGAAACGACTCTTCTGACCCGTGAGTAGAACAAGCGAGATGAGCGAGGGCACAACGAGAAGAGTGTGAAGGAGTGCGCCGTAGACATGAGTCCGTCGATGAGCAGGCAGGAGATGACGAGAGCGGGCGAGGAGCAGGGCGAGCATCACCGTGTACAGCACGCCGACCAGCGACAGAGACAGCACCACCCATAGAGGAATGAACACCACTGCCCAGCTCCAGTCCACCTGGATAGAATATTTAAGCCTTATATTTCATCAAGTCTGATATTTATCATGCCGGAAATAGTTACGCAAGAAATAACCGAAGTATAAACAGCAGCTTATACCTATATAGCAATCATTTGAATAAACCTTCACCTGAAAAAACCACAAAAAGATAACTAATTAGAAAACACCTATTGAGGAAATACTCAAATAAGTATCCCCTCGATTAAACCATGAAAAAGAACCATTTTCTAGAAATACAAACTCCAGGAACCTGGAATGTACAGGTACATTAACCATCGACGACTTTTTTTAAATATAGTGTTGATTTTTTAAATCTCGAATTACTCAGAGAAAATCTGGAATCGCCTCCCTGAAGAAGCTGTAATGTGTAATTCTGTTGTTACCTTTCGAAAATACGCAACACTCCTAGTCCACCGTCTGTAAACACCTTACTTCCTCATGTAAATGCTCTTACTTGCTATTTTGTTTTATCCAGTTTCACAAATTTCCTTCTTCCTCTGTTTTTCTTCTTTTTCGTTAATTTTCTTTTCTTTTATCTATTGCGTGGTTAGCTGATAATTAGCCAGTTTCTTGAAGTATTGTTTCATGTTGCCTGATCAAGCCTCTGCGATAAACACATACAGAACCAAAGTAACAACCTAAACCGAACCTCTCTATCCAACTTGAAAGCGACGAAAACGAATTGTATGATGTTGACGGAGAAGAACAGCTCAAACTGAATAGAAAACAAATTGCTGATCGGAAAAAGAAAATCAAGAACTCGCAGGATTAGAGAATATTAGATTTAGGAGTAAGAAGTTGAGAAGGATGTATACTCTAGGTTTTTAATGTATAACTCTGCGAAATTCTATGAAGTGAGTACGCATTTGAGACCGCGGAGAAAAGCTTATAGGAATAGCGTAAACCTCGAAAGATTTGTCATGTCGCACAGCCCAGATGGAGACGCAGATGGCAAGGCAGCACTGGATGAAGAGAGGAGCGAAGATGACCACCCAGGGAGGCACGACGACGGGCTCAACGCACAACAACAGGGTTAACAAACAGGGAATAAAAGGGTGGTCCGAGGGTCCAACGAAAGTGGGTGGGTAAACCAAAACTGTAATTTTTTCGAAGAAATTAGGATGGGTAAGCCAGAAATTTAAATGTCTCAAAAACTGCGTGGGTAGTCCGATTCGGACTACCCTTTTTTCCTAGAAATTACTTGAGTTTGTTTCCCAACAGTCGACAGTAGCAGTTATTCCCTGGGTAAAACCCGATTTTACAGAACAACAGAAAACCCCTTTCCTCGTGTATATCTCAAGAAGAGTGTCCATTGAATTCGCCAAGTTTAATCAAAGTATGTCATGCCTGGTCAAGACTGTAATGTCTGATAAGGAAAGATCACTCTGTTCTTCAATCCGCGCGCATATTGCAGGAAATGAGCATCGCTATTACATCTTCGTGTTTTGAAGAACAAAAACAAATGATCGCAGAAGAAGAAGAAAATGGGAAGAACCTGTTTTTCTGATGAGGCGCTCGCAATGATGTCCAATTTGTGGGCGGCGAGAAATTCGAAGCACGCGAGCAGCCCGTGCTGGACGGTGGTCAGCAACATCGCGAAGAAGTCGAGACGAAGAGAGTGCTCAGAACTACATGAGAACTTTGTATTCGTTCAAAACGAAGGGGACTAGAATTCCGTAGAGTTCATCCAGTTCGGACACTTCTCAAGAACTTCCCAAGACCAGCAGGAAAACCTTATGGTGCTATCCCTGTTGGGGGGGCATGATTTTTTCCAAGTTTCTAAGGAATGTTTACTTGCACAGAAATGTTAGCATAAGTAGCTTAATTGACGTTTTCGATGTCATATTCGCGTTCAGCTCGAAAAATAAGCACTAATAGACAGCTTTCAACCATAAGTAGAGGGGGCAAAACATTCCTTAGAAACTTGGAAAAAATCATGTCCCCCCAACAGGGATAGCACCAACCTTATTATGATGTTTTAATCCACATGAAACATTGCAGTACTTCTGTAATATGAATTACTGCATAAAGATGAACAAGATTCACAGTATAACCCCAGCTTCTAAACACTTCCGAACACTCCACGTGTCTGCTAAAACAAAAGCAAGTAAATGAAGAGTTCAAGAAGTAAAAGAAAACGAACACAGGAGGAGGGCGATACACGAAAGAGACGAAGCCGACGAAAGCGCCGAGGAAAGCGATGACATTGCATGCGAAGAGCGGAGTGAAGACGAGGAGATAACTGATAGCCAGGTACCCATCCAGGCGAAGAGCGAAGAGCACAACGAAGACGAGCACGCAGAGGTACAGGATAAACCTCCTGGCAATCACAACTCGTTCAGCAATCAGCACAACAAAGACAACTCTATTTGAATAAACATCAAGGGACACTTACGAAGCGTTGAATCCGCGAAACAGCACGCCTAAACTGATCAGGAACATCCTGTCGACGATCTCAGCGTATCCGCATTACTCCTGTAAAGCTTTTTCATAATAAAAAAAATCATAGAAACGCAGCCAATTCGAAACAGTCGTCTTCAACCAGCTGTTTTATCTTTCATTCAACACGTTTTTAGTGCGTATTCTAGTACACTACGAATACTTAAACCACGGTCGAGGCCGTTCCACTAGTATTGCCTCATGCCCCGCCCCTTTCCGTTCTGATCACTCTGATCGAAATAAGGAGTCTGTTTATCTATATTCCCTTCAAGTGCCTTCATTTTCCTCGATGTCTGGGATATTCGTGTGTACTTCGGATGATGTCTTGTAGACTCTGATGCCTCGTCCTCTGTGTCTCGCACCACCGCAGCCTCCTCTGTCTGTCTGGCGCTCTGATCGAGTGGGCGGTGCCAGGGCTGCCCGGATGGGCGTGGCCAAGGGGTCAGCTTCTCCTCCTCGCCACGGACTCTTTCTCGTCATTCGCTCTCCTCAACTGGCGCTGCTGCGTGCCTTCTTCTGCACTACAACGGCGCCTCTCCTCTTCCACGCTCTTCGCAAAGGTCCGGCTTTTTCTTTCTCTTCGCTTTCTCATCCTTTTCATCTTCTTTTTAAGCTGTTTAATATGGAAGGGAGAAAACAATTCCAATTATAATTTTTTTTTTTACAAAAACCAATATTTTAAACGCTACTTATTATATTTCTTAGTGCATATACCTTTCTTTTCCAGAGCCAGTGAAAACGCTTGCCATGCGGCAGAAGATCTACTGCAGCGGCTCGCTCCTCGAGGCTGTCCAGAGTGCGCGGCTCTTCCCCGACTCCAAGCACTTTGTTGACATGCCACTCAAGCGCGACTGTGGTCAGTCTTTCCTTCTTTGTTTTTAAATTCTAATTTGCCTTTCAACATTCATTCAATGAATTGGATTTCAACGAAGAAATGGCTTGGTAATTCGATTGGCGAGGAATTCTTATGGACCAGCGAGAGGAAAGCGATTAAATGGCTTGTTTCTTTCTGTGTCGGAGATAGAGGAAGAAGGAGAGAGAGAGAGAGAGAGAGAGAGAGAGAGAGAGAGAGCTGGCAAGGAGCCAGACCCTTTTGCCATTCTGTTCCCGTGGATTCGGAGGAATAAACACAAATGTGTGGCAAAGAGAAGGAGGAAGTGGAGGAGTCATCTGACTTCCTTTCCCCGATCAATACTTTCTTCGCCAGAAGGAAGGAAGCCATTCGCGTGGTTTGTCTGTGTCTTTTTCTGCTTCTGGTCTGACGATTGCATCATTCTCCTCCTTCTCTAAAAGGGGCTCGGGTGAATGTGAAAGACATCGTCTCATTCACGTGGACGGAAGCATGCGATAGAGAGAAAAGGGCGAGGAAAGTGGGAGGCGGGGTTGGAAAGGGCGGAGAGGCTAGACAGACAGAGAGAGAGAGAGAGAGGAGAGAGAAAAAGAGAACAAGTCTAGTCAAATAGTGGGAACGAAGAGCAGAGTACGAAGAGGAGATAGGACAAAAGACATGAGAGCCGGGCCTGGTCAGCCATGGTCACTTGCTCTTGGAGATGGGAGAGAAAGGGCGAGAGAGAGAATGAGAGAGATGGCACGAGATGGTAAACACTGGGATTGGATCTCTGGAATAGTGGAGCAAAAGGGCTCTCTAGCGATAGAAATGTGTCTAGGTTGTTGCTTGGGGCTTCCACCTCACCCAATAAAATTGTTTACAGATAATTAGTACACATTGGGAACTATGTAATTAAGACGGGGCTAATTGTGTGCATACAATTTTGGGAATTGCTTGACAACAAAATTACGAATGTAGAAAAGTGCACGAGATTAAAGAGCCTCAGGGCAGTAGTTACCATTCTAAGAATTTATAAATGAATAATAAAGAATGATGTCTTTCTTTCAGCGACGACGCTAATCCGCTGGGAAGAGCTGCGCGCTTCTCTGCCCACTCTCTCCTCCGACTCCATCTCCGCCTTCCTCCAGGAGCACTTTGAGGAACCCGGCACTGAGCTTCAGCCATGTCTGCCGGTCGACTTTGTGGAACATGTTAGTAAGAGTAATAAAAAAATTAATGAAAAAAAGAATAACTTTAAAAGGAGTTAAAAAGATGCTAATGCTACATGAATAATTCTTCTTATTCTTCTCACAGGTGGACACCTTCAACCGTGTCACCGACCTCTCTTACCGTGCATGGGCACAAGCACTCCATCGGAAATGGCCATCGCTCTGCAGACAGGTAACATATCGGTCGAAGGAAACGAACATCTCTGACTCTCTCTCTCTCTCTTTTCTTTTCACTCGATTCCCCCCTTAATCATATGGCCCTTTCAGCTGCTGCAAGGTTAGTTTCCGCATTAGTTACAAAATAAATTCCTGGGTGTGGTTTTAGTTGTTTGTAACTTTCTCTCTCTCTTTCTCTCTCTCTCTCTCTCTCTTCTCGTTCTATGTCTCGCTCCCTCTTTCGTCTCATCATCCTCTTACCCCCTACATCGTCCGTCTCCTTATTATTTCTCTCACCATATTCTCTCTCTCACTCTCTTGATTTCTCTCACTCTCTCTCTCTGTCGCTCAGCACGTCTGTCTACTCTCTCTTCTCTCCATTCTCGCCTCTCCTTTTAGCCATTGCATCATCCATCCACAACGGTCTCGAATAGAAGGCTGAAGGGCAGGAGGTGTCTGGAAGGTCTGCTGGGCGGGGCTTCTTCCGCACTTTCCGCGCGCGACTTCCCCTCCGCTGCCGCATGAGCTGCTTCTCTCTCTGGCTCGCTGCCTCCAGTAATCCACCACAACACATTGAGCGGACTTATGGCGAGAGATAGGAGGATCCCCCCGGAGAGTAATCCATCCCCCAACCACCCTCGACCCCCTCTTGCTCATCCGTCTCTTGTCTTTCCTCACTCTCTCGCCCTCCTCTAATCCCCTTATCATTTCAGAGTGTAGTGAGGTAAGCGATGAAGAAGGCTTAATCCGGCCAAGCATTGTATACCTTCAGTACACAATCAGTCATTTGAGAGTAAAATCTGAAACATTCTAGATAAGAATGACATCACGGCGAAAACGAAGATTAAGAAAGAGCGACTTTTGTATATGATGTAGAATGATGGAAAGAGTTCTCTTTCTCTTTCTCTGCCCCTCTCACTCTCATCCACTATCTCTCTCTCCTTGCAGATCTCTCCGCATGTGCTGGCCGAGCCGGAGCGGTACTCTCTCCTGTGCGTACCGCACCCCTTCATCGTGCCTGGCGGGCGCTTCCGTGAGATGTACTACTGGGACAGTTTCTTCACCATCAAGGGCCTCATCGCGTCGGGCATGACGGCCACCGCTCATGGCATGGTACTCAACATGGCTCATCTCATCGAAGAGTCAGTCGGAGACTGCTTCTATTCTTAATCTTCTTTATTTATTTATTAAAGCAACATTTAGATAAGACGTGTTATAGAGGAAACAATATATTAAAGAAAGAATGTACATCCAGATTCGGCTTCGTTCCGAATGGCAACCGCGTGTACTACTTGAACCGCTCGCAGCCTCCCCTGCTCACTTGGTGCGTCTACGCTCTCTTCAAAGCGACCGACGACATCCAACTCGTCCAGCAGCTCCTCCCAACACTTCGCAAAGAGGTTTGCGACCTTTTTTTTTACATTTATTTGATTGGATTCAGAAGTAACATCATAAAGAACCAGACTAAAAAAGCGGACTCTCTTGCAGCTGTCCTTCTTCTACGCCCACCGCCGTATCTCCGTGCCTGGCTGCGCGCAGCCTCTTTTCCACTACCGCGTCGCGGCGGACGGACCGCGGCCGGAGAGCTTCCGCGAGGATGTCGAGACGGCTGAGTACATTGCTGACGGTTTGTCTCTTCCATGAGGCCCTTCCATTTGTTTATTATTACTTTGTAAGAAGAGTAAGATTGAAAAGAAGTGAACGGAAATCGAGTTAAGAATGCGAGAAGCGCCGTCTCTGGGGCGACATCGCGGCGGCCGCGGAAAGTGGCCGCGACTTCTCTTCCAGATGGTTCAGCCAGAACGGCGAGCATGGCGGCAATCTCAGGAGCACCCGGTTTGGTTCTTTATTTCTCTCTCTCTCTCTCTCTCTCTCTCTCTCTCTCTCTCTGTCTCTCTCTCACTCCATCTCTCTCTCTCTCTCTCTTCCTTTTTGCCTCTGCTTCTCGCTCTCTTTCTTCCACCCCCTCTCTTCTCTCCCTTCCCTCTTTACTCTCTCTGCCACACCCCTCCTTCTCTCTCTAATCTTCCTCTACCCCTCCCAGGACGAGCGCAGTAATTCCGGTGGATCTGAACGCGATCATCGCTGGCAACCTCCGCCTTCTCTCTGAGCTCTATTCTGCCGTTGGCAACGACGAGGAAAGTGCTTGGGCAGATGCAGAATTCGCCGCTCTTAAGGGTGCCATTCACCAGGCTAGAGTCATTCTGTTATCCCAGATATCTGGCAATAGACTTTATACTTTGCACCGGGAGATCTGGATCTTCCACTCGGTGGACCTGAGCATTGCTGGTTTTATTTGTGTACACATCATTCCGCATCTTTTTCCCTGTGTCTTTCTGCCTTCCTCTCACACACTCTCTCTTTCTCACTCTCTCTCTTCTCTCTCTCTCTCTTCTCTCTCTCTCTCTCTTCTCTCTCTCTCTCTCTTCTCTCTCTCTTCTCTCTCTCCCTTTCTCTCTCTCTCTCTCTCTCTCTCTCTCTCTCTCTGTCTCTCTTCATTGTCCCCCTCTGGCTCGTCATTTATCTCTTCCCTCCTACAGGTTCTCTGGAATGAAGAGCACGCCTGCTGGTTCGACTACGACCTGAGTGAACAACGGCAGATCACTGTCTACTGCGACACGAATCTCTTCCCTCTTGGTGCTCGATGTGCACATGATGGTTCGTTTTATTCATCTCTTTCTCTCTCTCTCTCTCCTCTTCTGTCTCTCCCTCTCCCCTCTCTCCACTCTCTCTCTCTCTCTCTCCAGACCTGGATAGTTCTCGCATCTCTGCGTACCTCTCGACGGCAGGCGCTCTCTCGTTCCCCGGCGGCCTTCCCTCTTCCCTTGTTGCCTCTGGCGAGCAATGGGACTTCCCGAATGCGTGGGCTCCCACAACGTGGATCGTCGTGGATGGCCTCATGGCAATCGGAGAGTGCGCCACGGCCACGGCCATCGCCGAGAAGTATCTCCGCACCAACTTCTCCATCTGGAGCAACAGCGGAGGGCAGATGTTCGAGAAGGTAGGCTTTTCTCCACCTTCTCTACTTTCTTATTAATATATCTTTACAATATTGTAAATAGTACAGAACGGAACCAATAAATATATTTATGTATAAATCAACAATAATAATAATAAATAAACATCAATAACAGTGTTCGGTGGAGACTGCTACGGTAGCCGGCGGAGGCGGTGAATACGACGTGCAGGAGGGTTTCGCATGGACGAACGGCGTCTGCCTGGACTTCCTGCTGTCCTTCGGAGACCGCCTCGTCTCGCCCTCTGCCCCTCCGGCCGATTCGCCCGTTGCCATGGCCCTTCCCATCCCGCAGCTCGTCCCCCCTGTCCACTGATTTGCGTCCTCTTGCCTACTTGCTAGCATTTACTTACCCTTTCTTACCCATCGTCCTTCTACTTGTACGTGCCAGATTATTTTGATGCTTTAACTCGGCTCAGTTTTATCCTAGCCAATCCCTTCTTTACTGATGGCCATTGGAACTCAGTTCACACCTCAAATCTACTTGGGCCACTTTGCAATCATTCCTCCCCGTCGGTTTTAGGATTTTTTTTAAAATTTAGTGTCGGGTTTGTGAATCAATCGCGTGTTTCTTCAGAATGCTTCTACTTTCCAACGATTTCGATTGTCACCGATTTCGCAATAAATGGGTATTGTTTTGGGAAAGAAGTTGTTGACGTTAACTCAACAAGTATATGCATTACAAGAATCGGCGAGCAAAATATGTCTCGTGGTGGCGTGTCTGAGCTCATTTATAAATTATTGCAAATAGTTCAGATTTGAGTAATTAATCCATAAAGTTAGTCAGATTGAATTGAGACGATTTCAGCAAGTTCGGGTGGACTCGGAGGAGCTGCATGACGCGAAGCGGATATTCTTCGACGACGACAGTGACTCGGAGGAGCCGACCAAGGCAAAGGGCCGAGTCTTCCTTCATGCACTCTTGACTGCCCCCTCTTTACTCCCTCTCCAGTTCCTTCCTCACTGTCTCTTTCATCCTGTTCATTCTCGCCTTCTAGCCACTTGTCTGCTAGCAAAGAAAGGAGACGGCTTCAGCTTTTATATTTTATAGAGAACAATGAAAATTCATAGAAGAGAGGGCAAGAAGAAGAAGAAGCCCACTAAGAAACCTATTAACTCAACATAGAACAAATGAAAGGGTTACCTGGCTTTGGTATCAACTTGAAGATAGAATGGTGAATAGAAACAATAATAAAGAACGGTGCTTAGGAACAATAATAACTACAAGATTAAACTGTAGTTTGGTTGTAGCCATGAAAGGATAGGGATAAGGCATTGTGGATTAACGGGGGCATTAAGCGGCAGAGAGCAGTTGTTGCAGAATTACATGTGGATACGACATGGGAGGGTCGAACCTTCATGTTCTTGAGGATATTGATGAGCCTTAGCTTGACAGGTGCACTCTCCTCGCTGTCGTCGAAAGCACTGTTGTGGAAAGCCTGAAAGGAGATAGAATTACAGGGCAGAAGGAGATAGAGAGCCAGAGAAAAAGAGAGTGGGCAGAGAGAGAGATTATGACAAAATGGTAAGTCAATCAAATCAATCTTCTAGAGCTACATCCATAATTTCAGCTAAAAAACCAATTATCTTCATTAGACATTTTCTACAAACAAACGAATCATTCCGTTAAGAGACATTTCACAGAACGAACATAGCGAAATAATTGAAAACAGAAGCAAATCATCTGCTCTTGCGCATCAGGTACACAATACTTAATGATATATTTTTGAATGAGATATATAGTCCATCGTCGCCTTCAATAAATCTTGAGAATACGATTACCTTAACAATGATGCCGAGGATTCGTGGAAGATTCACGTTGTTGACTCCGAGGACAACCGGGTGATTGTTCTAAAGTTTAGTTTTTTTTAAATTGAGTTTACAGATCTGCAGAACTGATTGTGGGAAAATTCCATCAGGAAGGAACACTTTCTTGCAGCCGAACATTACAGACTAAAGGAATGAAAAGCTCATCATCAGCATGAAAGTACCTCAACGAGCTCCGCCAGGAAGTCATAGACATGGATGGATTCTTCCTGGTCCTCCTGGATCGGCAGCCAGGAGATGAAGGCATCCAGGTACTGCAATAAGGGCCCTCCCAGCTAACGTACACAAAACCACAACGCATACGCCACAATTTACAACAATTTTAGTATGACCTTAGTATATCAGCTGCGAAAAAGAAAAGAAAGTGACAATCTTGCGCACCTGCGATAAATCAGTGCCTGCGGAGCAATGGCGGAGAATCTTAGCGACGGCGGAGATGCCATTCTCAGTGGCCAACGTGCTCACTTCGGTTGATCGCGCGTCCTGAAGCACAACATTAATCATGAAAGAAAAGAAAGAACAGCCGAGAAACGAACCGTTCGAGCAATCATGCCTGCAATCGCAGGAAGAGCAGCAATCGCCTGAGGGGCCCACTCCGCACCGCCATACAGCTGGAAAGAAATGTTTTTGGAGAAAGATAGATGAGTTAGAGCAGCCGAATCCTTTCAAAAGAGACTGACCGCCATGGCTCCGAATCCATACGCGGCAGCTTGGCGGACTCCGGGGAATTCGTGGTTGACTCCGGCCACGAGCACTTGGTAGATCTGGGGCTGGTAGCGGAAGGCGTGCTGAAATCGAGAGACTTGGACCACGCAGATGCTGACCTCTCCCAACCTGAGGCGCGAACTCGACGAGGTCATCAATGACGCAGAGTCCGTATTGACGGTCCGAGTAGGGACGAGCAGCATCGATGAGTTGGAAGAAGATCGGAAGATGAGGCTCCAGCAGGACGAAGAAGTCAGCGCCGAGAGTCTGCAGGGATCATCTTGCCTTCTCATTCAACAGTCCATGCCACTAACCTTGAATGCGCCGACCTCCTCCTCGGCCTTTTCGTCCAGTTCCTCCTTCGCCTCGTCGGGGTCTGCGTCCTCGTCATTCTCCGCCTCCTCTCTCTCCTTGCGCCGTTTCTCGTACTCTGCCATCTGCTCGCCAATCATCTTGACGATTCCGGCAATTTCCTCAGATGTCAGGCCCTGAAACATCGTTCCAACCCATTTTCTAACTTTCATCATCTCATCTTAAAAAAAAACAGAATACAGGGCGTTTTCTTGCTATAATTCTTCACGATTTTATTGACCAATGACTACAAAAACAGAAGACTACCTCACGACCGAGCTCTCAAATGCACTCGGCAACAGAGGTGTAAACGGGCCCAAAATTTTTGGGCCAGCCTAAATCTCGGCCCGGCCCGGCCGGAAATTTCCGGGCCCTGGAATTTTGGGCCCGGCCCGCGGGCCCGTTTGAGCCCGATTTTCAAAAATTCCTACTATGTATAGTGCCGTGCAAAATTTTATTCAGTTTAACAGTTCTACTTTATTAGTTCAATGATAAAGTCAAATTACAAGAGAAATTATCAGAGCGTTGCACGAAAAAACATTAACCAGCATTAAGAGTTTGATCGAACTTGAGCAAGGAACGGATGACAAGTGAGGAGAAAACAGCGTCAGCACCAATAGTCTCTCTTTTCTCGGGGACAAGATTTCTGAGATCAGAGAATGATCTCTCAGCCGAAGCTGTGGATGCGGGAATGGAGAACAACTGGCAGACAACACGAGAGAGCAGTGGGAAATCAGATGCACGTTCTTTCCAAGCAAGCAATGGGTTGTCATGGCTGTTGCCAGCCTTATCGCGGAAGCTAAAAGTTGCGCTGAGGTAAGAGTCAACTTCAGATACAACATCTTCCCCAGAGACTTCCAGATCATCAAAGTCCGTTCTTGGGAGCTTCGGGGGTTTCGGCTGACTCCCACCAGCATCTCTACCTTCTAGCTCACGAACAAAGTCCTTCAGGGACAAGATAATCTCCCGTCGTTCAGATTCAGTTGCAAGGTTGCGCAGCTGCCTTCTCTTGGGATGTAGCAGCGTCGCCATTCGATCGAATTTCGAGATGACTCCGTCGTCCTCCTTCCGCAGCATACACTTGTACGCACTCCGGGCAAGTGCGCACTGCATCTCCGAGTCGGACGTTGCAGCGATGTTGTTAAAGCACTCCTTCAGTGCATACCACTTCGGCCAAACATCGAAGATGGTAGCAGCGTCCTTCTGAAAATAATATACACTGAAAACATTAATTAGCGCAGGAATGTTTTTATACCTGGAAGAATTGCACAAATTCTTCGAATTGGCTGAGTATGTGAAGAACGTCATCAAATTCGGAGCGGTTGTCGTAGAGATATCTTAGAGCGCGCTTCACATCCTACAAATCAGCAAAAGCTAATGACATGATCGCATATAATCCAAACCTCTGGTAATTTTCCTCGTTCCTTGTATTTGAAGAGTTCTTCTGCACATTCTTCGAATGCCTTAGCCGACTTCAGTTTTGAAAGCCAACGTGTTTCGACTTCCAGTGGGAGCATCTTCCGCAATGAGCGGCCAATTTCCGTTCCTCGGACACCATTAACAACCTAGAAGCAGCCCTCTTTCCCATTCCACCACAAAAAATGAAACATACGATTTTCAATTCGATGAGGATCTGTTGACCGCGTTGCACTAATTCCTTATCACGTTCATCGAGATCGTTGATGAAGAGCAGTCCCTTGCGGTTCTTGTATGGATTGAAGGTGCGTTTTAATACGTTGTTGCCAACGTGGCAAATGCAAAACACGTCTGAATGAAGTCATTTTGTCTAAAAGCCATGGATTCAACATAAAAAAAACGCACTTTTCCCGTTGTTCAACCGAAGAGCCTTTTGAATGTTGGAGCCCTCGTCCGAGGCACAGAATGCTTCCCTGAGCACTTTGTCCTTTAAGCCAAAACTTGCTGCTGCTTCAACGATGTCGGACCAGACTTGTGCGTTATCTTTCTTTGCGAACTCGCAACGTCGCATGGCCGCATGGATACTGTGAAACTGCCTAAGACAATGAAAAATTAAGACTATTCATTTTCATTCTAATATACTGACCAGTTGTAAATGATGTGTACTACAACTGTTATGTAGTCTTCCTTTCTCTTCCCATAGTCAGCCGAGAACGAGCCTCCGACAGACTCCAGGTGGTTCACAACCAATGCTCCGCTCTTTGCAAGCAGATCTTCTTGCACACCACGCAAACGCGTGGCCACGGTCTGACGCGTTGGAATAATGCTGGTGACATCAAAGTTGTCAACGTTCCGTCGCTTGGCGCTCAAAAAATAAGCTAGCAAAACTTCTATACTCAATGAGAAGAAACCCTATTCCTCTAACCCAATTCGTAGTGCTGCTGCAATCACTCCTTGCAGTCCGCTATCCTCTACTATGGAAAACGGACGAGAGTTCGAAGCGACCCACTTGGCAACAGCAGTTGTGATCTGCTGCTGTTCGTCAAGAGTTGCCGCGACTGATCTTGCGGCCATGAAGCTGTCGAGACGACATTGACTAGCCTCTACACCAGGAGCTTTCTTCTTCTCATTCGTGCATTTTTCCAGATGTCTACTGAAGAAATTAACGAGCGTTGTTGAAAAGCATGAACAGTTCACAAAATGATGAAACCTGACATTGCCGCCTGGTGCCATCACCAGGCGGCATCGCATGCAAACGAGCAACTGGGTTGAAACTGCTGCAAGATCGTCTCCATAATAGTTGTAGTCGATGCGCTTTACCGGGTCGTTTTCAGCGCCCTTCTTTCTGATCCGGAAGAACAAGAAATCGCGAGAGAGCAGCTTATCCAGCTGAGCATTTGCAAGGGCTTGAATCTGCTCTTTCGTGTGGTTTGAAGTTCCGTACTGCTTACCTTCAATTAACACAAGAATACAATTTGATATGATATTATTTTGCAAGATTAATTTAAAATTGTGAAAACCCTCACCAAAAATTTTCCTAAGAATCTTCCTATCACTTTCTGGAATGTCGTCGACAGTTAAAGGGTCGTCAGCCATTCCTGAAGAAGATATTTATACGCAACTAATCTAAAATAAGTAAAGCAAACATCATATAAAAGAATAAACGGGAACCACATCAGAGCATACTTCTTGCCGCGTGTTTTCGAAAGTCGGTTATTGAAAGTTACAGTAGGTTTAATATCAGGTTCAATTCGGACACTTCTAATCAGACGGAGCAAACGTTTGAAAATGTTCGAATTCGCCCGCTTCAAAATTTCCATTATTATTTCTATCGGGCCCAATCGGGCCTACGGGCCGGCACAACTTTTCTTGGGCCCGGCCCGGCCCGGCCCGGGCCCTTGGGAAATTGGGCCGGCCCATTTACACCTCTGCTCGGCAATGGCATTGATGAACTGGGCGGTCACGTCCACCTCGACCTCGCTGTTCAGCGCTTCCTGCAGCGCTGGCCAAAATCCTTCCCACAGTCTGCAAGCATTCCTTTTCAACTTCGCATAAACATTGCAATTTTAGAATATCTTTGCAAAAATCGAGACCATTGTAGAGAAAGAAAAAAATAATAAGTTGCACCAAAGTAAAATGATATAGAAATGTTGCTGAATATTGTTTCTGACCTCCGCATGGCCGGCACTCCCTGGTGCTTGACGCAGGCCAGGAGATGCTGCAGGCACTGGGCGGGAGAGGCGCGCACTCTCTCGTGGAAGAAGAACTTGAGATGGCTCACCATCAGCTTCGCCACCTCGTCCACGTAAGGCGCGAATGCTCCTGGAAAGAAAGACTTTTTCTTGTTTCCATGAGCAGTCGAAATCGTCCACCGACCCTTGAGTTCTCTTGCACAGCAAACGAGCATGTCGCAGGCAGTGGCCTTCCCCTCGATTCCAGCCGTGCGAATGCCGAAGTTCTTCTTCTCTCTCACTGAATGGAATGTCCACGCGGGGTCGTCTTGGACCTCTAGGAATAAAGCGGCCGCTAACCATCAACAATGGCGACGTCTGGATTGTATGAAGCAGCACGCATAATGGCAGGCATCACCATTGGCAGGTACTCCGCGAAGGCCAGACCCATAACCTGCCAAGATCAACTTCTTCTCTATGCAAGTTCACCCGAAATATTGAGTAGATCAAAGTACCTTGCAGATGCGAGTCCAGCTGGAAATGAAGTAACTGCAGTGCGGATCATCGGGCTCCATGTTCTCCATCGACGGGCCGATCGACTGCAATGCAACTCATACTTGTAAAGCAGGAATCTAGTCGACATTCACCACCTTTTACAACTAATAATGAGGCCTCCTAACCCGCATGATATACTGGAACTTCTCGGCGCCGACAGCGAGGCCAATGAGAGAAAGGCATTCGATGGTCTTGCCACGAAGGCGCTTAGCCTGTAAGAGATACTCTTTTACCATGTAAGATTTCGATCGAAAGCACCTTGGCATCCTCCGGATTCGAGTTCTCGAGAATGTACTTGAGGGGAGCAACGAGCTTGTCGCAATAGTCAACGAAGAGTTCTTCCGAAGCATCAGCCACGGAGGCGATCGTTGTAATCACCTGGACACATCTACCATCGATTGATCAAGAGCAAAAGAAGGGGGAAAGTGCAGACCTGCTCGAGGATGAGTTTCTTGTTCTGTTCGAGCATCGACTTGAATGTCTGCTCAAGCACTTGTTCCAGCGAGTTCATCAAGACTGGCAGATATTCAGATATCACAGTCTGGAATCACTTCTTGACTCATCGCCCTGCATTCAGGAGGAATCAAACCTTCGGGCAGTCCTCGCTGAAGTTGACAATGGCAGCGCCAGCGTGCGCGGAGACACGGGGCACCTTCACGTCCAGGACGGTCTGGATCAGGGCTGGCAGGACCTGCGAAGTAATCGAATAGATATGGTTCAAGCAACTATTGAAGATGTATAACAGAAAATTCAACAAAATATAGACGACAAAACAATTTTCTTCTTGAATTAGAAGAAGGCTGTTAATTCGCAATATGCGCAGTAGCAAAGAACTGCGAAGGAACGTATAATAGCTATCTAAAACGATAATGACCGCGGCGTGGCACTTCTTCTGAAGAGTGGGGGCGAAGTCAGAAGACATCTGCCCGAGTGCATTGCATGCGGCGTAGCGGACGCGATGGTGCTCAAAGGACATTATTTACAGAGTTCCACACAATGCTAATACACAGACAATTCAACATTTTTGACTTAAAGATGTAGAAAGAATGCTGTCGACGATACTGACTGACCGGGTCATTGAGTAAGGGCACGATAGTCTTGACGATCGTGACGATGTGGGGCTCCATGGAGAGCTGGCAGCCCTCGCCAATCGTAGAAAGTCCCATCAGAGCGGCGTGGCGCTTCTTCCAGTCACCTGAGAGTACAAAGGAGAGTGAATTTAAAATGAGAAAAAAAGGAAAGTGACGAACTGTCTACGACTAGTTGGTTGGCGATGGTCATGAAGATGGGCACAGTGACCTTGCCGTTCAACGCGCAGGCAATTCGATCCAGAGAAGACTTGCCGAGACCGACCGATCTGAGGAAGAGAACTTGTCGTTCTCTCAACCATTTACAAGACAAGTGAATAACTTACTTTTCTTCATCCTCTTCCTCGACATCATCAATGGTGAGCCACTCCTTCAACTCGTCGCTCAGCTCAGTCATCAGAATCAAGCAAGATTGCACTGAAAGCCGTAGAGAAATGTACAATAATACCCTTGATGGAACTTCCTTTTCTCTTAAGGAATAGAACAGACAAATGTCGCTGATGAAGTTGGCGGCGCGCTCCTTGACCATGTAGGGTGCCCTCTGGCAGAGGGAAGTGATGACTTCCATGCTCGAGTGGCGGTAGGCTTGTTCCTTGTTCGCATCGCGAATCGTCTTAACAACGTCTTTTAGCCATCCACTCAAGTTTGCTCTGGATTCCTCTGATCAGGGAATAAAAGCCATTGTCGAGGACCAAGAAAATTAGGGTGAGGAAGTAGGTGTTGGGCCAGGAATATCGACAGTACCATCTTTCCCCTGCTTATGATGAACTGACAATGACGCAGAGAGTGAAGAGGGGAGCGAGATGAGCCTGGAGTGTGTTGGGATGATTCTTGGCAAGGTCGGCAAGGCACTGCAGCGGAGTGACGTCGTCGTCGCTTGCGTGCTTGCACACCTCAACAACTCATTCTCAATACGGTGCAGTGGCACAGAGAAGAGAGAAACAGTAATTAGTACTCATGAATTTCTCTATAAGGCTCCTAGCCTAATCCTAGCGAATCTCCCGCAGCCAAATTGCATATTCTCAAATGAGTGATGACCTGGATAATGTTCGGGGCGAGTTTGTCGAGGACCTTGACGGCGTCTTGGCCATCGTCGTTGTCACCAATGAAAGAGACGAAAGCCTTGACGGCGGCAGAGCGGACGGGCGCGTGCGTATGGCCGAGGCACGCTTCGAACAGCAACTGAACTAACTTTCTTTTACTCACAGCAATTCGAATCATTACAACTATTTCCTTTGCTTCTCAAAGGAATAAAAACAATTAAGAGAAATTAACGTGTTTAATAACCACCCTACAGATAGATCTCATCAGAACAACATACCCACAGCAAAGGGTTAGTCATTCATCAAAGAACAAACCTTAACACCACTAATGCATTCTCTGGTGTTCGCTGCCAATTGCTTCAGCTCGATGGTGTCAACCGAGTTGCATTGCTGGATGAACTTGATGAGGCTGTGGAAGGCAGCGAGCTGCATCTGAGCACCTTCCGTCATCTTCACTCACGAAGATCGCCCTCTAAAATATACTGATCCTCCTCTCTTCCAGGCACACAATCTGATCATACAACGGCAGTACCGCGATTACTGAAACTGCAGGAAATGCATTTCAAAATGGTAATATTGCACGATGTTAAGCGCGTCACAACAAGGAAAAAGGTGAGAAATAATACAGAGATCTTCCCCAAATGGAGCAGTCAATCAATACTCGGAAAAATTTGAAATTTGAAATCTCCTGAACCGATTTCTTTCGTACTATTGCACTACTCAAATAGTAATATTCAATGTTTACAAGCAATGCACGATGATGTTCACCACGTTTATAGTATTATTCAGCGCACTTATAATTTTGGTTGATGAAGGATTGTCTCTAACAGCTAAAAAAAGAAGTATTGACAACTGGGAAAAGATAAAGCAAAGGATTCAGTCCTTGCCGTTCCTCTGTCTGGTCGTGCATGGGTTGGGGAGAGCGTGTTGGAGGGATGGCAGGCCGCGGCCCTTGCCACTCACTCCCGTCAGTATCTCATTATGATCTACATCCCATTTCTCACGAACGTCGTGTGTAGATCAAATTGCCACCAACTATTGTGATCAATTCCAAACATTGGATACGCAGTTACAGTCATGAATTCTAAACAAATTTATGTAATTCACCTCATAATTTCAATAGTCAGTGGAGTCTGACTGCGTATTCACTTGTCACAATTCAATTGTGTTTCATTCATCAATCCTTTCTCTTCCACCACTGACTGTTGCAGGCGTTTCTTTCAATCTTTATCTTTTTCCATATTTTTTATTCTATACTGTTTCATGCCTCTACAGGGTGCTCGTTATCAGAGTTTGTCAATGAATAGAAAAGTGATTAGAGGGTTGCGGAGATCGAGAATGCGGAGAAAGGGACAGAAGCAGAGGAGAAAGAGCAAAAGGAAGTGAGAGACAGATGGATAGACATCTTCCTCTAGCAACTCGTCTTCAGTGGTGCCCATACTCTTCGCAATATAACTAAACAAGAGATAACTGAATAGGGCAAAACCAAACAAAACAACCTGTACCACGAAAACAAATAGGCACCTTAAGTGAACTGAGTCTATCAGGGAGCACGCTATGACCCCTCAAACGGTCATCTCGGCCTTGCGCAGCTTTTTCTTGACGTGCTTCTGAAAGCGGGCGACGAATCTCCCGACCGATTCCACGAGGGTAGGCGGGCAGGGGCCAGAGATGGCGAGAGTGAGCAGCAAGACATGCAGATGCAGGTACGACACGTGGCTGTCGATGGCCTGGACGAGAGAGAGAGGGAGAGACAGAGAGAGAGACAGATAGAGGGGAGGAGAGGAGAGAGAAGAGAAGTGCGTGAGAGAAGAGAGAAGGAGAGAGAGAAGGGGAGAGACAGAGAGAGAGAGACAGATAGAGAGAGGAGGAGAGGAGAGAGAAGAGAAGAGCGTGAGAGAAGAGAGAAGGAGAGAGAGAGGTGAGAGGGAGAGAGTGAGATGGCGAGAGTGAGCAGCAAGATATGCAGATGCAGGTACGACGCGTGGCTGTCGATGGCCTGGGCGAGAGAGAGAGAGAGAGGAAGAGAAGAGAGAGAAGGGAGAAGAGAGAGCGAAGGGACGAGAGCATGAAAGAGGGAAAGAGCAGCCTGACGAGGTGTCGATGCGAGCGAGCCTCGCGGACGATGTCCGCCATGTCCAGGTCTTCAGGGCGGGACACGCGGTACGCGGCCAACTCGAGGGCGGGCAGAGTCATGGCGCGGTCGATGCCAAGCATGCCGTGGATCACAATCGGGCGGTAGTCGGCCTTTCTGGAGAAAGAGAGAGGGGGGGAGGGAGAGAGAGAGAGAGAAAGAGAGAGAGAGAGAGACAGAAAGAGAAAGAGAAAGTGAGCGAGAGAGATAGAAAGATTGAAGAGATACTTCTTGATCCAGCTCCAGAACTGGAGAACGGGGTCAACAGAGGGCGGAGCCAGCCGCGACGGCCAGCCCATCATCTGAGCATGCAGAATGGATACCGGCCTCCGTTTCCTGAGAAGAGTGGGAGAGTAAATAATTCTATAAATCAATGAATATCAATGATAGGTGGCTTCATTTCTTGACACGAACTTGTAGCTGATTGAAGAGTTCCTTGTACTTGGCGAGCGCGCCGGAGGGAGAGACGCGCGCGATCCGCTTGACGCGGCAGTGGCCGAAGGGGCGGACCTCGCCGTTGATGACTTTTTGTTTGGCAAGAGTTTGGTAAGCCTTTTGAAGAATCGACTAATCGATATTAATAACCGTGATTTATTTGAATAATGTTAAATCTTTGTCGCATCATTAAAAATCATCGCTCTTCCGCCTAATATTCGAGAAAACGATCGCGAATTCAAAATGAAACTCGCCCTCCTCGAAGGCGCAGACCATGGCGATGAGTGCCACTTCCTCGTGAACGCACATCCTCCAGAAGTCATCGACCGTCTCGTGGGTCGGCGCCTTCAAGGCTAGCATTCTTTTACTATTATTTCTTTTCTTCAAGTAAAATGTTGATTACAAAGTTAAATTAATATTCCAAATAAAAGTAGATTACCTGGGTGACGATGTAATCCCGGCCTGTCGGGAGGCGCAGCCAATTCGCGTGGATAAAGTCATCCCCTTTCTTCGAGGGGAGGACGACACGACTGTTCATTAGGCAGGGAACGTCTGAGTCGCTGCAGAGAAAGAGAAATAGGGAGGAGAGAGAGGGAGAGCAAGGAGAGGAGACGACAGAGAGAGAGGGGGAGGAAGGAGAGGAGACGACAGAGAAAGAGAGGAGAGAGATGGAGAGAGAAAGGAGAGAAAAGTATTACGTACCGCTCCTTGGATGATTGCTTGAGAAAGCAGGCGTTTGGCGTGGTGTAGTCGTTTAGGTTGTTGACGTATTCCTCAGTGATGGTGCGGATGGACTGCAAGATAGACTCATTAGAACAAGCGAGAGAGAGAGAGAGAAAGAGAGAGAAAGAGAGAGAGAGGACGGAGAAGTGAGCGAAAGTTTACCGTAGTCGAGATCCTCTGCGCCCACTTGATGATCCTCTTTCGCCTGGTCTCCTGAAACGAATTCGGCGGCTTATTTTTTCCGCACATTTTTGAATTTCAAATTATCGTTTCATTATAATTAATTGCAAGTGTCAAGAAGAGTTGAGAGTGGCCGGTTCGACATCCCAAAGAGGAGCAACTGACAGTTCCCTCTCTCCTGGACGGCTTGGGTTCGCGTTCTTTCTTTGCCGACGCCACAGGATGCTTGTCCTTCAGTTGTTTCTTTGCCGACCCCACGAGTCCCTCCGCTTTCGGCACCAGTTTCTGCTTGAGTTCCTTCTTTGACGGCGCCAGAGGCTCCTCTGTCTTCGATGCCAGTTTCTGCTCGAGTTCTTTCGGCGCGGGCGCCGCGGATTCCTCCTTTCTCGGCGCCTGCTTGTCCTTAAGTTCTTTCGGCGCTGGCGCCACGGATTCCTCCGCTCTCGGAACGAGGTCGAACTTCATCTTCGTGCCGTCATCAAAGACGACGTTCTGCAAGGGATGAAATCATTATTATTGATTAATGATAATCACTGAAAAAATTTTGAACCTTTTTTCTATGCGACTTTAGGAAATGCATGCAAAACGAGAGTGAACAACACCGCAAAAATTTCAGTCGCCATAAACATTTTCCATTCGAAAAATGACAAGAACTCTTGGATTCCATTGGAGAGAACAATTCTTCGATAGCAAAACGTCACTTTTAGTGGAAGAACGAGAAATTAATAAAATAATTAGAGTCGAAATATCAAGATTATAAAGAATTGAGCACAAGGACGAGGAAAACACGAATTCTGACCAAAGTGGTCTTTTCGTTCTTCGAAACCCTGCAGATTTGCTCGTTCTGCTGTCCCCCGTCTCCCATCTCCAGAACAAGAACGAGAAGTCACAGTCAGCCGAACAGCGTGGAGAAAAGTGAGAAGAGTGATTTTGAAAGCGGCAGAAGTCGTTTTTATATACCTTTCAAAAATGATATCAGCGCAATCCATGCGCTTCACTTATTTGAATTAAAAATTTTTTTGGAATAACAAATGTGAAACTAAAGATAACGAGGAGGCACTCGTATAAAGAAGAAATAATCAGAATAAAATATTTCACACTCGCACTTTCATATTCTCCTTACAATTCTTCATCGCTGACGGTTGACTCTCCGTTCGTCTGCTTCTCTATTCTACTTTTCCTCTCACTCACTCGTTCTCTCTCTTCATGGAGGATAACGAACCCATGCCCAAGAGAGCAAGAGGCTCTTCCTGAATAATGCATATACATAAATCGAGAATAAAATATTGATCAGGTTGAATAGAAACACAGTTGCTTTGCCTAAGAAAAGGTGAACAACTTTCATGTTGACTTCAGTGAGATCGCAGAAAGCAACTGACGCCATTTGAGCTGCCGTAACTTTTGTAACTTTTGCTATATGGGTTGCCATAACCTTTGTAATTTTCACTATTTGGGTTGCATTAATTTGATTGCATAGTGCTAATTTGTATAAATTTCACTAATTTGCATATCATTAATTTGATAAAGGTTTCATTGTCAACTTATAGAAGTAAATTTATCTCGGGGCAAGAATCGGAATTGCCAAGTGGACGGAGGCAATGGAGATTGACGCGTCTGAAGGGCGGAGCCAACGACTTCTTTGGGTGGGCGGGGCCTATTTCTTCTTTGGGTGGGCGGGGCGAGCGGGAGGCTGCTTCGGCGCGACTTCGAACTCGACGAATGGGAGGCCGGCCTCGTCGATGCCGCGGTGGATGCGGAATTCGATGCCGTTGCGAGAAGACTTCTGAGCCATTCAAAATCGTTCAAATTCAAACTGGTGGGAAAGTAAAGATTCCTCTGCCTCGAAGATGTGGTTGGCGTCCGCGATGAGGGACGCGATGAACGCGTCCTCGCGCACGCCCGGCGCGTGGCAGGGATCGGCCTGCCGGCACGGCCGCAAGGCGCCGCGCTCAAAGTCCGCGACTTCGGCACCTGCGAACAGATCTCTTTAGGCTCCGCCCACCATTAGGCTCCGCCCACCAGTCCACTCGCATTCATATTATTTCAATTTCATTAGGATCTTACTCTTTTTTCCCTCGCAATAATCTTAAACCATTGATTAGGAGGGCACGGCGGGCCGGCGGAAGAGATGCCAGAAGATCCACCGGCTCAGCATGAAGCTGCTTGGGAAGAGTGGCCAGGCGGGCCTGGAAGAGAGGGGAAATGAGGTTCATTTTAGTTGAATTTATTGTCTTTTTTCATTTCAAAAACGGCTTGAAAAGCGGGAAACAGGCCAAGCACCTCCACAGCTCGGAGAGTGCTGCCGGAGATGCCGCCGATGGTGCTGAAGAGGAAGCATATTTAAACAGATAAGAAAAGAGAAGAGGAGAGGGAATCCCCACTGGTAGTTGAAGGTTCCCGAGCTACCCTCGAACGCCGCTTCGACGTCCTTGTCGTACTTGTCCTCCTTAATTATTCTCCTTTCCTCAGTCCACACAAAATTCAAGATGAATTCGGATTGCAAGGCAAACTTTATTGTTTTAGAACCTTGTTCTCCTCCTTGACGTAGGTAATTCTGTCGGGGAGGCGGGCTTGAACCTGCGAATAGATACTTCGTTAAAGGAGCCGTACTGAATAAAATTAATGTGTTTTTATGGGCGTGCATCAATTCACATTTGTCTACATAGTTCCCGAAAGTTTAACCATTTTTCTCTACTTGTTATAAAGTTAAGAGACCGAAAAATATGGTTCTGCAAAATTTTTCTTACTGTAGGCGCTAGGCACTCTCCTATCTCTCACGCTTTCTAAGCATACAAAGGGCTAAATGTTTGTCGGCGCGCATTCAAAATGGTACCACGGTAGAATAATTTTGTCGTTGTATCTAGTAACAATACTTTTAATATGCTACAGCTGTTTGGTTTGTACAAGGTTTGGACATTTAATAATACCAATTGTTTAGATTATTCGTAAAATTCTAAATAATTTGAAGGAGCGATTTATGTGAATCCATCGCCACCTCGGTGGTTTCGACGGAGCTCGAAGAGGATGAGGAGAGAGTGGTGAACAGATTCTCGACGGGAGTGAGAGGGGGAGCCAAGTTCTCCCCTAGTTTAATGGGCGGGTCTCCAGACTGAGTGGGCGTGGATCCTGGCTGGGTGGGCGTGGTTCCTGTCAGAGGCTCCGCCTTCTTCAGAAAAAAGGATGCTGAAAATTAACATATGATTCTTATTTAGATTAAATCATTTGATATTTAAATTAATCTCTTTTTATAATTAGTTGTTGTTTTTTTGTTTTGAAATTGTTTTGCATAAATTAAAGTTGAATAGACGTGGATATTAAATCTGTTAAGAAACAGCTCCGAGAATGGACGCACCGCTCGGAATCGTCGCCTTCTTAGCCTCTTCGTCATCTCGCTTGCCTCCGTCCTCCTTCACTTCGTTACTCGCGGAGGGTGGCAGAGCGAGAGGAGAAGGCAACGGAAGCGCAGTGCGCAGCGACTCTGTGTCCTGCAGCGAAAAGAGAGAATGATGTGGAGTGTGCCCAGACAGACTACAGAATCCCACTCTACAGTATCCCTTGACTGACCTCGAACTCATCATCAGCCACTCGCTCGCTGCGCATGTTCTTCGTCATGCTTGCAGTGAGGGGCCGGCCGTCCTCGCCCGGGATCACCAGCTGCGAAGTCGGCTAAACCCATTTTACTTACAAAATATCAATACCGAAAATTTATGTTTTATTTTTGTTGCCGTGAAAGCAAGACTTGAACGTATTCCCAGCGAATGAGAAAGAAGCAGAGGGGTTAGTGGACGAGGGAGAGGGACTGTTTGTTAAAGGTAAAAAAAGGAAAATCAGCTGACATGAACTTTCTTGACACGCTTTCGCGAGTCAGAAAACTTGGAAGAGCCGACCATTCTCGGCTGCGGGTTCGAGGGGAAGTGAAAAAGAGAGATATGAGATCCGACCAGGCGATTTAAAAGATAATTAGAATATCATTAGATGTTTCTGGAAACAAAAAGTTCGTTTGACTTTCTTTTATGGCTCGCTCTTGCCGCGCGACTTATGCTAATATTTCCCTAGTACATCACGTTTTGCAAGTGTAAACAGCTCAGAAGAAGATGAAAGACAGAAATTCTCTGAATAGGGTTGAAGAGAGACGGAGATAATGATGATAGTGGGGGGGGGATGGTGACCAGAATGTGATCTTTGTGCTTTGTGTTGTGATCATTGTAGTTTGTGAGTATAGTTTGTGTTCTATACAAGCCCCGTCCCTAACGTAAATAAGACCCGCCCATAACGTAAACAAGCCACGCCCCTAACGTAAATAAGACCCGCCCATAACGTAAACAAGCCCCGCCCCTAACGTAAATATGCCCCCCCCCTAACGTAAATAGGCCCCGCCCCTAACGTAACGTAATTAAGCTCCACCCACATTTCGTAATCACAATGACTCACATACATACATGTAACTAAATGACGTCACTCTCTAAATCTATATCTCTCTCTCTCAAACAAAGCAACCACACTTCAAGGAGACAGACTTAACAATGAATCACTCTTCCAGATCTCTAAGAAACGCCCATTTCTCTCTTTCTCTGTAATCTCTCACTTCCGTATCCCAAGCTCCACCCATTACATGAATCAAAGAACACATAAGTCCTTGATTGAGAGAACTCGAACCGGGGACCTTAAGGATCACCCAACAAAGACAGTTCCAACACACTACATTGTCTTCTTGTCAAGATGCTTCATAATTTTCTGGATGTTCGTTGTGGAATGTATAAGTGTACATACCTTTCAACATTTTCAATCATTTTACATCATCATATAACTCTCAAAAATTTAAAAAAATATATTTATTGCAATGAATCATGGACATCTTTAACACGAATATTATAAAAGATGATATTGTTCACAGTTTTGTAAGTGACACAACAGGTTTGAAAAAGAATCAATTCAATCTTTCCATCTTGCTGTTCGACATTAAATTTTGCACATACACTGCATAAATGTACAATAAGGGTTCGAGGAAAATTGAGACAACGAATATCTGCGATTCCAAGTGGTTCATGCCAGTTTCCAGCAAGTTGTTCCATTGATTGGTCCAGTTGTCTCTTAAAATTTAAAAGTTATAAAAATAGAAAATATAAAGACATACCTGAGACATCACCGTCTTCCACTGTTGAATAGTTAACACTAAATATTGAGACGATCGTTTCCATTCTTCACAACGATATTATGAAAAATGGTTGTCTGTATGTTCCGATTTGCTTGATGACACGATTCACATAAAGTAAGAGTAATTTTACGTGATGTAGAGGTAGAGGCATTTCTCTTTGCACACTTTTGACAAACTGCCAAGAATATTAAATACTGGGCACGGATAATCGCAGGACGAATAATTTCGGGTGTCTTGTAAGCTTCCACCAGATCGTTCACAGATTTCTAAAATAAATAAAAATATGGTAATTAATACAATTTAATAATTCAAAATTTATGAGATTCCTTTCTACGTTTTCGTGGGTGAGATGAAATAGAAGACTCAGAGGATTAAGACATTACACGTCACGAAACTGAACATAAAGGTTTTCTTGCTCGTCAACCAATAGGTTAATAGTTCCAACGGGTCGAATATAACGAGTGGTTCTCTATTCAGTAGGATCCATACGCCTCATATGCCTACGGAGACTAAAACAGTTGCAATATCACAGTCACCACAATGAAGATGCTTTTCAGCTTCAATCTTAACAGATTCTTTCTCCGACTTAATTTCAACAGAAGGAGTAATAGCAGACTCAGGCTTCTTAGCCTCAACAGGATTCTTTCGGTCAGACATCATGTATGACTAGAAAGAAGTGAGATGTCTATTTATACATCTCTGTAACTGATGTTTATACCAATGAAGTACAAATCGATCATTTTGACCAAAATTTGTTTCCTCGTCGTATTTACACAAGTCCAGATCTCGCCCAGTAGAAATATGTATCACAAGTCCCGAATAAATTCAGGAATTGAATTTTCCAAAAGGAGGAATATAACGTGGAAATTTTTAATTTGTAAATAAACCACTACCAATGAGTCAATGAGACAATCGGCCGTCATAACAGCTCCCAATTGAAGATGTACGCATACATACGTATATGTATAAGTAACAAGTTATACAATAATATATTCCCAACTCCAAAGCACTACTTGAATTAATATCATTGCATTTTCACAAGTCCAGGAAGAATGAGTAGTGAGAGGATGAACGAACTGTACTTAAATATTCTCCACTTTAGATACCAAAAATTAAGAACAAGTATTTCAACGCACTCTATTTAGTATATTGGGTCCAACATTTAGGCAAAGACAGTTGGGCAATGCAAAGACATGAATCTTTAGTACATACATGTAGTACAATCAAAACAGCAAGTGAGGAATGTCAGTAGCTGTTTATAAATTAAGAGAAATTATTATCGAAATTCTCGAAATAAAGAAATGAATTAAGAAAGCAATTGGACTCCATGTAATTATTCTCCAGTTTACAAGCATAAATTAAGAACAAGTATTTCAACGTACTATATTTAGTATATTGGGCCCAACATTTAGGCAATGCAAAGACAGTTGACAATGCAAAGACATGAATCGTTAGTACATATATACATACAGTACAATAAAAAGAGCAAGTAAGGAATATCAATAGTTATGTATAAATTAAGAATTCTCAAAATAAAGAAATGAAGGAAGAAAGCAATTGGAATCCATGCAAAGATGTAGGCATTCATACATACGTATATGTTCAAGTGATACTCACTCCTCGTCATATTTTCACAAATCCATTTCTCCCCCCGTAGAAATATGTATCACAAGTCCTGAATAAATACAGCAATTGAATTTACCTGGAGGAGGAATAGAACATGGGAATTTTAGATTTGTAAACGAACCACAACCAATGAGTCAATGAACCAATCGACAGTCATAACAACATGCAACTGTAGACATACATACATATGTACGTGCATATAGAAATGATACATATATTCCCAAGTCCAAAACCCTTCGTGAATACTTCACAATTGTAATTTTTCAAAGTCCATGAATTGAAACGAATACAACTATTTATCTGTCAACATTTTACTATATTGAAGCACTGATTCGTTTAAAACTATTCACTGTCCTCATCTATCAAAACTGGTGTCTCTCTCTGTTTGTAGACTAAACATATATGTATGTAGCACCTTTTTATTCTATACACGATGTCATAGAATGCAATATAACTTTTATCTTACTGCAGGATCTAAACAAGACGCTGCTTACGCCAAGGAAGACAAGTAAGCAATAGAATTAAGTCACAAACAATACATTCAATCGCCAAAGCCTAACAGTTAATTTGCTTCCTACTCTATGTAATAGAATATTGAAAGTAAAGATGTGGAAGACGTTTCCTCCTTAAGTGCCTGTGACTACATGTTTGACAGTTACTTCCTCATATTCCATTTTCTAAAGATTTTATATAATGCCAAAGAAGACATCTTTACGCGTCCAAACAGTAAGCGTGAATTATATTGTCAATGTTATTAAGTCGATTGTTACAAGAAACATATGTGGGTGTACTCATGTTTCAAAGTAATGTTATTTAACTCGATTAGCCTATAACAAATAAGCAGTGATACGAGGAGGTTCTACAAAAAATCATCATAAAACAAGACACAACTCATCAAAAGAATTCTTGTTGAAGTTCAATAGTCAGACACATAACGAATATATCACCAATAAGTTCGCCTTTCCAATTCAAGAATAATACTTATGAATATTATCTACATACATACAAAGTATATTCTCAACGAATGGTTAACACATATACTGTATCAGTTGGACGTATATAAATAAGACGTTGCCAACACAGAGGAAACCAAGTGTGCAATAGAATGAAGTCACAGACAATACATTTGATTACGAAAGTCACAAATTCAAAACAGTTACCATGACTCCTTCTCTATTCAATAGCAATATTGAAAGGTGATTTCGCTGTCGTTCTAGATGTGTAATATGATCTGTCCTTTATTGAAAAAATTTTTCTTATCAAGCTATAGTAATATTGAAAGTAATTTTGATCCCATAATCGAAATGAAATATGATCGTCATTCATTGACTAAGGTCAAAATGTTGACAGTTTCCTCCTCATTGATTTTCAATCATTCGAAATATTACAAAACAAAAAACATTATGATGAACAAGAGTGTAAGTACTCTACATATATTGCACGCCGATGCAGAAACATATTGAAATGAAATCATATTATTAATTATAAATTTCTTGTGGGGGCACCACAGGGATATACTATTGAGTTTGAGTCTGAAACACATACATATTTTGTTCTATCACTAAGGAAAGCGCAGTAGAAGTTTAAGAGACCCCATAACTTTACAATTTTATCATAAAAAAAAAGAATAGAAGTTGAATCAAAGATCTAAGAAAAAAAGATTAGGACTATAGCAATATAGTCATTGTGATCGAATACATTGTGCTTTTTAGATGACAGACTAAAGAAACGAGAGTTTGCAGGAATGGTGGTTCGGTATCCGAATTGTGCTGGACAAAGGAGATTATGTTTGTTTAGGTACTCCAGTAACAGGCTACGACTTATACGTTCTATTACTTGACGGTTGAGAAGATTGGACAGAAGGATTCCCGGGATCAGACTTAATACATTTTTGATTATAAACAGAACGCACTATCGCAGTAAGTAAATGAATAGAGCATAATAAAAACTAGGATGCAAGAAATAGTAGAGGTTTCTTTCATGTAAACATATGGAATAATATTTCTAAATGGAAGGCTGCGAATTTTTATCCATTTATTCATTTATATGTACATCAAAAGAAGAATATGACATGAAGATAATTGAACAACAATTCATGTAGCAAGAACATAGCACGTACAAAGAATTTCCAGTACATAATATTAGATGAAACGAGAAGAAAGAAATTATGTAACTAATAGAAACGATATGTAGACTCAATGATACCAAAGTACAATAGAAAAGTAATAGATAATATATAAAGATATTTATTTAGAGGAGCGTTTAACCATTATTCACAAAGATATAAGTGGACGAGGGTACAGATAGTTGACAAGACAGAATATGATACATTGTTGAAATGCACGCACAGATGCCACAACCAAAGTGCTGAAGTTAATGCAAAATGGAAAGAAACGTGTCATGCATGGCAAAGGTGTGACGAAGTAGAAGACTCATTGTCAGAGGATTGGACATTACATGTCATGGAACTCATCATAGATTTTATTGTTCTTCAAATGACATCTTAATAGTTATGTTTCATATGTCTAAGCAATAACACACTCACCACAATGAAGATGCTTTTCAGCTGCAATCTGAAAGGATTATCTCCGTCTTAATTGCAATAAAAGGAGTAATGACAGACTAAGACTTCTTAGCCTCAACAGTATTCCTTCGGTAGGAGATGATATATGTATGATAGAGTGAAGTAAAAGGTCTATGTATATGGTACCTCACAGCGTTTTGTCCCCCCTAGTTTGAGCGGCTTCTAATGAAAAACTAATTTACGGACAGATTCGTGGTTTTGACTAATCAACGGATGGGATTTATGGTTTTGACCGTGAATTAGATTGAGTTTCCTACGCGTGCGGTCGCGTTGCTTTTTAGGACTTGGATGCGCGTTCTTTTTATTTCTTTTTTTGTCGCCGGGTGTTACGTTGGTAATTCTTTTAGTTTAATCTTTTTTTTTTAGCTTTCATTTCCAGGATGCCGTACCAGCCGCGCCAATTCACCTCAAGCAGTCGCCATCGCGAGCAGGCGACTTCTCAGATCGACAGGTTCGGTCCAGGAAATATTACGCATATTTTGACCTTTTTTGTGTGTTCTCTATGTTCCTTGTGCGCTTTGAGAGAGTCGCTCCAGCTGTGTGTCTCCGTCCACAACGACAAGATGAGCGCGCGCTCGCAGCCCAACGACCGCCAGGCTGCAGCTCCCACTTCTCAGCAATCCGCGGAATCTCGACAGATTCAGCAAGACGAGTTAGTTAAATCCAAGATGATTGTTGTTTGTGCCGAGCGATTTAGATTCTTTTACAAAATATGATTACTTATTTCGATGTATCTTTGCAGAGCAGTGTCTATGGAAGCGTCCGTGATTCCTGCAGGACAAGTTCAGCCTCTTCCCGCCCAAGCCCTAAGGTTATTCGTTTGTTAATTTCTTTACAATATTCTGAGCAAACTTGATATTTCTAGTTCATCTTCGCAAGGGCAGCGACCCGTCCCGAAGTCATGGACGCGCAAGACTTACAGGTAACTAAATTTCTTGTAATAAGCTGTGAAAATAGTTGCATTTTTAATTGAGAAAGGCAAGAAACTCGATTTTCAGCAACTCTCGTCAGAGAAGCTTCAACACGCGCCCACCGACATTCGGCAACATCAACGTTGCTGCGGGTGCCACTTTCAGTGGCACGATCGTATACAACACCGTTGCTGGGCGAGGAGGCGGGTGGCGCGCGACTCACCGAGGAAAAAGAGGTGGCCGGCCGAGAATGGTCCCCAATGTTGAGCATGAGCCCACTCAGTGAACTGTGAAATGGCACTGATGCTTTTTTTTATATTGATGGTCGGTAAAGCTAGCTCATTTCATTATTAGAGTGCCAATATGATAGTCTGTAAAGGTGGCTCATTTTATTATTAGAGTGCCCTACTTAATGTCTTTCTGCTCATGCTAATCTTCTTTTAATTCCCTGTGACATATCTTGTGCATTAGCCCAACGCGAGTACAGAAAAATTACTCGATCTCGCCAATTTATTGCTGGAACTTCATGTGAGTTATATTTTAATATCTTGTAAATATCTCCTTGCCACCGTTCATTGCTCTTTCAGTGATATGTGTGCCTAGCTTATTTCAATGTGAATGCTATAATGTTTGTTCGAAAAAAATGATTGGATGAAGTCAACTGTGAATTGGAATGAAAGTGTTTATATGAAAAAAAACTCGTGTTCTATGCCTTCGTTTCAACCGAATGAATACCGATTGTCCATTTTTTGTGCCTGTTCTACTTTTAGATCCGGTTTTAATCTGTAGTTGCAACGTCCAGTGCATCTCATGGAGTCATCCGCGTATGTCGAGAGAGAGAGAAGAGAGAGAGGAGTGCGTGTGTGAGAGAGAGAGAAAGGAGTGAAAGAAAGAGAGATGGAAGAGTGGAGAAGACAAGAAGAAGATGGAAAGATGAGCACTTCAGTTCACCTCTGATTCGCGAGTTGTTTGGCGGCGAGAAGGAACAGAAGCCCACGGCCGGCAGCAACATCAACCGCCCCCGCTCCGTCTCCAGTTGACTGATCTGCTGCTCAAACTGGAGAAGACTGTGAGGAGTGAAAGGGCGGGAGAAATTAGAGAGAACGAGAGAGGAAAGGAGGCGGTTCATGTCAGGGCACCCACTTCGTGAGATGCGTCAAGCCGAACGAGAAGATGTCGGTGAACGAATTCGACGGCGGCCTCGTACTCGCGCAACTCCTCTGCGCTGGCATTCCCAGCCTTCTCAAACTCATGGACATTGCCTATCCCAGCAGGTTCCCTCACTTGTAAACTCTCTATCTCTCTCTCTTTCTCTCTATCTCTCTCTCCTCTCGATTGTTTCCCTTACGACTGCACTGCCTTCTCAGGGTTTGTCGTGTGACCCCTCTGAGATGGCTGTGCTGGTGGAGAAGACCAAGTCCGCCCTGCTCACTCTCCGCTGGCGGATGGTGCAGTACGCCGCGTGGCAGTGTGTGTGTGAAACGTCAGTTTTCTCCTTTTCTCCTCTGGCCTCTCCAACTCTCTCTCTCTCTTCTCTCTCTTTCGCTCTTTCTCTCTCCCTCTTTTCTCTCCTCCGTCACTCTCGCTCTCTTTCTTCTCTCTCTCCTCTCTCTCTCTCACTCTCTTTGCTGTGCAGCGGAAGATTGAATACCGTCGTCACGCTGTTGTGACCATTCAGCGCTACGTGCGCGGCTTCATCGCCAGGCGGCGATTCCTCCCGAGGTTTCTCACTTGCTGTCCATTCTCCGTTACTTCTCTCTCATGATCTCCCTCTTTCTCTCTTAGAATGGCTCTTCTCTCGCGGGCCCAACAACTGCAGAAGGCGAATGCCGAACTCCGCCAAGGAGACCGCTTTGTGGATGAAGTCGCCACACTCAACCACAGTCTCCTGCAACTCATCGAGCATATCCGAGTTCGTCTCCCTCCTTCTGCCAATCTTGCTTCTCCTCCCCTTCTTGCTCTATCAGTCTCTCCTTTCTCTTCATGATGTCATTCTTTTCCCAGATGACCCAGTGGCCCCTTGAAAAGGCGACAGCTGAGTACGACTCCTGCGTGGAGATGGTCGAGACCATTCTAGCCAGCATTCGGTCAGATCTTTACATTTCTGGGACTTCCTAATCTTATTCTCGTTCAGTGATGCCGTGGCTCTGAGACGGGAGAGGGAAGCAGAAGAAGAGAGAAGGCGAGAGGAAGAGAAGACTATTTCACTTCACTTTAGTTGTCACATATTTTAGCTCTCTCCCTTATGATCCTTAAGACTGATAAGAATTACATCTTCCTTCGCAGTTATCGGATTGTTGATTTGCTGTTGGTTTATGTCTCGCTAGTTACAGTGGCTTACCATTCGTTCTTTTTTTACATTTTATATATTCAATTTTTCTTTGATGTATAATTATTAGCGTAAGCGTTGATGTTATTTATCAAATTGTTAATGGTTTTAATGATAAACTGAGTTGCAGCGATCATGGTCTTGTAAGAATATATTCCTCTCCCTATATATCTCTTCTTCACGCTTGGACTTCGAATCATCGCGACGAGTACTCTCACAACGGACGAGATTGACTCAATCAATAACATCCTTCGAGAGGAACGAATTCGCACGAACCACCTCATCGAAAACTTCATCATCAACCAGCCACGCATTCTCCCAGCCTCAAACTCCTCGACGCGCATCACTGTTCGATTGAATGTCGCAGGGCACCACAGTTCTCTCGGTAGAATACCTGTCAGGGTATCCATTCTGGTAATTTTTATTTTTTACTTCTATTCTTTTTATTTGTTTTACAAATCGAAAAATTCAGGAATACATGTTATGTCAACATGGTTCACAAGTGCATGCCCCTCAACTACCACTAGGTTCGTCAGCCGACAACACTTTCTTCCCTCTGGAATTTCTCTCAGTGGCGCAATAAGATCGAGATGGCCGCTGCTGATTGTAAAACATCCTTTCCCTCTATCGCTTAATACCTACATTGCTCTGTGAAAAATAAGTTCTTCTTCTAAATCCATGTAGAATATGATCATGATACAACTTATTTTAAGTCTATATTACGATAAATGATACAAGTTAAATATGCTATGGCTTTATGAAATGTTCTTCTTGTGTCTAGGATATTCTGTCTATATTTATTCCACGCTTTTGCTATGTCAAATGTTGTTAAATCCACTTTGATTAACATAAATAAATAAACCAACAGTTACAAAGATTGAGGAGTAATAGAAAAGTTCAAAAAGTTCATTTATATTTCCCACACTTTGCTAACCCCTCTCCCCTTACAACTTTACTGACTCGTGCATACAGAAATCTTTCTTTTAATACAACTTGTATGAACATGAAAAATTATAGGTAAACAAATAGGAAAATGTAAACCCTTGTTCGTTTATCTCTCTAAATAATAACAAATTATGATAAGTCCTACTAATCTTGTAAAATTTATGTAGTTCGTTGGTATAGGTACCATATACATAGACCTTTTACTTCACTCTATCATACATATATCATCTCCTACCGAAGGAATACTGTTGAGGCTAAGAAGTCTTAGTCTGTACTCCTTTTATTGCAATTAAGACGGAGATAATCCTTTCAGATTGCAGCTGAAAAGCATCTTCATTGTGGTGAGTGTGTTATTGCTTAGACATATGAAACATAACTATTAAGATGTCATTTGAAGAACAATAAAATCTATGATGAGTTCCATGACATGTAATGTCCAATCCTCTGACAATGAGTCTTCTACTTCGTCACACCTTTGCCATGCATGACACGTTTCTTTCCATTTTGCATTAACTTCAGCACTTTGGTTGTGGCATCTGTGCGTGCATTTCAACAATGTATCATATTCTGTCTTGTCAACTATCTGTACCCTCGTCCACTTATATCTTTGTGAATAATGGTTAAACGCTCCTCTAAATAAATATCTTTATATATTATCTATTACTTTTCTATTGTACTTTGGTATCATTGAGTCTACATATCGTTTCTATTAGTTACATAATTTCTTTCTTCTCGTTTCATCTAATATTATGTACTGGAAATTCTTTGTACGTGCTATGTTCTTGCTACATGAATTGTTGTTCAATTATCTTCATGTCATATTCTTCTTTTGATGTACATATAAATGAATAAATGGATAAAAATTCGCAGCCTTCCATTTAGAAATATTATTCCATATGTTTACATGAAAGAAACCTCTACTATTTCTTGCATCCTAGTTTTTATTATGCTCTATTCATTTACTTACTGCGATAGTGCGTTCTGTTTATAATCAAAAATGTATTAAGTCTGATCCCGGGAATCCTTCTGTCCAATCTTCTCAACCGTCAAGTAATAGAACGTATAAGTCGTAGCCTGTTACTGGAGTACCTAAACAAACATAATCTCCTTTGTCCAGCACAATTCGGATACCGAACCACCATTCCTGCAAACTCTCGTTTCTTTAGTCTGTCATCTAAAAAGCACAATGTATTCGATCACAATGACTATATTGCTATAGTCCTAATCTTTTTTTTCTTAGATCTTTGATTCAACTTCTATTCTTTTTTTTTATGATAAAATTGTAAAGTTATGGGGTCTCTTAAACTTCTACTGCGCTTTCCTTAGTGATAGAACAAAATATGTATGTGTTTCAGACTCAAACTCAATAGTATATCCCTGTGGTGCCCCCACAAGAAATTTATAATTAATAATATGATTTCATTTCAATATGTTTCTGCATCGGCGTGCAATATATGTAGAGTACTTACACTCTTGTTCATCATAATGTTTTTTGTTTTGTAATATTTCGAATGATTGAAAATCAATGAGGAGGAAACTGTCAACATTTTGACCTTAGTCAATGAATGACGATCATATTTCATTTCGATTATGGGATCAAAATTACTTTCAATATTACTATAGCTTGATAAGAAAAATTTTTTCAATAAAGGACAGATCATATTACACATCTAGAACGACAGCGAAATCACCTTTCAATATTGCTATTGAATAGAGAAGGAGTCATGGTAACTGTTTTGAATTTGTGACTTTCGTAAACAAATGTATTGTCTGTGACTTCATTCTATTGCACACTTGGTTTCCTCTGTGTTGGCAACGTCTTATTTATATACGTCCAACTGATACAGTATATGTGTTAACCATTCGTTGAGAATATACTTTGTATGTATGTAGATAATATTCATAAGTATTATTCTTGAATTGGAAAGGCGAACTTATTGGTGATATATTCGTTATGTGTCTGACTATTGAACTTCAACAAGAATTCTTTTGATGAGTTGTGTCTTGTTTTATGATGATTTTTTGTAGAACCTCCTCGTATCACTGCTTATTTGTTATAGGCTAATCGAGTTAAATAACATTACTTTGAAACATGAGTACACCCACATATGTTTCTTGTAACAATCGACTTAATAACATCTTTTAGTTTCACATTTGTTATTCCAAAAAAATTTTTAATTCAAATAAGTGAAGCGCATGGATTGCGCTGATATCATTTTTGAAAGGTATGACTTCTGCCGCTTTCAAAATCACTCTTCTCACTTTTCTCCACGCTGTTCGGCTGACTGTGACTTCTCGTTCTTGTTCTGGAGATGGGAGACGGGGGACAGCAGAACGAGCAAATCTGCAGGGTTTCGAAGAACGAAAAGACCACTTTGGTCAGAATTCGTGTTTTCCTCGTCCTTGTGCTCAATTCTTTATAATCTTGATATTTCGACTCTAATTATTTTATTAATTTCTCGTTCTTCCACTAAAAGTGACGTTTTGCTATCGAAGAATTGTTCTCTCCAATGGAATCCAAGAGTTCTTGTCATTTTTCGAATGGAAAATGTTTATGGCGACTGAAATTTTTGCGGTGTTGTTCACTCTCGTTTTGCATGCATTTCCTAAAGTCGCATAGAAAAAAGGTTCAAAATTTTTTCAGTGATTATCATTAATCAATAATAATGATTTCATCCCTTGCAGAACGTCGTCTTTGATGACGGCACGAAGATGAAGTTCGACCTCGTTCCGAGAGCGGAGGAATCCGTGGCGCCAGCGCCGAAAGAACTTAAGGACAAGCAGGCGCCGAGATAGGAGGAATCCGCGGCGCCCGCGCCGAAAGAACTCGAGCAGAAACTGGCGGCGAAGACAGAGGAGCCTCTGGCGCCGTCAAAGAAGGAACTCAAGCAGAAACTGGTGCCGAAAGCGGAGGGACTCGTGGGGTCGGCAAAGAAACAACTGAAGGACAAGCATCCTGTGGCGTCGGCAAAGAAAGAACGCGAACCCAAGCCGTCCAGGAGAGAGGGAACTGTCAGTTGCTCCTCTTTGGGATGTCGAACCGGCCACTCTCAACTCTTCTTGACACTTGCAATTAATTATAATGAAACGATAATTTGAAATTCAAAAATGTGCGGAAAAAATAAGCCGCCGAATTCGTTTCAGGAGACCAGGCGAAAGAGGATCATCAAGTGGGCGCAGAGGATCTCGACTACGGTAAACTTTCGCTCACTTCTCCGTCCTCTCTCTCTCTTTCTCTCTCTTTCTCTCTCTCTCTCTCGCTTGTTCTAATGAGTCTATCTTGCAGTCCATCCGCACCATCACTGAGGAATACGTCAACAACCTAAACGACTACACCACGCCAAACGCCTGCTTTCTCAAGCAATCATCCAAGGAGCGGTACGTAATACTTTTCTCTCCTTTCTCTCTCCATCTCTCTCCTCTCTTTCTCTGTCGTCTCCTCTCCTTCCTCCCCCTCTCTCTCTGTCGTCTCCTCTCCTTGCTCTCCCTCTCTCTCCTCCCTATTTCTCTTTCTCTGCAGCGACTCAGACGTTCCCTGCCTAATGAACAGTCGTGTCGTCCTCCCCTCGAAGAAAGGGGATGACTTTATCCACGCGAATTGGCTGCGCCTCCCGACAGGCCGGGATTACATCGTCACCCAGGTAATCTACTTTTATTTGGAATATTAATTTAACTTTGTAATCAACATTTTACTTGAAGAAAAGAAATAATAGTAAAAGAATGCTAGCCTTGAAGGCGCCGACCCACGAGACGGTCGATGACTTCTGGAGGATGTGCGTTCACGAGGAAGTGGCACTCATCGCCATGGTCTGCGCCTTCGAGGAGGGCGAGTTTCATTTTGAATTCGCGATCGTTTTCTCGAATATTAGGCGGAAGAGCGATGATTTTTAATGATGCGACAAAGATTTAACATTATTCAAATAAATCACGGTTATTAATATCGATTAGTCGATTCTTCAAAAGGCTTACCAAACTCTTGCCAAACAAAAAGTCATCAACGGCGAGGTCCGCCCCTTCGGCCACTGCCGCGTCAAGCGGATCGCGCGCGTCTCTCCCTCCGGCGCGCTCGCCAAGTACAAGGAACTCTTCAATCAGCTACAAGTTCGTGTCAAGAAATGAAGCCACCTATCATTGATATTCATTGATTTATAGAATTATTTACTCTCCCACTCTTCTCAGGAAACGGAGGCCGGTATCCATTCTGCATGCTCAGATGATGGGCTGGCCGTCGCGGCTGGCTCCGTCCTCTGTTGACCCCGTTCTCCAGTTCTGGAGCTGGATCAAGAAGTATCTCTTCAATCTTTCTATCTCTCTCGCTCACTTTCTCTTTCTCTTTCTGTCTCTCTCTCTCTCTCTTTCTCTCTCTCTCTCTCCCTCCCCCCCCTCTCTCTTTCTCCAGAAAGGCCGACTACCGCCCGATTGTGATCCACGGCATGCTTGGCATCGACCGCGCCATGACTCTGCCCGCCCTCGAGTTGGCCGCGTACCGCGTGTCCCGCCCTGAAGACCTGGACATGGCGGACATCGTCCGCGAGGCTCGCTCGCATCGACACCTCGTCAGGCTGCTCTTTCCCTCTTTCATGCTCTCGTCCCTTCGCTCTCTCTTCTCCCTTCTCTCTCTTCTCTTCCTCTCTCTCTCTCTCTCTCGCCCAGGCCATCGACAGCCACGCGTCGTACCTGCATCTGCATATCTTGCTGCTCACTCGCGCCATCTCACTCTCTCCCTCTCACCTCTCTCTCTCCTTCTCTCTTCTCTCACGCACTTCTCTTCTCTCTCCTCTCCTCCCCTCTCTATCTGTCTCTCCCTCTCTCTCTCGTCCAGGCCATCGACAGCCACGTGTCGTACCTGCATCTGCATGTCTTGCTGCTCACTCTCGCCATCTCTGGCCCCTGCCCGCCTACCCTCGTGGAATCGGTCGGGAGATTCGTCGCCCGCTTTCAGAAGCACGTCAAGAAAAAGCTGCGCAAGGCCGAGATGACCGTTTGAGGGGTCATAGCGTGCTCCCTGATAGACTCAGTTCACTTAAGGTGCCTATTTGTTTTCGTGGTACAGGTTGTTTTGTTTGGTTTTGCCCTATTCAGTTATCTCTTGTTTAGTTATATTGCGAAGAGTATGGGCACCACTGAAGACGAGTTGCTAGAGGAAGATGTCTATACATCAGTCTCTCACTTCCTTTTGCTCTTTCTCCTCTGCTTCTGTCCCTTTCTCCGCATTCTCGATCTCCGCAACCCTCTAATCACTTTTCTATTCATTGACAAACTCTGATAACGAGCACCCTGTAGAGGCATGAAACAGTATAGAATAAAAAATATGGAAAAAGATAAAGATTGAAAGAAACGCCTGCAACAGTCAGTGGTGGAAGAGAAAGGATTGATGAATGAAACACAATTTAATTGTGACAAGTGAATACGCAGTCAGACTCCACTGACTATTGAAATTATGAGGTGAATTACATAAATTTGTTTAGAATTCATGACTGTAACTGCGTATCCAATGTTTGGAATTGATCACAATAGTTGGTGTCAATTTGATCTACACACGACGTTCGTGAGAAATGGGATGTAGATCATAATGAGATACTGACGGGAGTGAGTGGCAAGGGCCGCGGCCTGCCATCCCTCCAACACGCTCTCCCCAACCCATGCACGACCAGACAGAGGAACGGCAAGGACTGAATCCTTTGCTTTATCTTTTCCCAGTTGTCAATACTTCTTTTTTTAGCTGTTAGAGACAATTCTTCATCAACCAAAATTATAAGTGCGCTGAATAATACTATAAACGTGGTGAACATCATCGTGCATTGCTTGTAAACAGTGAATATTACTATTTGAGTAGTGCAATAGTACGAAAGAAATCGGTTCAGGAGATTTCAAATTTCAAATTTTTCCGAGTATTGATTGACTGCTCCATTTGGGGAAGATCTCTGTATTATTTCTCACCTTTTTCCTTGTTGTGACGCGCTTAACATCGTGCAATATTACCATTTTGAAATGCATTTCCTGCAGTTTCAGTAATCGCGGTACTGCCGTTGTATGATCAGATTGTGTGCCTGGAAGAGAGGAGGATCAGTATATTTTAGAGGGCGATCTTCGTGAGTGAAGATGACGGAAGGTGCTCAGATGCAGCTCGCTGCCTTCCACAGCCTCATCAAGTTCATCCAGCAATGCAACTCGGTTGACACCATCGAGCTGAAGCAATTGGCAGCGAACACCAGAGAATGCATTAGTGGTGTTAAGGTTTGTTCTTTGATGAATGACTAACCCTTTGCTGTGGGTATGTTGTTCTGATGAGATCTATCTGTAGGGTGGTTATTAAACAAGTTAATTTCTCTTAATTGTTTTTATTCCTTTGAGAAGCAAAGGAAATATTTGTAATGATTCGAATTGCTGTGAGTAAAAGAAAGTTAGTTCAGTTGCTGTTCGAAGCGTGCCTCGGCCATACGCACGCGCCCGTCCGCTCGGCCGCCGTCAAGGCTTTCGTCTCTTTCATTGGCGACAACGACGATGGCCAAGACGCCGTCAAGGTCCTCGACAAACTCGCCCCGAACATTATCCAGGTCATCACTCATTTGAGAATATGCAATTTGGCTGCGGGAGATTCGCTAGGATTAGGCTAGGAGCCTTATAGAGAAATTCATAAGTACTAATTACTGTTTCTCTCTTCTCTGTGCCACTGCACCGTATTGAGAATGAGTTGTTGAGGTGTGCAAGCACGCAAGCGACGACGACGTCACTCCGCTGCAGTGCCTTGCCGACCTTGCCAAGAATCATCCCAACACACTCCAGGCTCATCTCGCTCCCCTCTTCACTCTCTGCGTCATTGTCAGTTCATCATAAGCAGGGGAAAGATGGTACTGTCGATATTCCTGGCCCAACACCTACTTCCTCACCCTAATTTTCTTGGTCCTCGACAATGGCTTTTATTCCCTGATCAGAGGAATCCAGAGCAAACTTGAGTGGATGGCTAAAAGACGTTGTTAAGACGATTCGCGATGCGAACAAGGAACAAGCCTACCGCCACTCGAGCATGGAAGTCATCACTTCCCTCTGCCAGAGGGCACCCTACATGGTCAAGGAGCGCGCCGCCAACTTCATCAGCGACATTTGTCTGTTCTATTCCTTAAGAGAAAAGGAAGTTCCATCAAGGGTATGATTGTACATTTCTCTACGGCTTTCAGTGCAATCTTGCTTGATTCTGATGACTGAGCTGAGCGACGAGTTGAAGGAGTGGCTCACCATTGATGATGTCGAGGAAGAGGATGAAGAAAAGTAAGTTATTCACTTGTCTTGTAAATGGTTGAGAGAACGACAAGTTCTCTTCCCCAGATCGGTCGGTCTCGGCAAGTCTTCTCTGGATCGAATTGCCTGCGCGTTGAACGGCAAGGTCATTGTGCCCATCTTCATGACCATCGCCAACCAACTAGTAGTAGACAGTTCGTCACTTTCCTTTTTTTCTCATTTTAAATTCACTCTCCTTTGTACTCTCAGGTGACTGGAAGAAGCGCCACGCCGCTCTGATGGGACTTTCTACGATTGGCGAGGGCTGCCAGCTCTCCATGGAGCCCCACATCGTCACGATCGTCAAGACTATCGTGCCCTTACTCAATGACCCGGTCAGTCAGTATCGTCGACAGCATTCTTTCTACATCTTTAAGTCAAAAATGTTGAATTGTCTGTGTATTAGCATTGTGTGGAACTCTGTAAATAATGTCCTTTGAGCACCATCGCGTCCGCTACGCCGCATGCAATGCACTCAGGCAGATGTCTTCTGACTTCGCCCCCACTCTTCAGAAGAAGTGCCACGCCGCGGTCATTATCGTTTTAGATAGCTATTATACGTTCCTTCGCAGCTCTTTGCTACTGCGCATATTGCGAATTAACAGCCTTCTTCTAATTCAAGAAGAAAATTGTTTTGTCGTCTATATTTTGTTGAATTTTCTGTTATACATCTTCAATAGTTGCTTGAACCATATCTATTCGATTACTTCGCAGGTCCTGCCAGCCCTGATCCAGACCGTCCTGGACGTGAAGGTGCCCCGTGTCTCCGCGCACGCTGGCGCTGCCATTGTCAACTTCAGCGAGGACTGCCAGAAGGTTTGATTCCTCCTGAATGCAGGGCGATGAGTCAAGAAGTGATTCCAGACTGTGATATCTGAATATCTGCCAGTCTTGATGAACTCGCTGGAACAAGTGCTTGAGCAGACATTCAAGTCGATGCTCGAACAGAACAAGAAACTCATCCTCGAGCAGGTCTGCACTTTCCCCCTTCTTTTGCTCTTGATCAATCAATGGTAGATGTGTCCAGGTGATTACAACGATCGCCTCCGTGGCTGATGCTTCGGAAGAACTCTTCGTTGACTATTGCGACAAGCTCGTTGCTCCCCTCAAGTACATTCTCGAGAACTCGAATCCGGAGGATGCCAAGGTGCTTTCGATCGAAATCTTACATGGTAAAAGAGTATCTCTTACAGGCTAAGCGCCTTCGTGGCAAGACCATCGAATGCCTTTCTCTCATTGGCCTCGCTGTCGGCGCCGAGAAGTTCCAGTATATCATGCGGGTTAGGAGGCCTCATTATTAGTTGTAAAAGGTGGTGAATGTCGACTAGATTCCCTGGCTACTTGTCTTCAGCGGAGAGCGAGAGAGAGAGCGAGAGACGGACGCAGAGAAGGAGAGATCATTATATATCTCTGGCTACTCGTCTTCAGCAGTGCCCATACTCTTCGTCGTTACTAAACGAGAGACAAATCAAAAGAGCAACACAAAACAACCCGCCCCACCAAGTACGAAACAAATAGACACCTCGTGGTGATCTCAGTCTAGAAGGGAGCATGCAGAAATGGATGACCCCTCACAAAGTCACCTCGAACTTTTGCAGTTGTTTCTTGACATGCTTCTGAAAGCGGGCGACGAATCTCCCGACCGATTCCACGAGGGCAGGCGGGCAGGGGCGTGAGCAGCAAGACATGCAAATGCAGGTACGACAAGTGGCTGTCGATGGCCTGGAGGAGAGGAGAGAGAGAGAGAGAGAGAGAGAATGGGAGAGTTGAGAAAGGAGAGTGAGAGAAGAGAGAAGGAGGGGAAGAGAGAATATAAGAATGAAACAGCAGCCTGACGAGGTGTCGATGGGAGCGAGCCTCTCGGACAATGTCCGCGAGATCCAGGTCGGCGTCGCGGGAAATGCGGTACGCGGCCAACTCGAGGGCGGGCATGAGTTCCATGACATGTAATGTCCAATCCTCTGACAATGAGTCTTCTACTTCGTCACACCTTTGCCATGCATGACACGTTTCTTTCCATTTTGCATTAACTTCAGCACTTTGGTTGTGGCATCTGTGCGTGCATTTCAACAATGTATCATATTCTGTCTTGTCAACTATCTGTACCCTCGTCCACTTATATCTTTGTGAATAATGGTTAAACGCTCCTCTAAATAAATATCTTTATATATTATCTATTACTTTTCTATTGTACTTTGGTATCATTGAGTCTACATATCGTTTCTATTAGTTACATAATTTCTTTCTTCTCGTTTCATCTAATATTATGTACTGGAAATTCTTTGTACGTGCTATGTTCTTGCTACATGAATTGTTGTTCAATTATCTTCATGTCATATTCTTCTTTTGATGTACATATAAATGAATAAATGGATAAAAATTCGCAGCCTTCCATTTAGAAATATTATTCCATATGTTTACATGAAAGAAACCTCTACTATTTCTTGCATCCTAGTTTTTATTATGCTCTATTCATTTACTTACTGCGATAGTGCGTTCTGTTTATAATCAAAAATGTATTAAGTCTGATCCCGGGAATCCTTCTGTCCAATCTTCTCAACCGTCAAGTAATAGAACGTATAAGTCGTAGCCTGTTACTGGAGTACCTAAACAAACATAATCTCCTTTGTCCAGCACAATTCGGATACCGAACCACCATTCCTGCAAACTCTCGTTTCTTTAGTCTGTCATCTAAAAAGCACAATGTATTCGATCACAATGACTATATTGCTATAGTCCTAATCTTTTTTTCTTAGATCTTTGATTCAACTTCTATTCTTTTTTTTAATGATAAAATTGTAAAGTTATGGAGTCTCTTAAACTTCTACTGCGCTTTCCTTAGTGATAGAACAAAATATGTATGTGTTTCAGACTCAAACTCAATAGTATATCCCTGTGGTGCCCCCACAAGAAATTTATAATTAATAATATGATTTCATTTCAATATGTTTCTGCATCGGCGTGCAATATATGTAGAGTACTTACACTCTTGTTCATCATAATGTTTTTTGTTTTGTAATATTTCGAATGATTGAAAATCAATGAGGAGGAAACTGTCAACATTTTGACCTTAGTCAATGAATGACGATCATATTTCATTTCGATTATGGGATCAAAATTACTTTCAATATTACTATAGCTTGATAAGAAATATTTTTTCAATAAAGGACAGATCATATTACACATCTAGAACGACAGCGAAATCACCTTTCAATATTGCTATTGAATAGAGAAGGAGTCATGGTAACTGTTTTGAATTTGTGACTTTCGTAAACAAATGTATTGTCTGTGACTTCATTCTATTGCACACTTGGTTTCCTCTGTGTTGGCAACGTCTTATTTATATACGTCCAACTGATACAGTATATGTGTTAACCATTCGTTGAGAATATACTTTGTATGTATGTAGATAATATTCATAAGTATTATTCTTGAATTGGAAAGGCGAACTTATTGGTGATATATTCGTTATGTGTCTGACTATTGAACTTCAACAAGAATTCTTTTGATGAGTTGTGTCTTGTTTTATGATGATTTTTTGTAGAACCTCCTCGTATCACTGCTTATTTGTTATAGGCTAATCGAGTTAAATAACATTACTTTGAAACATGAGTACACCCACATATGTTTCTTGTAACAATCGACTTAATAACATCTTTTAGTTTCACATTTGTTATTCCAAAAATTTTTTAATTCAAATAAGTGAAGCGCATGGATTGCGCTGATATCATTTTTGAAAGGTATGACTTCTGCCGCTTTCAAAATCACTCTTCTCACTTTTCTCCACGCTGTTCGGCTGACTGTGACTTCTCGTTCTTGTTCTGGAGATGGGAGACGGGGGACAGCAGAACGAGCAAATCTGCAGGGTTTCGAAGAACGAAAAGACCACTTTGGTCAGAATTCGTGTTTTCCTCGTCCTTGTGCTCAATTCTTTATAATCTTGATATTTCGACTCTAATTATTTTATTAATTTCTCGTTCTTCCACTAAAAGTGACGTTTTGCTATCGAAGAATTGTTCTCTCCAATGGAATCCAAGAGTTCTTGTCATTTTTCGAATGGAAAATGTTTATGGCGACTGAAATTTTTGCGGTGTTGTTCACTCTCGTTTTGCATGCATTTCCTAAAGTCGCATAGAAAAAAGGTTCAAAATTTTTTCAGTGATTATCATTAATCAATAATAATGATTTCATCCCTTGCAGAACGTCGTCTTTGATGACGGCACGAAGATGAAGTTCGACCTCGTTCCGAGAGCGGAGGAATCCGTGGCGCCAGCGCCGAAAGAACTTAAGGACAAGGAGGCGCCGAGATAGGAGGAATCCGCGGCGCCCGCGCCGAAAGAACTCGAGCAGAAACTGGCGGCGAAGACAGAGGAGCCTCTGGCGCCGTCAAAGAAGGAACTCAAGCAGAAACTGGTGCCGAAAGCGGAGGGACTCGTGGGGTCGGCAAAGAAACAACTGAAGGACAAGCATCCTGTGGCGTCGGCAAAGAAAGAACGCGAACCCAAGCCGTCCAGGAGAGAGGGAACTGTCAGTTGCTCCTCTTTGGGATGTCGAACCGGCCACTCTCAACTCTTCTTGACACTTGCAATTAATTATAATGAAACGATAATTTGAAATTCAAAAATGTGCGGAAAAAATAAGCCGCCGAATTCGTTTCAGGAGACCAGGCGAAAGAGGATCATCAAGTGGGCGCAGAGGATCTCGACTACGGTAAACTTTCGCTCACTTCTCCGTCCTCTCTCTCTCTTTCTCTCTCTTTCTCTCTCTCTCTCTCGCTTGTTCTAATGAGTCTATCTTGCAGTCCATCCGCACCATCACTGAGGAATACGTCAACAACCTAAACGACTACACCACGCCAAACGCCTGCTTTCTCAAGCAATCATCCAAGGAGCGGTACGTAATACTTTTCTCTCCTTTCTCTCTCCATCTCTCTCCTCTCTTTCTCTGTCGTCTCCTCTCCTTCCTCCCCCTCTCTCTCTGTCGTCTCCTCTCCTTGCTCTCCCTCTCTCTCCTCCCTATTTCTCTTTCTCTGCAGCGACTCAGACGTTCCCTGCCTAATGAACAGTCGTGTCGTCCTCCCCTCGAAGAAAGGGGATGACTTTATCCACGCGAATTGGCTGCGCCTCCCGACAGGCCGGGATTACATCGTCACCCAGGTAATCTACTTTTATTTGGAATATTAATTTAACTTTGTAATCAACATTTTACTTGAAGAAAAGAAATAATAGTAAAAGAATGCTAGCCTTGAAGGCGCCGACCCACGAGACGGTCGATGACTTCTGGAGGATGTGCGTTCACGAGGAAGTGGCACTCATCGCCATGGTCTGCGCCTTCGAGGAGGGCGAGTTTCATTTTGAATTCGCGATCGTTTTCTCGAATATTAGGCGGAAGAGCGATGATTTTTAATGATGCGACAAAGATTTAACATTATTCAAATAAATCACGGTTATTAATATCGATTAGTCGATTCTTCAAAAGGCTTACCAAACTCTTGCCAAACAAAAAGTCATCAACGGCGAGGTCCGCCCCTTCGGCCACTGCCGCGTCAAGCGGATCGCGCGCGTCTCTCCCTCCGGCGCGCTCGCCAAGTACAAGGAACTCTTCAATCAGCTACAAGTTCGTGTCAAGAAATGAAGCCACCTATCATTGATATTCATTGATTTATAGAATTATTTACTCTCCCACTCTTCTCAGGAAACGGAGGCCGGTATCCATTCTGCATGCTCAGATGATGGGCTGGCCGTCGCGGCTGGCTCCGCCCTCTGTTGACCCCGTTCTCCAGTTCTGGAGCTGGATCAAGAAGTATCTCTTCAATCTTTCTATCTCTCTCGCTCACTTTCTCTTTCTCTTTCTGTCTCTCTCTCTCTCTCTTTCTCTCTCTCTCTCTCCCTCCCCCCCCCTCTCTCTTTCTCCAGAAAGGCCGACTACCGCCCGATTGTGATCCACGGCATGCTTGGCATCGACCGCGCCATGACTCTGCCCGCCCTCGAGTTGGCCGCGTACCGCGTGTCCCGCCCTGAAGACCTGGACATGGCGGACATCGTCCGCGAGGCTCGCTCGCATCGACACCTCGTCAGGCTGCTCTTTCCCTCTTTCATGCTCTCGTCCCTTCGCTCTCTCTTCTCCCTTCTCTCTCTTCTCTTCCTCTCTCTCTCTCTCTCTCGCCCAGGCCATCGACAGCCACGCGTCGTACCTGCATCTGCATATCTTGCTGCTCACTCTCGCCATCTCACTCTCTCCCTCTCACCTCTCTCTCTCCTTCTCTCTTCTCTCACGCTCTTCTCTTCTCTCTCCTCTCCTCCTCTCTCTATCTGTCTCTCTCTCTCTCTGTCTCTCCCCTTCTCTCTCTCCCTCTCTCTCTCTGTCGTCCAGGCCATCGACAGCCACGCGTCGTACCTGCATCTGCATATCTTGCTGCTCACTCGCGCCATCTCACTCTCTCCCTCTCACCTCTCTCTCTCCTTCTCTCTTCTCTCACGCACTTCTCTTCTCTCTCCTCTCCTCCCCTCTCTATCTGTCTCTCCCTCTCTCTCTCGTCAAGGCCATCGACAGCCACGTGTCGTACCTGCATCTGCATGTCTTGCTGCTCACTCTCGCCATCTCTGGCCCCTGCCCGCCTACCCTCGTGGAATCGGGCTGCGTGCTCCAGTTGCCGAAAAAAAAATAAGTAGGTCAGATTTCGAGGGGAGGCCCAGTTGCCGATTTGGAAATGGGGGAGTAGCTCAGTTGCCGATTTGGAAAAGGGGGAGTAGCTCAGTTGCCGATTTGGAAAAATGGGAGAAGCTCAGTTGCCGATTTGGAAAAATGGGAGAAGCTCAGTTGCCGATATAGAAGTAATCATGCAGCTTGTAGAAAGATTTATTAATAACGCAGAACTGATTGTATACATATATTTAATTGAAAGAGAGACATTCACAGAATACATATAGTTATATGAATAGAAAGAGAGCACAGGAAAGCGGGAATAGAGTGCGACGGCGGGAATCTTCAGTGGTCCTTGCCAGTCGTATGCTTCTTGCCCATCTCGTCAAGATACGCAAGAATCTCGTACTTGCGGATGGGGACGCCAGTGTTGATTCGGTCCTTCAGGCTGCAGTGACGGAAGTTCAAATAATATAGTGTATTTTTAGCCTATAAAACGCACGCGTCCATCCTGGCCGATGCTGCTGCGCGTTGCTCTCGAGCGTGCTTGGAAATCCACCGGTCATGCGCGGAAGGGTCATCACGTGCGCCTTTCAGTTGAAGATAAGACACCATTTCCTTGTCATGAATATATTCGACCAAGTCGACCAGATGAGGGAGACGGCCGTGGTTGAGACTGCGGCCAAGACCACTTAAATAGCTTACTTTTTTTATATTTCAAGCTGACATGCGAAAATTCTAACGAGAAATAGCTCTCGGCGGCATTGGAGGTCCGGTTGGTTATTTGGCCGAACTTGTTAGTGAGGCTCTCGGGATATGCCAACCACTGCTTCTGAAAACAAATCGCATATTATCACGAACGTATAGTACAAAATCCTGACCCTGAAGTAGTCCAGGAAGACAGAGCACGAGGCATGCGCCGGATGGTCCGTCGCAACCGGGATGACAGTCACTTCAGAAGCGTCGTAGAGAGAGCTTGGAAGGAAGAAGAGAGCCCTCAGGCGTAGCTTCCACTGCGAGATGACGCCCTCCGATTCGTGCCTTAAAGGACACCATGGATAAGTTTATAAACTCAGTCATTTGCACTGACTTGTGCATCTGCTTTGCCTTCCATTGTTTGTTGAAGGCCATGGAGAGGTGAAAGTTGCATCCTCGAAGAGTAAGTTCTGGAAGCACTTCCGAGAAGGCCTTGATTGCCGCGTCTTCGAAGTCCAGCACAAGTTGTTGTTGGTCCAGGTCGAAGTCGCAGTCGAGAAGAAGAGTACGCACAATCCTGAACATTCGAGTGTATGTACGCGAGCTTTTTGAAGGCAAGAGCCCAATGAAAATGGGAAATGTACAACCGTTGATGCTTGCGAGGACGACGTAGAATTGTGGATTGACTCCTTGCTGCTCCAACGCTACAATATTCAAATGTATTATTTTCATTATGATAAAAGTCACACTACCAAAGTACAAACCCCGATACTTGAAGTTGCCGTCTGCAATGAATGACTCGGCATTGTAGTGCCGAACAAGCTTGAGCACCCGCTTCGATGCAAAGACAGCTATATCACTTTGCTCGTCTTGCCAGAGGAAGCACTCGTGAGGATCGTCGATTGGCTTTCGGAACTTTTCGTCGATGCTTTCGATGTCGAGGAATGATTCGGATGAGTACCTGCATATATGTATGTACATATATGTACATGTTAGTATGTATATACATACATGCTAATATATGTCAAAAAAAACTTTACTTGTTCTTGGAGCGTGAGATTTGACTGCGTTTGCTCTTGTAGGCGCCCTTGCTGTAGACCGCAGCTGCTTCTTGACGTTTGTCTTCATCAATTCGATCATCCTGACCAGTGACAATCTTCTTCATAACGTTGGTGTAATGCTTGTGCGGTTGAATCCGTTGGCCAGATGCAGTTCGCTCGCTGAGAGCTTGATTCTCAGCGGATCTTAAAGATTGCAAATTAAAAAGGTGTATTCAAATTATTTACTCACGTTAGTCTGCGCTCACAGACGTGGCTGTACAGTTGTCGAGACATGAGAACGTTGCATATGTGAGGAGAGCACATCGGGTCGCTCATGAAGAATACGAAGTGATCGGTGACCAGTGGCGCAGTACCGAAAACCTGGAATTTTGAACAATAATTATGTAATAAATAGCACTATTATTTACCTTCACAGTCGCTGGTGATCCCGATGGCACTGCTTTGGCGGCTCTCTCATGATTCGCGACGGTGGCACATCCAGTGCAGATGAAGACGCAGTCAGACTTGTTCTGCCGGCGAAAGGTGAATGACATACAGTAGTCGTCGTCGGGATTTGGGAGTCGGTAGACCAGCGCAGGGTGTTTGGCGCTCTACGCATTGATGAAATTAAGATGATCCAAACTATATGCTTGCGCTTACTCGGCTCGGCCACACTGTTCCTTTCCACGGCGAAGGGTCCGCCGGTGACGACTGCGATGAAGATGAAGAAGAAGAAGAAGAAGAGGGGGTTGGCGGTGGAGAAGAAGGAGGAGATGAAGTGTAAGAGGAGGATTGGGGAGGCGTATTGCCTGGGGCCCTGAAGAGGGCCGTTGGGTTCTGGGAAGTGTTGGAGGTAGACATGGGAGATGAGCTTGTTGTACGACTTGAGAATGTGACTGCAGGAAGTACAACTGACCTTTCAATCGGTCACATAGGAGAGGGGCAGAAATCCTCTCTTTCTTATTACTCTCTAGGTTTTACATATTCCATGTGACACGAGCTTCTTTTTTTCTTCTTGTCTCCTAATAATTAACGTTCTTTTTTACTGGCATAATTTCACGCTTCATTTATCATACCCTGGTGCTTTACAGCCAGAGGGTCCCTCTCATTTCTTATTACTCTCTCGATTATACATGTTCCATGTGGCATGAGCTTCTCTTTTTCTTCTTGTCTCCTAATAATTAACTTTCTTTTTTACTGGCATAATTTCACACTCCATTTCCATATGCCGGTGCATGCCACTTGTTCTGACCTTGTAGCTAGAGAACCACATTCACTCATTTTCTCTGCGTCTTTCTCTCCAAGCAGAAGTGTATGTACATATATGCAACAAAAAAAAAAGTTCGAAGAATTATCACCGTTTAAAATCAAAAGTGGAAGAAATATCATTGGAAGAACATCCTTGCCTTACTCAAAATGGATCGGCAACTGAGCTTCTCCCATCTTTCCAAATCGGCAACTGAGCTACTCCCTCTTTTCCAAATCGGCAACTGAGCTACTCCCTCTTTTCCAAATCGGCAACTGAGCTACTCCCCCTTTTCCAAATCGGCAACTGGGCCTCATGCGGCCAATCGGCAACTGGAGCACGCAGCCGTGGAATCGGTCGGGAGATTCGTCGCCCGCTTTCAGAAGCACGTCAAGAAAAAGCTGCGCAAGGCCGAGATGACCGTTTGAGGGGTCATAGCGTGCTCCCTGATAGACTCAGTTCACTTAAGGTGCCTATTTGTTTTCGTGGTACAGGTTGTTTTGTTTGGTTTTGCCCTATTCAGTTATCTCTTGTTTAGTTATATTGCGAAGAGTATGGGCACCACTGAAGACGAGTTGCTAGAGGAAGATGTCTATCCATCTGTCTCTCACTTCCTTTTGCTCTTTCTCCTCTGCTTCTGTCCCTTTCTCCGCATTCTCGATCTCCGCAACCCTCTAATCACTTTTCTATTCATTGACAAACTCTGATAACGAGCACCCTGTAGAGGCATGAAACAGTATAGAATAAAAAATATGGAAAAAGATAAAGATTGAAAGAAACGCCTGCAACAGTCAGTGGTGGAAGAGAAAGGATTGATGAATGAAACACAATTTAATTGTGACAAGTGAATACGCAGTCAGACTCCACTGACTATTGAAATTATGAGGTGAATTACATAAATTTGTTTAGAATTCATGACTGTAACTGCGTATCCTATGTTTGGAATTGATCACAATAGTTGGTGTCAATTTGATCTACACACGACGTTCGTGAGAAATGGGATGTAGATCATAATGAGATACTGACGGGAGTGAGTGGCAAGGGCCGCGGCCTGCCATCCCTCCAACACGCTCTCCCCAACCCATGCACGACCAGACAGAGGAACGGCAAGGACTGAATCCTTTGCTTTATCTTTTCCCAGTTGTCAATACTTCTTTTTTTAGCTGTTAGAGACAATTCTTCATCAACCAAAATTATAAGTGCGCTGAATAATACTATAAACGTGGTGAACATCATCGTGCATTGCTTGTAAACAGTGAATATTACTATTTGAGTAGTGCAATAGTACGAAAGAAATCGGTTCAGGAGATTTCAAATTTCAAATTTTTCCGAGTATTGATTGACTGCTCCATTTGGGGAAGATCTCTGTATTATTTCTCACCTTTTCCTTGTTGTGACGCGCTTAACATCGTGCAATATTACCATTTTGAAATGCATTTCCTGCAGTTTCAGTAATCGCGGTACTGCCGTTGTATGATCAGATTGTGTGCCTGGAAGAGAGGAGGATCAGTATATTTTAGAGGGCGATCTTCGTGAGTGAAGATGACGGAAGGTGCTCAGATGCAGCTCGCTGCCTTCCACAGCCTCATCAAGTTCATCCAGCAATGCAACTCGGTTGACACCATCGAGCTGAAGCAATTGGCAGCGAACACCAGAGAATGCATTAGTGGTGTTAAGGTTTGTTCTTTGATGAATGACTAACCCTTTGCTGTGGGTATGTTGTTCTGATGAGATCTATCTGTAGGGTGGTTATTAAACAAGTTAATTTCTCTTAATTGTTTTTATTCCTTTGAGAAGCAAAGGAAATATTTGTAATGATTCGAATTGCTGTGAGTAAAAGAAAGTTAGTTCAGTTGCTGTTCGAAGCGTGCCTCGGCCATACGCACGCGCCCGTCCGCTCGGCCGCCGTCAAGGCTTTCGTCTCTTTCATTGGCGACAACGACGATGGCCAAGACGCCGTCAAGGTCCTCGACAAACTCGCCCCGAACATTATCCAGGTCATCACTCATTTGAGAATATGCAATTTGGCTGCGGGAGATTCGCTAGGATTAGGCTAGGAGCCTTATAGAGAAATTCATAAGTACTAATTACTGTTTCTCTCTTCTCTGTGCCACTGCACCGTATTGAGAATGAGTTGTTGAGGTGTGCAAGCACGCAAGCGACGACGACGTCACTCCGCTGCAGTGCCTTGCCGACCTTGCCAAGAATCATCCCAACACACTCCAGGCTCATCTCGCTCCCCTCTTCACTCTCTGCGTCATTGTCAGTTCATCATAAGCAGGGGAAAGATGGTACTGTCGATATTCCTGGCCCAACACCTACTTCCTCACCCTAATTTTCTTGGTCCTCGACAATGGCTTTTATTCCCTGATCAGAGGAATCCAGAGCAAACTTGAGTGGATGGCTAAAAGACGTTGTTAAGACGATTCGCGATGCGAACAAGGAACAAGCCTACCGCCACTCGAGCATGGAAGTCATCACTTCCCTCTGCCAGAGGGCACCCTACATGGTCAAGGAGCGCGCCGCCAACTTCATCAGCGACATTTGTCTGTTCTATTCCTTAAGAGAAAAGGAAGTTCCATCAAGGGTATGATTGTACATTTCTCTACGGCTTTCAGTGCAATCTTGCTTGATTCTGATGACTGAGCTGAGCGACGAGTTGAAGGAGTGGCTCACCATTGATGATGTCGAGGAAGAGGATGAAGAAAAGTAAGTTATTCACTTGTCTTGTAAATGGTTGAGAGAACGACAAGTTCTCTTCCCCAGATCGGTCGGTCTCGGCAAGTCTTCTCTGGATCGAATTGCCTGCGCGTTGAACGGCAAGGTCATTGTGCCCATCTTCATGACCATCGCCAACCAACTAGTAGTAGACAGTTCGTCACTTTCCTTTTTTTCTCATTTTAAATTCACTCTCCTTTGTACTCTCAGGTGACTGGAAGAAGCGCCACGCCGCTCTGATGGGACTTTCTACGATTGGCGAGGGCTGCCAGCTCTCCATGGAGCCCCACATCGTCACGATCGTCAAGACTATCGTGCCCTTACTCAATGACCCGGTCAGTCAGTATCGTCGACAGCATTCTTTCTACATCTTTAAGTCAAAAATGTTGAATTGTCTGTGTATTAGCATTGTGTGGAACTCTGTAAATAATGTCCTTTGAGCACCATCGCGTCCGCTACGCCGCATGCAATGCACTCAGGCAGATGTCTTCTGACTTCGCCCCCACTCTTCAGAAGAAGTGCCACGCCGCGGTCATTATCGTTTTAGATAGCTATTATACGTTCCTTCGCAGCTCTTTGCTACTGCGCATATTGCGAATTAACAGCCTTCTTCTAATTCAAGAAGAAAATTGTTTTGTCGTCTATATTTTGTTGAATTTTCTGTTATACATCTTCAATAGTTGCTTGAACCATATCTATTCGATTACTTCGCAGGTCCTGCCAGCCCTGATCCAGACCGTCCTGGACGTGAAGGTGCCCCGTGTCTCCGCGCACGCTGGCGCTGCCATTGTCAACTTCAGCGAGGACTGCCAGAAGGTTTGATTCCTCCTGAATGCAGGGCGATGAGTCAAGAAGTGATTCCAGACTGTGATATCTGAATATCTGCCAGTCTTGATGAACTCGCTGGAACAAGTGCTTGAGCAGACATTCAAGTCGATGCTCGAACAGAACAAGAAACTCATCCTCGAGCAGGTCTGCACTTTCCCCCTTCTTTTGCTCTTGATCAATCAATGGTAGATGTGTCCAGGTGATTACAACGATCGCCTCCGTGGCTGATGCTTCGGAAGAACTCTTCGTTGACTATTGCGACAAGCTCGTTGCTCCCCTCAAGTACATTCTCGAGAACTCGAATCCGGAGGATGCCAAGGTGCTTTCGATCGAAATCTTACATGGTAAAAGAGTATCTCTTACAGGCTAAGCGCCTTCGTGGCAAGACCATCGAATGCCTTTCTCTCATTGGCCTCGCTGTCGGCGCCGAGAAGTTCCAGTATATCATGCGGGTTAGGAGGCCTCATTATTAGTTGTAAAAGGTGGTGAATGTCGACTAGATTCCCTGGCTACTTGTCTTCAGCGGAGAGCGAGAGAGAGAGCGAGAGACGGACGCAGAGAAGGAGAGATCATTATATATCTCTGGCTACTCGTCTTCAGCAGTGCCCATACTCTTCGTCGTTACTAAACGAGAGACAAATCAAAAGAGCAACACAAAACAACCCGCCCCACCAAGTACGAAACAAATAGACACCTCGTGGTGATCTCAGTCTAGAAGGGAGCATGCAGAAATGGATGACCCCTCACAAAGTCACCTCGAACTTTTGCAGTTGTTTCTTGACATGCTTCTGAAAGCGGGCGACGAATCTCCCGACCGATTCCACGAGGGCAGGCGGGCAGGGGCGTGAGCAGCAAGACATGCAAATGCAGGTACGACACGTGGCTGTCGATGGCCTGGAGGAGAGGAGAGAGAGAGAGAGAGAGAGAATGGGAGAGTTGAGAAAGGAGAGTGAGAGAAGAGAGAAGGAGGGGAAGAGAGAATATAAGAATGAAACAGCAGCCTGACGAGGTGTCGATGGGAGCGAGCCTCTCGGACAATGTCCGCGAGATCCAGGTCGGTGTCGCGGGAAATGCGGTACGCGGCCAACTCGAGGGCGGGCAGAGTCATGGCGCGGTCGATGCCAAGTATGCCGTGGATCACTACCGGACGGTAGTCGGCCTTTCTGGAAGGAGAAAGAGAGATAGAGAGAAAGAGAAAAGAGAGAAGAGAGAGAGAGAAGAGATAGAGATACTTCTTGATCCAGCTCCAGAACTGGAGAACGGGGTCAACAGAGGGCGGAGCCAGCCGCGCCGGCCAGCCCATCATCTGAGCATGCAGAATGGATACCGGCCTCCGTTTCCTGAGAGAGGTGAGAGAGTAAATAAACCTATACATCGATGATATCAATAATAGGTGGATTCATTTCTTGACACGAACTTGTAGCTGATCTCGAGCTGCGTAATGTTGAAGAGTTCCTTGTACTTGGCGAGCGCGCCGGAGGGAGAGACGCGCGGGATCCGCTTGACGCGGCAGTGGCCGAAGGGGCGGACCTCGCCGTCCTAGCTCGGCACGTACGATGACACCTTCTGCCCGTTCGTTGATGACTTTTTGTTATTCGTTGATGACTTTTTGTTTGGCAAGAGTTTGGTAAGCCTTTTGAAGAATCGACTAATCGACATTAATTTTGACTAACCGTGATTTATTTGAATAATTTTGTCGCATCTTTATATATTCGAGCAAAAGAGCGCGAATTAAAAATGAAACTCGCCCTCCTCGAAGTCGCAGACCATGGCGATGAGTGCCACTTCCTCGTGGACGCACATTCTCCAGAAGTCATCGACCGTCTCGCGGATCGGCGCCTTCAAAGCAAGCACTCTTTTACTGTTATTTATTTTCTTCAAGTACAATATTCATTACAAAGTTAAATTAATATTCCAAATAAAACTAGATTACCTGGGTGACGATGTAATCCCGGCCTGTCGGGAGGCGTAGCCAATTCGCGTGGATAAAGTCATCCCCGTTCTTCGAGGGGAGGACGACACGACTGTTCATTAGGCAGGGAACGTCTGAGTCACTGCAGAGAAAGAGAGATAGGGAGGAGAAAAAAGGAATGGGTGAGAAAGGAAGAAGGAGAAAGAAGAGTGTTAGAGAAAGAGAGTGGTTGCAGTTGGTAAGTACCGATCCTTGGATGATTTCTTGTGGAAGCTGGCATTGGGTGTGGTGTAGTCCCTCAGGTCGTTGACGTAGTCCAACGCAATGGTGCGGATGGACTGCAAAGTACATCATTAGAAGAGAGAGGGAGGGAGGGCTGAGGAGAGAAAACGAGAGACCGCTTACCGTAGCCGAGACCCCCTCCGCCCACTTGATGATCCTCTTTCGCCTGATCTCCTGAAACAAATTTTTAATTTTTTTTCGAACATTTTTGGCGTTCAAACAATTTTTGTTGTATGATATTTAATTGCAGCAATAGTGGGACTCAAATGAGCTATCGGTCTAGATGACTTCCATGTTGCCTCTACGGTATCCTAAAGATGAAGAACTGACAATGCCCCCGCGCCTGCACGACTTGTGCTTGAGTTCTTTCGGCGCCCGCGCCAGAGATTCCTTCTCTTCTGGCGCCTTCTCCTCCGCCGTCTTCTCGCGAGTTTCAGTCATCGGTGCAATGTCGATCTTCATCAGCGTTCCGTCATCGAAGACGATGTTCTTCAGTTATCAGAATTAAGGATAATCAGCGAAAATGATTAATTCGGGAGCCTCATAATCAATCTTGAATTCGCGCCATTCCTGACATAATTGCGAGAGAGTATGTGATTGAGAGATGCGAGACTACAATGGCCAGCAAGATTGAAATAGATTACAGCTAAGTTTTTGCTCATTTAAAGAAGGGCGATCACCGAAAAATTATGTGATATTTCAAATTGTAGCGGCCCTTCGCACTCTCATTTACGCAGCGGGTGTGTGCGACCTGCGAAATTGCATGCGAGAATGAGAGTGAGGAATCATGGGGCAGACGCGGCAATTCGAACCTGTATTAAATATATTTCGGTGATCGCCCTCCTTTAATTAACAATTAATTATTCAAGTTCTCTATAAGCGCTTATTGTTAGGAAGTACATGCAAAAGGAGACTGCGCGAGGCAACAGTTTCACTCTGAATTCACCATTGCATTTCGAACTCTAAAGGATTCATGGGGTTACAAGGTGCATTTTATTCCATTGGAGAGAGCAATTCTTCGATAGTACAACGGAACTTTTAGTGGAAGAGCTATAACAATAAGAGCAAAAGAGAAGATCCAGATACTATAAGATCGTTTCATGCCATTTCTATGACGCAGGATGAATCTAACTTTGAGTTCATATTTGTATGCATATATATATATATATATATATATATATATATATATATATATATATATGTATGTCTGTATGTCTGTATGTCTGTATGTCTGTATGTTGTCGATGGGTATAAATCCTTATGATTAGCGGACAACGTTGTTTCTTTCAGATTAATCAGTAAATTGGAGTCAGACTGGCAAAAGGAGCAGGAAAAGACGACGAAAGCACGATTTCTGACTACAGTAGTCTTGGCGCTCTTGGAGACCCTGCAGATGTGCTCCGTCTGCGGTCGCCGGTCTCCCATCTCTAGAACGAGAAGTCGCAGTCGGCCGGGGAGTGGAGAAATGATGAGAAGAAGGATTTTGATAGTGGCGCAATGCCGTTTAAATACTTTTCCAAATCTGCACTTACTCAGTGCACTTTGCAGTCTCACTGATCGTAATCTAAGAGAAAGTTTGAAGTAACAAATGTAAAGCTTTAAAAAAGTCACGTTAAAGCACTCGTTAGATGAATAATTAACCGTGAACATGTGCTATTAAAGACTTGCACTTTCTCATTCACACTACAATTCATCAGCGTCGACGGTCGATTCTTCGTTCGTCTGTTCCTGCTTTGCCAACGCTGCAGACAAAAATTATGTTTAGGTTTTAAGGTCATCGATAAAATAGGAACTTTTTTCATCCCTTACTAGTATACAGTTCCATATCCAAACTAACGTATTTGCAGCAACATTTTTGTACATTTGTAGTTGAAGTTCTGCTTAGTAGTTGACGGAGCCTCAATAAAAAAACGGATTTACATTGAACGAGGTCGGGATGAAGCACAACTTCAAGAATCACTGCCGTGTGAATATCATCATATCAGGAGAAGCAGTTCCTAGATCATTTTTGAGAAGGGGCTATGAGTGCGTAATCTGGGCAAGCGAACATTTGATTCGGATTTCACCTTTGATATACCTCTTTGTCTTTAAAGAATTAAATCGTAGGGATGCGACCACGAAGAGAATCAAAAGCATTTTCCTAATTTTGTTAGATAATCGCTCGTTCCTACAGAGTGTTGGTTTACTCCACAAGAATATAAGAGTGCTGTTTGGCTTGATCGTTGTTCCGTTAACAGCGTGGCAGTGAAAACCAAGACGATTCAAGTGATCAAGTATGCGGTCTACTCAAGTGGGAGCGGAAGAGGGAAAGAGAAAGAGCGTCGTTATTGTGTGCGCATGTTCACAAGAAGTCACAAGTGTTCTCACAATATTTGTCTCGTTCGCATTTGTATTATACGTGCATACGCGAGCGAAATAGAAGAAGATTGAGTGTAGTGAGAATACAAAGATAAGAGGAATTATTGAGAGTCAATGTTGAATTGAATGGGATGTTCCCTGGTGGTCGCAGACAAGTTGTGCATGTTCCGTTTTGTGCAGAGGTGTGAGTGGCGCGCGAGACCGAGTGAATCTTTTGTCAGCACGACTGCAGTGATTTCGGCTTCGCAAGTGTTCGATAGCCTCAACTTTTTAAGCTAGAAACTATAGATCTAGTAAACAGAAATGTGTGGTGCAATGTTGTGCAATGAGATATGAGACAAGACATAATAAGATCATACGCTCAACTTATCAAATTGACAACCAATCTTCATTCAATGTTTTTCATATATTCTGCTACTAAAAGCTAAACCACATGCATTGAGCGTTATTATGTTCTTTGAAACAGATTTTTGAATAGTAGAGGGTATGTTTGAGATCGATATTTAAATATCATGGTTGTGAACATGAAGACAGCCGAACAAGTAAAAAAAAATGTACTACATAATATACAAAAAATACAGATAAGACAACGGCACAGTCCAACATTATTTGATCCTTAATTAATTGGAATAATTCAATTAATTGAAATAATTAAAGCTGGAAATGCGGAAGATCTGGAATACATCAAGTTAAATTGCCAAAATGTTCTACAATGACAGAAATCTGAAAGGGCCACATTTGTCCGTTGTTTACGACCAAACTATTCACTCTTATTATTTAGTTTTGTGATAAATGAAGGAAATTGTCTGAATATTCTGAGAACAATAAAGAGTAGAACTCCTACAGCAGAAAGAATCCCTGCAATCAAAACGGCGAAAATATCGAGGTTGTAGAAGGAAACAACGCTCATGTTGCGTCCAGCATGACTGAGCTGGTCGAGAGGGCCGAAACGGGCCATGAACTACATGTGGGAGACCAGTCTCTCGCGCACCGACTGAGGCTGCGATGAAACCATTTCAGCCACAGTTCGCGCCTTCGCACGATATCTGAGCATTTTAAAAATATTTTCGTGAACAAAGGAATACGGCATAACGAGACACTTCAAAATAATATTAAAGAATAAAAGAATAAATAAGCAAAAATGTGCGCACTTATCATTCTCAAGCAGATCTCGAACAGCATTGAGAAGCAGCTCAGACTGGGCCAAATCGTCCCGTTTGAGGATTCTGCCGACTCCAATTCGCTTGATCATTTCGCCATTTCTCATCTGGTCGCCCATGACAGGGATGACAAGAGTGGGAACACCAGCCAGGACTGCTTCATACGAGGAACCAGCACCTCCATGGGTCACGAAGGCAGAGAGACTAGGATCGCCTGCAGAGAGTCAGAGAGAGGGGGTAGAGGGAATGAGAGAGATTGAGTGAGAAAGAGAGAGCAGTGAGAGATGCTGAGAACTGACGCAGCAGATCGGTCTGCGGCAGCCAAGTGTGCGTGATGAGATTTGGAATGCCGGCGGCGACGTTGTGCTCAGGCTTCTCATACTTCCACAGGAAAGTCACATTCGGAAGGGCAAGGGCCAGCGAGCGCATACTTTGCTGGAAAATTAAAATACGAGGGTTGAAGTGTTGAGAGAGGGGGATTAGTGTGCTTGAATACAACAGTTTATTGTAACTAATTAAGGAAACAAAATGAGCTGCCTTGAAGCGCTCTGGCATGAGATGCGAGAGCATGACTGAGCCGAACGAGATGAGAACGGTCCGCGGTCGCAGCGACAACTCGCCGAGCAAAGGCTAAACCCATTGGTGTTTAAGGAGGAAGTCTTTTTTATTGAATGAGTAAACAAGGCAAATTGAATGAGTAAACAAGGCAAAAAAGGCTTGCATTTACATATATTAATTAATAAAAAGGAGGCTTATTAGAGACCTCCGGCAGCTGATGGACGGTGGTCGGCAAGGCGATGCCGCCGATGTCAATCATCTTGCGACTCACGAGACGCGGAAAGTCCACGAGTGGCTCGGTGTTCAGGAAGAAGTAGCTCGCATTCTTTGAGATGTCCTAATTGCAAGCAAATTTTTTTCGTCTTTCATTATTTTTTTTATGTTAAAGTTATATGTTAATTATAAGTTAAATAAAAAATTTCATTATACTGGTTTGCATATTTAAAAGTAGTGTAGAAATAAAACTTCCTTCCTAAAACCCTGTCACCGACTTTGAGCCTGGGGAAGTCGGCGTAGAGGTCGTCGAATAGTCGCTGCACTCCGTCGTAGATGACGTCCAGCGTCTGTCCCCACGCATCGACAGCGCGGAGGTTGTAGAGACGCTCCCTCGTGGTCATTTCATCTCCGTTCATAGCCATGAGTGCTGTGTCAATGGCCAATGAATGATTGAAATGACATCACCTCGTTTTATCAAATCTTTTCTGTTACAAAAAAAAGAAGAGAGAGCGAAAGAGAGAGAGAGAGAAAAACTAATGATAAGGCAAGACAAGCCTGGCTGAAAGCTAGGAAATGCTGGAACGCCAGTGATTTCCGAAGACTCAAGCGACGCCGTGCTCTGTGTAATTGCAAACTTCCTGATTCCGATGAGGTGGAAGATGCCTGAAATGAATCCACATTTACTTGGAATCTATCTTCCAGGCTCTTGGCAACTTGCCAAATCCACACGGATCGAGATCTTCGCCAAAGGCGCCGTCAAACTTTTCCGCGCGCAGACTTTCCAGGAGACCACTCTGTTGGAGCGTTTCTAAAATAAAATGTACAAAATAAAACATTAACCGCAAACAATTGTTAAAGCAAACGACAAAGACGGTTTTAAAATAATAATTTTAAAATGGAGAAGAAATAAACAAGCCTCTACATGCTTCGACCATGTAGACCGTTGTATTCTTCATCGGCTGACATACAAGGTGCTTATCGATAAATTCATAAGCAATAATTTGTATGATATTCTTCCTCCTTCACACTAAGCTCGCTCATTCTCCTCATGATTCGCACTTCTCTCTCTTTCTCTCCTCTCTCTCTTTCTCTCTTCTCTCTTTTCTCTTCTTTCTCTCTCTTCTTTCTCTCTATCGCTCTCACTCAATGGATCTTAAAAAACACACATATGTAGATGCGAACGATTATAAACCTCGATGAAGATGAATGGATTGCCCTGGTCTACCGTCCAGAGATGCTCAGTGAAAGTGGCGACTTGAATCTGCTCGTACTCCCTGGTGAAGTCGTTCTGTGGCACGTGAATGGTGCGTGCGAGTTTGCTGGTGACATTCTTGAGTCCGCCGTGCATGATCGGACTCAGCATCACCTAAGCATTAAACCTAGTCACTTTTTTCTAGATTAATTCACTTTAAATGTATATTCTCACCACCAGCGTTCGCCCCATTTTAGGCTTTTAACTGTAAATTTTTTATCAATATTTGAATTCATGAACACATTTGTTTATAATTCATACTACTTGGTTGTCTCTACGACCCTCAATCAACATAGCAACGGACTTACGACTTCGTGTCCAGCTTCGATGAGTGCGTCGGAAACCTTTCCTTGGAAGTTGGCATGGCTATGAGCCATGATTGGATTCCACGCGAGGAACTTGAGAGCAGCGACGGGAGTCAGAAGAGAAACAATCAATACCAGCAGCATACTCATTCTGAGTGATCTGAGCTGATTAAATGCTTAGGATATATACTTTTAATAATATTTTGACGAGTAAAAGGGAAACAATCTATGACTTGATCAGAACCTCTCTTCAGTTCTAACCTGAATTGTTGCTTCTTAAATACCATCCGGGCCAGTTGTGTTCGATTAGGAGAGACGATAAGAAGGAGGGAAAGAGAGAGGGAAATGCACATTTATTTATTTGATTGAGTTGCAGAGAGAGAAAGTGGAAAAGTTGTGCGGGCCGCACAGTCACAACGAGCTGAAACATCATGGGTCCCTCTGATCTCTCATTGTCAGCCGAAACATCACCAGTCATCCACTTGCTTCGCTCTCATGCACTTTCTACTCTTTTGCACGGATCGACAAATCGCTGATAAGAACAAGGAAATAAAGAGAAGGCGCGAGCGGGCGCATTTATTATTTGACTTCTTTTTCGCCGTCCCATCTCTCAAAATCGCATACTCCATCGATTTATAATCACGTAAACGTGCGGGAATTCAAAACTGAGTTTTCGGCTAGTTTAATGGTTGAATGCGGAACTTGTGAGAAACTATGCATGCGTGCATATAGACAGTCAGACATAGTATGTATCTAGATGCACGCTCCTTCCTTGTTTGACCTTGTAAACTCCTCCGCATTTGGCTAAAAAGTCTAGACGTTGACCGAATAAGAGAAAAGAACGGGTGGTCATAACCGGACCTCTCCAACTGCCATTTCCTTCTCGGTTGGTGGACTTCACAATTATGAGATATATGTATGTTCTGGCCCTTGGTTTTCTATTCTTCTGATGGAATGCAGAAAGAAAATAGCACAAAATGCAAGTAGCAATTTATGGTAACTGTTTAGTGGCAGAATAATTGTAGAAAGGGGAATTGAGAGGAGAATGGGTAGAACAGAGACAAGGATCAAGAAGGCGGGTATTGTCTCATGGTACATAAGAACATTGTTGATGCAAACGTTTTTCATGCAATATTTTTAAAGCTTTATCTATTACAGTGTATTCGAGCTGTGTTTTGTAGAGGTGCATGCCTTGACCAAGCACTCTTGAGAGACTAGATTTAATCGTACGGCGAACTAAAGTGACTTCAAACAAGGCACCTTATTACTAGGGAACCGGCTTATTAAAATACACAATTCGCACTGAAACCCTACATTAAAAGTATGTATAATGACGTATGTTGGATTCTATAAATATTGATTGCAACAGTGAGATAATAGTACACGTATGTACATTCCACAATGATGCAAGGAAAAACCACGGAAGTCTAGAAAGACCGGTCAATAGAGGCGCTTATATTGTGGTGCCGCATGCATAATTAAAACAATAACAAAATTCTAACAAATTAGAATCATAATAGAAAACTTATATAGTAAACAGATGGCGTGCTTGAATCAAAATTAGAGCTCATATGGAACAGACGAGAGATTTCTCTGAAACAATTAAAAACTCCAGAAAATCTCCAATAATGCCAAAGGCATCTAATATGGTTGGCTTTTAAAAGGTCATTCTTCTTTCAACTCAAACATCTTCCCGGTCTGACATTCAATTCTTTTAGAGTCGTCAAAGTTGCGCGACGAATTCGACGACAAAGTTACGGTGTTTAGCGCCGTGCGGCTGCTTCGCAGTCCGCTTGTGAAATTTGATAGCATTCGGCAACTCGGCGACGGCCTCGTCGACCTGATGGTGGTTATTCCGCTTTTATTAATTAAGGATTAAAATAAAAATAAAAATAAAAATAATACACATAAATTTGTATCTATTTGAGACATTCACATACATAGCTCCTCGACTTATTTTTTACACCGATTTTCTTTAATGGCACGTCTTACAAAACAACAAAATCTTAGCCGCGTACCTGTGTGGAGATCCTGCCCGCGGCGAGAAGTGCATTGACTGTCTTTCCTCCTCCTCCCTCTTCCAACTCGCTCTCTCGCAGTCGCACGAGTCGGAAGATGTGTTCGTGGCCGCAGAGCACGTCGAACTCCTTTATCATACAGAGTAGCCTCATTCTATTTTCTTTTTTTTCTTTTTTAAATATTTTTCTTTGAAGTAACTTTAATTTATTTTCTCCAAAAAACAAACAAATGCAATACATCGCCTCATCACCCATATAATGAAAGGAAATGTGAACTTTAAATTAAATTAATACAAAAGAAGCAAAAAATTGATGTAAATTATATTTCATCCGAATGAGTCGAAATCGCACCAACCTTGACAATATCGTTGAGCACCGACGGCGCCTCGATGATGCGGTCGGCGCGTTGCCGTAACGCGCCGAACGCGTCCGCCGCAAGGCGCGCGTCGGACGACGACAGCGCCAGTGCACGCTCTAGATGAACTAAGAGGTTTCAGAATCCCCGCATTCCAAGACAACTATAACAGTAACAAAAATAGCATTGTACATATTTATACTAATTCTGTATAATGATTTTTCACATTCACAATAAAGTTGATGCATTTCAAGGACCTCCAGAGTGGAAGCGAAGATGCGAGGGCAGCGAGGCGAAGATGTCCGTGCGAAGACACACAAAGCGGGCGGAGCGGAGAGCGAGAGAGGACCAGGAGAGAATGGAGAGCTGCGAGACATGCAGGTAGATCTGCAGACTTGGTTAGATCTTTTTCTCTCGTGCTCTCTCCCTCTCTCTATCTCTCTCTTTCTCTGCCTTCTGCTCTATTTCGATTACAAGAACATGACGCCAACTATCTATGTATGAATTCCTTGCATAAGCGATTAAAATAATCTGTCAAACCAGCTCTGACGCGCCGATATTCTCGAGACAATCGACGAGCGCGGTCTCGTTGGTTCCTCGTCTTGTGCGTATGCAGAAAGAGCGTACGCGCGGACGCTCCAAGGTCGACGCAAACCCCGACCGATTTAGGTTGTCGTTCCCCACCGTGCGAAGTGCGGCCGCCAGCGCCTCGAGCTCCGATTTGCCGGCGTCCACCTGGTAATAAATGTGTGATTCCTTCAAGGTGATAAAGAAGGATGTGAAATTTTACTGAATAAATTAGGGAAAAATAAATGAAAGGACGTTCTGGAGCAGCACAAGAACTCACAACGAGCAGATCAAGGGAACGAGCAGGCTGCAGAAGGAGATGAACCAGGTGCTCGAAGGGAGACTCTTCGCTTCCTTCAGCTGCTTCACTCTAAACAACGCTTTTTTTCTCTATGCCTATTTTAGGCTTCTGCATTACTCCCCAAACTTGTATGATTATACAGTGACAAAGTGAATAAATAATATATGAAAGAAAAGATTCTTTTATCCCTCTCTCTTTCCATCGAATCGTTTTCAGAGGCATAAACGACAAGAGTAACTTCGTTCTTTGGGTGGCACACTCTTAGCGGCACACTGAAGACGCGATCCGAGAGCAGACGTTCACGGCTCTCTTCAGAATGCGCCGAACACTGGCGACACCACGAGCGGGCGCGAAAGGACTTCTCGAATAGCGACATGCATGTTTTGCCACTTTTTAAATCTCTTTCTAATTGTGTGAAGACGGTTGCATAGTACCCATTTAATGTTGCTTTATTGTATTTTCTTTTTTCCTTTCTTCCTTTCTCACCTCGCCGCCGTCGATCTGCACGCGGATGCGCGGCGCGAAGGCGCGCGCGGCAACGCGAGCATCGCCGCACACGACGCGTCGCAGACGGCGTGACGCGAGCGACGCGGCTGCCGCGTCCCGGCCACGCAGACGACGCACGATCTCACGCAGCAGCTCGAGCGGCAGCGAGTCAAGGTCCATCGCTGAAAAGGTCAAGGAGTATAGCACAAGTCAGCTTTCACTTTGTCGTAGATCTAATAACAAGTTTGTAGAAAAAAAACAGCAAACAATTTGTAGCTTCTCTTTAATCAAAAAGTTCTATGCACATATACACGGACGCATTAATCAGAACGGATTTTGCGAGATGAGAAAGCAGTACACAGATTGGCAACTTTGGAAAAGCATATAGAGTGGAGACCGGCTGTGTTTTGAGAATCTCTGCAAGGACTGCTAGAGCAGAATACGATAGAGAATGTAGACAGTTGTTTTGGGCAAAATGAGCCGGATTTTATTAGACAATTAAGGATAGAGAGAGAGGTTGGGTGAGAAATGAGGACCGCGAGAGGTAGGACGAGAGAAAAGAATGCATACGGATTTGAAGAGTAAGAGGGAGTGAGTGATTGCGAGAGATGGAGAGAGAACGGTACCGAGAGAGAGAGAGAGAGACAGAGAGAGAGAGAGACAGAGAGAGAGAGTGAGTGAGAGAAATCACAATGCGGGGGGCAAATCCGAGAGCGAAAGTGGGGCACCACGCCTTTCACCGGATTGGTATTCAAACTGATTAGCAAGTGAAAGAAAGAGCCTCTTCTTCCATTGAACCTTATTATCTACATAACTCGTTTTCCGCGGAAGAGACATAGAGAAAGACAAAGAGAGGGAAAAAGAGAGCGCGACAGAGAGAGAGAGAGAGAGAGAGGGAGCGACAGAGAGAGAGAGAGACGAAAATGCTGATTCAGAGGCAGGGGCCAAGAGATTGAGAGAAAGAGAGAGCTACATAAATAGAGAGATTGAGAGAATGAAAGGCAGAGCGAAAGGGAGAGCGAAAGGAGAAGAGAGTGACATAGAGAGCGAGAAGGAGAAGTCGTAATGCTACTACCGCCTTGTTGCACCACGTGTATGTCTAAATCTTGTTCATGAGAATGAGACATGGAGCATTATATTTTGCTTTCCTTGAAGGGTACTCAAGCATAAGAGAGGCGGGTGAGTCTGGGAAAGGGCCAAAATACATGCATAATCTGCATCTTTGACTGGATCTCCTCTCTCTCTCTCTCTCCTTTGCTCTCTCTCTCTCTCTCTCTCTTGACAGAATGTATTTTATATGAATGAAGCAACAACAGCCCGTCGGTCTCACGTGTCGGTCGGTGGGCCAACAAATAATTCATGACCGATAACTGTTCAGAGGCTCATGGCGTGTCTCATTTGGAACCTGTACAAGGTGATCGCATCGGGCAGATAGGAAAACAGAGTATCTAGGAAGTAACTAGAGAGAGAGAGAGGGAGGAGAAGAAAGAGGGAGAGAGAGAAAGACAGGATGAGAGAGCGAAAGAAACAGAGAGAGAAAGAGAGAGAAAGAGAGAGAGAGAGAGAGAGAGAGAGAGAGAGCAAGAGGTAGGGAGGAGAGTGAGTAAAAAGGAGGATCGCTTGACACATTCCGATGCCGCAGCCATCATGAACGCGTTTAGGTCTCGGGACAGGAGACGACATTGAGTCTGGCTAGGTGCATACACATAACATTCTGAAAATGATGCGAGATGAGAAGGAGAAGGAGAGGGAGAGAGAGAAAGAGAGAGAGAGAGAGAGAGAGAGAGAGAGAAAGGTAGAGAGAGAAAGTGAGAGAAAAAGGCGATAGAATTATAAAAGGGAAAGAGACTGAGAGAGAATTACAGAAAAGAGGGACAGAGCTGACAATCAGATTGAAGGATCTTCAACAAAAGCGAGACTTTTGGCATGAATAGAGAGAGAGAGGTACCAATGCAAGTGTGTATGTACATACATTTTGGGTAGAAAAAATGTATGCATGCTCTAGATTCAGAATGATGAAATAACTTAAACAATATTAATGCGAATAACCCAGCATCGAAATAAATAAATTGCATTAAATGAAATACATACATATAGATACAGTTGCACATATGTATATATCTAGGCATAGATGTAAACGCATAGTTCTGAGTAGTTCTTGACCGTTTCTCACCCTGCCCAATGTCTGATGGAGCGAGGGAAGAGTTGAAAGGTAGAAGAAACAAGGAAGGAGAACAATGGCGATTGCATGTAGTTGTGAAAGGTGAAACTGTAGATTAACGAGACAAAAAGATCTAATCGTAAGTAGAAACGAAGACTTGAACTTCTCGCAGAAAAGAGATCAAGGCATAAGATTGACATTGAGAATGCAAAAAAAAAAGCCAAAAACTGTTCACGGCTCACATGTGTCGAATCCAAATGCAACATGCAAGATATTTAGACAAAATCTTCTCCTTGTTCTCCATGGCATGATCCAGCCTTCGGGCATATAATGTGTATATGTAAATATACAGTACCGCTCAACAACCAGGGGTGCAGGAACTTTCGGAACTTTCGGAAAGTTCCAAAATGTCCGATCAAATTTGTGCGTTTCTCGATAACCGCACGTCGATTTGGTTTGCATATTTGGATTCAGGCACTCGGTTTTAACCATAATTGAGCATTAAAATGTTAAGATAATGCAACTTCACCAAAACGGAAAATTTTGTGAATTTGTGGGTGCAGGAACACCACAAATCGTAGTGCGTCAATGTGTCTTCGTGTCAGTGAAATTTATGAATGCATTTGCTCGAACAGTATAACTTTAAATTGCAGCTTCAGACTTCATATTTAGTATCCTTTTGTCTTATCAAGTGCCTTTTAATGTTACAACTGAAAAAGCACGGCAAAACAAATCTTGCAAAAGAAATTGAAGAAATTTGTACAAAAGCAGAACCGAACACCAGCCACTACGCTCATCCTCATTGCCAGCATACCAACCTGGTCACCACCTGGTCATACAGCTGTCCAGCTTCAAACAATTTTAGGGTGCATTTTGACATTGTTCTTCAGAGCTGGTAGAGGCCATTCCACGAAAATTCCATGCCTTCCGTAGTCTTCCGTACATTGCCAGATTTCAATTTCGAAAACATAAGAACATTCTCTCTCCGCGTTGGAAAATATTTTTTTGAATCTACTTTTCCAAAATTGAAATCCAAAAGCGCAGCAAAAACATTTACTGCGATTGGGGCTCGAACCTGAGACAAACAAAATTGCAATTCAGCGCGTAAACTACTGGGCCATACCAATCGTATCTGCTCATGCAACCGAATCCTTGACAGTCGGTCAGCCAGTTGCTTCCCAAATTCACTTTCTCTCTCTCTCTCTCTCTCTCTCTCTCTCTCTTCGCTTTGTCCTCTTTGCACTGTCGGTTGTCTCAAGCCCGACGACGATAATGGCAAAACTATGATCTGCCATCCACGTCGCTATTCAATTTCTTTCTCTCTCTCGCTGTCCTCTCTCTCTATCTCTCAGTCTAGTCTTTCTCTCCATTTCTCTCTCTTCCTATTTCATTCTCTCTCTCTCTCTCGCTCTCTCTCTTTCTCTCTCTTTATTTCTTTCTCCATGTAGGCCCCAAGGGTCGTACAGACCCGAGATAGAACAGGGCCGGCCAAGCCAGGCCCAAAATTCCAGGGCCCGAAATCTGCGGGAAATAGTGAGAGACTTAGAAAGAGAGAGGAGAGCGAGAGATAGAAATGAAATTGAATAGCGAAGTAGATGGCTGATCATAGTTTTGCAATTATCAGTGTCGATCTTCAGACAGTACACATGGCCTGGGTAGCGCAGTAAGGTGCGCGCTTGCTTGGCTTTTTGAGCGTCGCAAGTTCGAATCCCAAACGGGGAGAACGTTTTGACTAGGAAAAAGGAAAGAGAGTCACAACGATAGCTCAAAGTGGTTCAAAGCGAAGCAAAGAGAGAAGAAATCAAGAAGTAACAGCGATAGAGAGAGAGAGGGAGAGAGAGAGAGAGAAAGTGTATTTGGGAAGCAAGTGGTTGACCGCCTGTAAATGATTCGGTTGCATGACAGATACGATTGGTATGGCCCTGTGGTTTACGCGCTGGATTGCAATTTTGTTTGTCTCAGGTTCGAGCCCCATTCGCAGTAAATGTTTTTGCTGCGCTTTTGGATTTCAATTCTGGAAAAGTAGATTCAAAAAAAATATTTTCCAACGCGGAGAGAGAATGTTTTTATGTTTTCGAAATTGAAATCTGGCAATGTACGGAAGACTACGGAAGGTATGGAATTTTCGTGGCATGGCCTAAACCAGCTCTAAAGAACAACGTCAAAATGCACCCTAAAATTGTTTGAAGCTGGGCAGCTGTATGACCAGGTTGTGTATTGGTCTGCTTGCAACGACTATGAGCGGAGTGGCTGGTGTTCGGTCCTGCTTTTGTACAAATTTCTTAAATTTCTTTTGCAAGATTTGTTTTGCCGTGCTTTTTCATTTGTAACATTAAAAGGCACTTGATAAGACAAAAGGATACTAAATATGAAGTCTGAAGCTGCAATTTAAAGTTATACTGTTCGAGCAAATGCATTCATAAATTTCACTGACACGAAGACACATTGACGCACTACGATTTGTGGTGTTCCTGCACCATCAAATTCACAAAATTTTCCGTTTTGGTGAAGTTGCATTATCTTAACATTTTAATGCTCAATTATGGTGAAAACCGAGTGCGTGAATCCAAATATGCAAACCAAATCGACGTGCGGTTATCGCGAAACGCACAAATTTGATCGGACATTTTGGAACTTTCCGAAAGTTCCGAAAGTTCCTGCACCCCTGGTTGTTGAGCGGTACTGTATATATTATATGCCAATTTGAAGCGAGAATATATCACTTTACCAAGTAGCATCTACAAAGTATGCACAGTTGTAAACATCTGAGAAAGCCCAAAGATCGCAGTAGATAGCATCTCCAGTGCGTGGGAAGAGAGGAAGAAGGGCTGAACGAGGTCGAAGGAAGTGCTTTCTGGACGGCTGTTAAAAGTCATAAAGAAAGAAAGAGACGAGAGGAAGGAGTGAGAGCGATTGAGAGAGAAATGGAGAGTTAGAGAGCTTTAGAGATATAGAGAGGTAGAGAGATAGAGGGAGAATGAGAGAATGGGAGAAGAGATCGAGACAGAGAGAGAGAGAGAGTAAGAGAGAGAGAGAGAGAGAGAGAAAGAGAGGAAAATTAAAAGTAATGTAAGTACTGCACTTAATGTTATCAAGATTGAGAGGAAGAAGAAGAAGGGATCCCTGACAATGAGGGAAAACTGAGACAGGAGACAATGAGGCCTGTTGAATAAGATATCAAACAGATGGGGAACTCGCAAGACTGAAGAACGACACTTTACAGGTGCGCAAGTTTTCTCGCTCTAATCCTCTTTCTTCAAGTTCTTCATGCTTCTCTCTCTCTCTCTCCCTCTCTATTGGCTCTTTCTTTCTTTCAACCTCGCTCTCCATGCTTCCACGTTGTTGTTGGCCGTGCAAAGACATCGTTCAAAGATATGCTGGAACAGCCTGACACTCTTAGCCGACAATCTCTTGTGATCTTAGCCACCTTTTCGTGTCCTTCGACCTACTTTCCCTCTCTCTCTCTTTCTCTTTCTCTCTCTCTCTCTCTCTCTCTTCTTTCTCTCTATGTCTCTTTGCCAATTCCTCTCTCTTACTCTCTGCTCTCTCTCTCTCCCTACTCTCTCCCCCTACTCCTCACTCTCATCTACTGGCTAGAATGAGAGAGTGGAAAGGCGTGTAGGTCATCGGTTCCGAAGAAGAGGAATTGGTTAGCCTTGAGGTTCTTGACCACGGACATTATTCATTTGGACATAGGAATAGGAAGGACCAACAACTTGAACAAAAACTGTTAGTAAAACTCGGTCGATATAGAATGACAACTACTTATGCAGAAAATGAAAGACTGAAGCCGTTCATCTTTTAACAGGGGAAGCCAACTATTGAGTTGAGTTTTAAATAAGCGGACGCCGAGTTATTATTGTGGGCTTTGCGCTCTCAGATTTATTGTCTCAATGTTAATGTACTTTTGTGGAGCAACCAAGTACAAGCAAACGGAGGATCTCGCTATCACTTCCTTATTTCGAGTGCCAAGGCACTGGCGAAGAACGGCAGACTCGTGAACGTCGCGCACTCAAGCCACCAGACGAAAATAAAAAGTGGTGAAGGAGATAGACATTCATTAAGAATACACTTTTCACGATACAAACTTCTTTTATTGTTCTGAGCCACCACTCAAAATCAGCAGGAATCATTTTAATTTTGTAAGTACTATCTTATTGAGGTAGGTCAAAGATTTAGAGATACACTTACAGCTGGAGCAAGTAGCCATTTGAGTGGGAAGGGAATGCTGGATCAACCGGGTTTAACGGAAGCGTGAATGGGCTCACTGGGACGCTGGATGAGAAGGATCGAGAGAAAGGGGATGGGGAGAGAAGGAGAGGACACGAGAGAGAGAGAGAGAGCAGAGAGAGAGAAAGAGAGAGAAATTGAGAGAGAGAGAGCAGGTGAAGGAGAGGACAAGAGAGAGAGAGAGAGAGAGAGCAGGTGAAGGAGAGGACAAGAGAGAGAGAGAGAGAGAGAGAGAGAGAACAGAACTAAGATAGTGAGTGAGATCAAACCTCACATGACATCTAAAATAGAAGCCGGATTTCTCGCGTTTAATGAATGATCTGCATGTCCCAGTTGAATGACTCAATCACTTCTTCTCCTTCAACTCCGACCTCCTGTCAGTTGACCCTATCTGCTGAGTAATTCTCATTCTCTTCTGTTTCTGTGTATCTCTCACTATCTCAGTCTCCATCTTCTCCTCTTCTATGCTTTCATTAAGCATACATAAGCTTCTGTGTCCTACTTCAGTCATATTTTTTGCCCGCCCTCCCCCTTCTTCATCGCTAATTTCTAACGATATTTATCGTGTTTGATCTAAAAATAACATGTATTATTGAATGGAATTGTCTAATTATAAGTGCCATCTTGTGTTAACGGACAGAGAGCGTGTTGAATTGTGGTGATCAAAAAGTAATCTTTAGTGTCGACTTCCTAACAAACGTGACAGAACGGTGCGTGCTATTATCATCTGGGTGGCATGTACGGCGTGATCAATTGATATATATCGCTCTCTCTTTCTCTCTCTTTCTCCCTCTCCCTCTCTTTCTCTCACTATTTTCCTCTCTGATAGATAGAGAAGGAGATAGAGAGAGATAGAGAGAGAGCAAGTGAGTGAGAGAAAAAGAGAGAGAGAGATATCTTCTCCTTCTCTTCAATCCGTTGCTGAGAAAGCATGGAAAAAGGGAGAATGGAATCACCACTTGTCACCGGAGAGGATACAATCATGAACATGTAGATCATTCTGTTTCTCATGTAGATCATTCTGTTTCTCATGTAGAGCATTCTATTTCTCCTGTAGACCATTCTGTTTCTCATGTAGATCCTTTCCGGTTATATCTGCCTTGTCTTCAGAGCTGTTACCCTAGCCCTCCAGCACCTCAGGGTTAGGGACAAAAAGTATTCAGTGATTTAATCTAAGAGTAATAAGAGGACAGAAAAAAAGAAGACGAGAATTATCTACTATAAAAATGAAATGACCACTCGTCGTAGGAGAATGCACTCATGAACATGCAGATCATTCTGTTCCACCTGTAGATCATTTTGTACGACGGCGGAGCCAGTCATCTCTGCCAGCTCGAGGGAGGACGAAGTGACCGCAGAGATGTCGGCTCCGTGTTCGGCAAGCGAGGAGAGCACGCACCCCCGAAGAAAAGATTGAGCACGAATGCGGTGCATCAAAGAACGCATTTTACACTTGAGAAGATGAAATGAGTCAGTGACTCATATAGTATACATACTTTTGCAACATCATCGTCCAATTCCTCCTTTCCAGATGCGTCTGAGGTGCACGGCTTCACTGAGTGAGATCGCCCTCTCCGCGTGCTGGTCGCTGCTCTCTCCAAGCGTCTCCGCAAAGCTCAAGAATTACTTTTTTTAACCCTCGCTCCATTGCACGCTCTCTTTAGTAATAATACTAAAACCGTACTCTGTCTCGCTCTTTTACTACATACCATCAACCATTTGTAACACATTAATTTGTTATTGATTATTCTTCGACTTGTCTATGATCATCATGGTATATCATATATGCATTCTTACAGCTCTCCTTTCCGTATTCTTACTAGTTTCCTTCTCTGTTACTTTCGCTCTCTCTTTCCCTCTCATTCTCTCCATCCCTCTCGTTTCATCCATCCCTCTCTACCGCTTTAACTCGGAAAGGCAGCATAAAACACTAATATAATCCATTTACTCCTTTCCTTACATTACTAATTTGACAAACTGTGGGGGAAAAATTCAAATATCAAAAGGGAAAGATCGAGTCGAATAAGTCTTAAAGATAAACACAGGGTAGGGAAAGTCACCAAGAATAGAAGGTTGCCGATCACTAAGAAGGCGAAGACATTACCTATGTAAGTAAGCATTAAACTTCTAGTCGATAACCACTTTACAACTAATTTATTCATAAGTAATTAGACCGAAAAATGACATAATTACCCTTATTAGTGCCCCGACACTTTATTCCTCTTGCTCAAAGTCTCTCGTTCTGGCTCTCGTTTTCGTTCTCACTTATTCTCCCTCTCTCCCATCTCCATTTCACTTCGAAAATGCACAGCATCCACCCGGTTGCGTCCCTCTCCTCTTCTTCCTGGTCCGTTGTCGCAGCCAGTAATTCGCTTCTCGTCATCGCTTCAACTGACCCTGAGAAGCTACTCTGTGAGTACCGCATCCTTCCGCTCTGCTCGCTGCCCACATCCTGCGTTCTCGGAAGTCGCGACCTCTTCAAAAGTGGCTGCCGCTACTTTTGAAGGTTGATCATCTACCGAATCCAATCGTCTTTCTCAATGATCGAAGTCTCGTCACCATCGAATGTCACTCCACTGAGAGCTTTGACGTTGACTGGCGACTGATGTTCGTCTGGGTCGCTGGCCGTTCCGAGTTGGCCATCTCGCACTCAGCCGCCTTCAGCCTCAGGCCCTTCTTCGGCGCGACGCCACAGCGACTGCTTCGGATGAGTTCGAACGGCGAGCAACCCCTCGAGCTCAAGGTGTTCATGTCGACGACGTCCCGCAACAACATCGGACTGATCAAAGTGGAGAGCCATGACAATGGTGACGTCACGACTACGCCACTCAGCGCCCGGACGGATATGGGGTCGATGATAGAGATCATGATGTACAGGGCCGAATTCAAGGTTGGAGCTGACGATAGGTTACTGTAGTCAAAAGGTACAGCAATCAGCTACAGCAGTCAATACAATACTCCCATCCTTAACTCTGGCTATGAGAAACTTCGCAGACTCCTTCTTTAGTTAACCTCATACCCTAATTGTTAGATTACTCTGTCTCTGGAATTGCACGTTTCTTTCTGTTTCAAACGAAATAGTAAAAGTTTCTCATTAGATTAAATAGATAAGAGTTAAGATTAAAGAGAAGAGAGCACTGTTATGGATACAGTAAAAAGGTTAAAGTATTTATTGAATTTTCCTGAAAAGGCGGAAATTCTAGATTGAGTTTTCCCCCTTAAAGGAGCTTGAAAGTCGTTAACTCCTAACACGAAATGCCGACTCATTCAAGTACCGTAGTCGTGAGCCGCGCGTTCTTGGCAATTTGCCAAGATCCTTATTTCGAAACCTTTTCTATTGCGGTTTGCGTCCGTTTGGTGAATCATGAATATGCCGGCATATATTTTACGGCCGAACGACGAAATTTCACGCTTTTCGGTCATGATATGCTCGTCAATCCTATTTGGCCGTAATTTGGTCAGGGGACTAATGTTAAATCTAAAGTTCTGTATAAATCACTAATATTTCCCTCATGATCAGGCGACTCTTTTCAGATGCAAATTACTCCTCTAACTTTTAGTTTAGTAAATTTAACTTTTAGCTGATGCTTTCGCAAGCTCAATCCGGACATATTCACAGAATCATCCTTATAGCAAAAAAATTGAGTTTTTGCCTCCTTTAAGTACATCCTTGCGCCGCCGCTCGCCACCTGGGATGTGCACCCCAGTCCACCGGAGGGCGCGTTCGACCGCCACCCGGCGGCCGTGCTCTACCGACGGATTGGCGCGTACGAAGCGGACGAGGTGCGGCTCTGGCGGCTGTGGCACCCGTACGACGAATTCGCGCGCGTCGACGCGGCGATCACGCGGTGGTCGGAGACGAGATTCTTCTTCTCGGCGAAGAAGTCCGTTGAGAGTCAGGTCAATCCGTTCATCTTGTTATTTTATTTTTTCTTAAATTTAAAATTCTTCAAATAGATTTAATAAGTAATGCAACTCGATTAATAACTCTCATGTCAGAAATGAAAAGCTTTGAGCTGGACGTGAAGATGACCGACCTCGACCTCGGTCGCTCGACGACGCTAAGTCTGCGTGATGAGCCGACCGACTGGAACAAGACGCTGAGCCCGGAGGGCGTCGTGCACTCTCCTGGCGGGCGAGTCTTCTTTGTCAGAGACCGCATTCTATATCAGGCAGGCCATTTTCTTTTCCTTTAAGCGAGACATGAATTTTATTATATTCCACTACTAGTTTTCAGTAAGTTACAAGTTACATGTACACATAGTATATGTATATACATACTTGTGTGACATCATCCTATTCCCCGTTTGCCAGATGCGCCTGAGGGGCGTGGCTCCACTGAGTGAGATCGCCGTCTCCGTGTGCGGGTCGCTGCTCTCTCCGAAATTCTCCGTCCAGCTCAAGAATCACTCCTGCTTTGACCCTCGCTCCATTGCACGCTCTCTTTATTAATAGTATTAAAACTGTACTCGCTCTTTTGCTTTCATCAATCTTTCGTAACTCTTTACTTTGCTATTTAACTTTCTTCGGCCAGGAAATGAATGAATCAAATGCAGTTGTCAATGATTGCGCCACTTTGGCCCTCTGGAGAAGCGCCTCTTCTCTATGTATCCCTGTTACATTTTTAAAGGACATCTCCGTCGAATAAATAATGTTTCCTTTCTTCGCCATCTTTGATTTCTTTAGCATTTTGCTTTGATTGCCATTGGGAGTATCTGGGATACGGTAGGGGGTTCGCCAATGGTAGGGGGTAGGAGAAAAGCGTATCTGCGGCATAGGTGCGGAGGAGGGGGAGGGCAAAGCGGAAAAAGAACGAGGGGAAACAGACGAGAATGGACACGGGAAAGAGCATAGAAATCCCTCCTACTGAATCTATTTCCAAGTAAGAAAAAGAATAATAAAAATAAGATTAAGACGAAGACAATGACAAGACAGAGCAGAAATAGTAAAATTATGAAGATTCGATTGAGTTAGAACGGACGATTCCTTTCATGGACCCCATCACGGTCCAACATTTTCGTCTCCTTCGCAGAAGGCTTCGTAGCCTTAAGAGGGCCCGAGTCTTTCAATGCTCTCTCTCTCTCTCTTTCTCTCTTTCTCTCTCTCTCCCTCTCTTTCTCTCTCTCAGACATTACCTAATTGTAATCATTTACACCACTCATCGTTAACCACTTTGCAACTTATTTGATCATACCTAATTTGAGAGAGTAATCCTACCCTTATTAGTGCCCCGACACTTTATTCCTTCTGCTCAAAGTTTCTCGTTCAGGCTCTCATCTTCTCTCTCTCTCTCTCTCTCTCTCTCTCTCTCTCCTCTCTATCCCCCTGTCTGTCATCAGCTAGATCCTTCAAGTCTCACTCCCACTTCAGTTTTACTTCCAGAATGCACGACATCCACCCAGTTGTGTCCCTCTCCTCTTCATCCTGGTCCGTAGCCGCAGCCAGTGACTCGCTTCTCGTCCTCTCTTCCACTGACCCTGAGCAGTTCCTATGTGAGTACCGCATCCTTCCGTTCTACTCGCTGCCCACCTCCTGCGACCTCGGAGGTCGCGACCTTTCCCAAATGGCTACCGCTTCAACGTCCGCATGTTGCATGCTCAACTTCCACTGAATTCAGTCGTCTTTCTCGATGAGCGAACTCTCGCCACCATCGAATATCACTCCCATCATCATTATGTCAACGTCGAGTGGCGACTGATGTTCGTCCGTGTTGATGGCCGTTCCGAGTTGGCCATCTCGTACTCAGCCGCCTTCCGCTTCTCTCCTTTCGAAGGCATTCCGTTGAAGATAATGCTACGGAATAGTTCGAGCGATGCAAAACACGTCGAGCTCAAGCTGTTCATGTGGACGGCGCGCGCCAACATTCTACTGTTCAAAGTGGAATGCGATAACGCCGGTGACATCAGGATTATCAGTCTACTCGATTCCTCGAGATCGATGAGGTGCAAACGAGAAGCCATGATGAACAGGGCAGAATTCAAGGTTGGTATAGACCATCCTTTAAAAAAAGAATTAAAGGAATACTGTATAAAGACTAATGTATTTATTTAATTAAATACTTATAGAGACCTAAATTTAAACCGAGCACCTTTTTCTGGTCATACTATTGACAGAAAAAAGAACGGAAATATATGTATGTACAGAAATATTTAGGGCAAAAAAAGGTAAAATTTGGGACAGAAAATATTTTGTGGCAAAAGAAAGTAAATTTAAGTACAGAAAATATTTTGTGTCAAAAAACGAAAAAAAAAAATAGTAATACGAAATTTTTGTGGCAAAAAAGGTAAATCTATGAAACGGTTTAGCGATATTTGAACGTTCACGAAACGTAACCATAATTTGTTTGTTTTTTTCCTGACTATTGTAGTCTCGTCTCCAAAAGTACATATGTACATACATGCTCTATCGCCCTTCCATCATTCAAAAAGCGCGAATTCAGGATTACGCTTTTTAAATTCCGTTTTAAGTACATGCTTGCGCCGGCGCTCGAAAATTGGGAAAGCGTGCACTGCTACGTGAGCCGCCAGGCGTCCGTGCTCTACCGACGGACGGACGTGAGAGAGGACGCGGCGCAGGCGATATGGATCGGCGAGTACCGCCCGCTCTACGAGGAATTCGCTCACGTCGACGCGGCGACCACGCGGTGGCCGGAGACGGAATTCGCTATCCTCAACGCGGCGCCCTCGCCGTGGCCGGAGGCGTGCAAAGATTCTTCTTCTCGGCGAGCAAGTTCAGGTCAGTCTGTTTATCCTCTTATTTTATCTTATTTTTAATTTAAAATTCTTCAAAAGAGCAATGAAAGACGATGAAGATTACTCTGAAAATTAAAGCTATTTTAGCTGGAAGTGAAGCTGACCGACCTCAACCTCGATCGCTCGACGACACTGAGGCTGCGAGAAGTGTCGACCGACTGGAACAAGACGCTGAGCCCGGACGGCGTCGTGCACTCTCCTGGCGGGCGAGTCTTCTTCGTCCTCGACCGCATTTTATATCAGGCAGGCCATTTTCTTTTCTAGAATGTGAGACATGAAATGTTATATTATATTTTATTACATTACTCGATATCAATATGTTACACATGTGCATATAGTATACATACTTTCATTAGATCATCATCCAATTCCTCCCCTTTCCAGATGCGCCTGAGGGGCGTGGCTCCACTGAGTGAGATCGCCCTCTCCGTGTGCTGGTCGCTGCTCTCTCCGAACTTCTCCGCCCAGCTCAAGAATCACTCTTGCTTTGACCCTCGCTCCATTGCACGCTCTCTTTATTAATAGTATTAAAACTGTACTCGCTCTTTTGCTTTCATCAATCTTTCGTAACTCTTTACTTTGCTATTTAACTTTCTTCGGCCAGGAAATGAATGAATCAAATGCAGTTGTCAATGATTGCGCCACTTTGGCACTCTTGAGAAGCGCCTCTTCTCTATGTATCCCTGTTACATTTTTTAAAGGACATCTCCGTCGAATAAATAATGTTTTGTTTCTTCGCCATCTTTGATTTCTTTAGCATTTTGCTTTGATTGCTATTGGGAGTCTCTGGGATGCGGTAGGGGATTCGCCTGTGAGGGCTAAACGGTAGGAGGTAGGAGAAAAGCGTATCTGCGGCATTGGCGAGGATTAGGGGGGAGGGCAAAACGGGAAAGAACAAGTGAAAAACAGGCGACAATGGACACGGGGAAGAGCAGAGAAATTCGTCTGACTTAAAGGAGGGAAAATAGCACACGGGAATGAGAGTGTGAAGGGTAGCGGTAATTTGAAATATCACATAATTTTTCGGTGATCGCCCTCCTTTAAAAAATTTTACTAGCGCATGTGTGACATTTATCTTTTTTATTGTTCAAGGCCTCCATTAAATATATATTATATGCAAATGATTGCTTCCTGTTTGAATGACTAACAATTTCCTTTCTTCTTCTTCTTCCATAACAGTAGAGTCTAGTGGCATGCAACTACCACCCTCGTGGACATGTAAAAACACACCCACATGTGCGATACGCAGCAAAATGGGACGTTGTAATGATCAGGAGAATGAACTTTCTCTCTCTTTCTGTCTTTTACTCTCTTTTTCGATCTATTTCTCTCTCTTTCTTTCTCTATCCTCTCTTTCTCTCTCACTCTCTTTCTCTCTCTTTCATTCTCTTTCTCCATTCATAAAGTGATTGTCTCCTTCTCCCAATCTCCATGTTGTGAGGGGCGTACTTACATGTTGCCCTGAGCGTGAAAGTAGAGAACACTACACTCGACCTCCACTCATAGTTTTCCCTCTCTTTATTTAGACTTACTCGCACTTGAGCACGCCGGTTGATAAGCAAGAAGAAAGGAGTGGGATGATTCTCTCTCTCTCTCTCTCTCCCTCTCTCTCTAACTCACCATAACTATTGCTCCCTCTCACAATTAACTTTTGAAACCTCAAACTCCCTTTCTCTCCTTCATATCCAAGTATTCTTTATTGGTTCCACTTTTTAGGATCCACGTCTACAGGGTTCGAACTTACTATGAAATAATGTATTAAATAATATGCGCATATTAGATTAAAATTTGGAATTAACAGGCACACTAATTCCCCAAGATATTTTAAAAACCTATTTATTCCGAGTAGTAAATAATCATTAAAGGAGCTAGAAACTCAAATGGTATTGTATTTGAATTTTCCAGGCTATTTGTCTCTCTAAATCACATTCTCTCTCGCCCAAGTGCCAGCCAAAATGGCGTGAACTTGAGACAGAGCGCGAGAGAGAGAGAAAGAGAGCGAAAGAGAGAGGGAGAGAGAAAGAGAGAGCGCGAGAGAGAGAGGGAGAGCGAAAGAGAGAGGGAGAGAGAAAGAGAGAGAGAGAGAGAGAGAGAGAGAGAGAGGGAAAGCATACAAAAGAATGGAAATAATTTTTCCAGCTAAACAGAATAGTCGATTGCATTCTTTATTACCACTTGACATGGACATTTAACTTGTCATGAATGTAACTATAGTCAAAAATTAGTATCCCACGTGTGAATAGTTTTCCCCGCATATGCATGCACCAAAGCTAAAGTCCTCCTCATCATAGCCATTTACATATGTATGTATGTATAAGCGGACTCATCTCGTGAAGTAAACATTGTTTTCTCCATAACAAAGTAACATATGTAGCTGAACTACCAAGAAAATATAATTAATAATTCGCTTTCCTATGTAGAGCGTGTCCTAAAAAAAATCATGAAAAAAATCAGATGTCATGGACACAGACGAATACAAATTAAAAGGGTCGGAATGAAGAAATGAAATGAAGTGAAAAAACTACTTGGCCACGCCCACAAATTCTAGTGAATTCAGTGAAGCCCCGAACATTCTCAATATCCTATTGAGAATCCTCGTTTGGAAGGTGCTTTAAGGGAATGCTCCCTTTTCAGCAGAAAATATAACTAGTCACTCTTTCAGTCTTTTATTATCGCTCTTTGTTTTTGACATTACGCAACTGTTGTAAAGGCCACAGGACAAGAGGAGTCTAGCAGGCAAAGGGAGAGGGGAACACGTGGTCGCTCCTTCGATAATGCACTCACTCACTCCGCGCATGCCATTGAAGGAAGTGCAAGGCGATCTACGGAACTTTCTTATCTTCTTTATAGGATGATGTGGTCGTCCATGGCCATCCGGCATGGGCAGTCAGCTTGGAGTTCCTCTCTCGCGAGTTCCATGGAAATCTGCCTCTTTTCAAGAATTTTATCCACAGCAAATCAGCATCGCCAAGACATTTTGGATTTTAAAATTTCTTATTGAACATTTTCAGCCGAAATAGCTCCACCCGCGAAATTTTTTATGCCTCAATACGGCAGAGAGCAGAGAGTGCCCATGTATGTATTTCTGTGAGTCCTCTGTTTAGTTTTATTTGCTACTTTTTAAAATTTGTTTAGTTACTTGTCATTATTTTCTACTTTTTTAAAAGTCTTTCTTTGTGTAATGATTAAGTGTGTGCGAAACGTAAAAATACTTCAATTTCTAATTCAAGTTTATCCTTTTTATTGCTAGATTGTAAAACTAGAACATCCGAAGCACTTCTTTACAAAGTCTTGGGCAGTTTCAATTCAATTGTGTCATAAAACTGCGCGTTATAAAACACCATTTGCTTACGAGCAAATATATTCGCATATTCTTTATTCTTAGAAAGAAATAGAGTGGGTTAGAAACATACAGGTGATTAAAAATTTAATAGGCTACATAAGTCTCATAATGATTTGAAGAGATAAGGCTAAATGGGGTAGTCAGGGCGAAGACAGAAGGAAGAAATCACTATCATACATATCTCTACCATCGTTCGCTCCTTTCTCTGCCAGTAGAGTCTACCGTTGCTAGGACACTGTATATAAGCGGCAGTCGGTCAGAGTAGATTCACTCTCTCTCTCATCCTTTCTTTCTCGTCTCCGCTCCCTCTCTCTCTCTCTCGCTCCTCCTTTTCGGGCATCGTCATGCTAGCACAAATAACATGGCACTTCATGTTTTCGAGTTATTATTTTATTCTAATGCAAATTGCAAATTCTTTTTAAAAAATTTCAAATTATATATATATATATATATATTAAGTATTTAGATAATACAATTTTTGCAGATGGCCTCGTTTCTGCTGCTGGCAGCTATTCCAGCTACAACAATTCTCGTGCTTCTCCTCTACTCGGCTCGCGGTCTCGTGATCGAGTGGCTCCGCATCTCCTTTCACACTTACTTCAAATTGTCAAACGTAATCAGAGCCTTACTTTTTCGATCAGTCGAAAAACAAGTCATAAAATTAAACTTTTGTGCATACATTTCATAAACAGATACAGTTAATGTGTAGATATTATGTTTATATATTTAGAATTGAGGAGAATGATCGAAAGAATAAGCTGAATTGCCACTTGCAGCTCCCCGGCCCGAAAGCCTATCCAATTATTGGCTGCGCATGGCAGTTCGAGATCGACGTACAAGGTATGCTTGTACACAAATATAATTATTTTAGTGATCGTCCCATCAAAAAAGCATCTTGTTTTAATTTGACGATGTTATATGCAATGAGAAGAGAATGCAGACAAATTGTTTGCACGGAGACCGGGACAGGAGACACTACATCTAGTATTTTAATGATGTATGTAGTATCATTAAAAATCCATGTTATATTTTTAAAAAAAATAAAAAAAATAATAAATAAAAAAAATTCTGTCGTGCAGCATTTACACGCCAGCTAATGAATTGGTACCACGAGTACTATCGGAACGGCCGCCACGGACTCGTCAAGTTCTGGATCGGACCAGTTCCGGCCGTCTTCATCATCGGTCCCGAACATGTCAAGGTTGGAAAAGAGACCGATCGATATTATGGCAGAGATGGAGAGATAGAAGACGAGAAACACAGACAAGTACATAGATAGAGTGATAGAAAGGTAATAGAAGAGGGTGAAAGAGAGAGAGAGTAAGACAGAGAATGAGATTTATGAATCGATACTCGTTTTATAATTCTTCGGCACAGCAATATCTTCGTTCCTTATTGAGGAGATTCTCGAGAGCAACACGAACATAACAAAGTCGACGTTCTACGACATGGTGAGCGGCTGGATCGGCACCGGCCTTCTCACGAGGTTTGCTTTCTCCCTCGCTCAAATCGAGTGCTCCCTTGAACTGCTTGAACACGAACGAGAAGTGGTTCGCGCGTCGGAAGATGCTCACGCCGACCTTCCACTTCAACGTGCTCAAGTCGTACAGCGACGTCTTTGCGCGACAAGGCCAAGTGAGACATAAACTTAAAGGAAGAACCCAGCGAATAATTCTACAGTAGCGCTATGGAACCGGATTGTAAGCGAGCGTTCATAAAGTTGCCGGGATATTTTTTAGTGTGCACAGTCATACAAATGTGCAAATTGATCCGCAAAAAAGACTCTTCTCCTTTCTACTCGAGATAATGGTGGAAGTGCTGGAGAAGTACGCGGACACCGGCCGTGAATTCGACCTCTTTCCGTACTCGAAGCGATGCGCACTCGACATCATTTGTGGTGCGAATCATTGATTGCATCAACAGTAAATGTTTTTAATGCATCATTTTGACAATTCCTCTCTCCTTTTTTCTTGCTATTTATTATTGAAGCTATTTTATAAGAAACGGCGATGGGCACTTGTATCAATGCGCAGACTGGCGGAAGCATGGAATATGTCAACGGAGTGACGAGAGTCTCCGATCTCATCTTCACTTATCTACGGTAGCCAGATCTTTCTATCTCTCTTTCTCTCTCTCTTTTATTTCTCTCTCTCTATCTCTCTCTTTCTTCCCTACTGACTATATATTTCTCTCTCCTTTCTCCATTATAATCTTTCTTTTCTAGCCTACCTTGGAACTGGATCAAGCCTGTTTGGTATGCCTCTGGAAACGGCTTCGAGTACGACCGCTTAGTGAAGGAGACTAACGATTTCACAAGAAAGGTTTGAGAGACTAAGAGAGAAAAAGAAAGTGAGAGAAATAGAGAGAGATAGAGTGGTAGAAAGTGGTGACAAAAAATCTGGTTCAGGTCATCCTGGAACGCCGGGTGGCACTCGAAGAGGAGGGCTTGCTAGACACTCCACTCAACCCGGAGGAGGTTCCTATCTAATGATATGTATTTCTAGTGGATGTTGTCTTAAACCGACTATGAATATTACTAATCGGGAGAGTTCTATGTAATCTGCTGTTCTCTAAAGTAATCTATCACATTTTAACGTTTGCCCTCTTCAGGTGAAGAAGCGCAAGCTGGCCTTCTTGGACATGCTGCTGATGATGCAGAAGGCAAACGCGCTCTCCGACGAGGACATCCGCGAGGAGGTCGACACCTTCATGTTCGAGGGTACGGTAGTTCGAACTGCTACAGTAGCTCATAATTAGAACGAGAATACCTGTTACATGGATGGGCAATTGCACGTCGCATATCAACTTTTACACAGTGAAACAGGACAACCTTACAGTAAGTGATTTCTTCAATACAATATATATATATATATATATATATATATATATATATATATATATATATATATATATATATATATTCCCTTCAGGCCATGACACAACCGCTACGAATATGGCGTTCACCATTTGGATGCTCGGCCAGTTCCCGGAATATCAAGTGAAGGTTGAACTTTTTTTGACATTGACATTTTTCTGTTTTATAATTATTATATAGTCAAAAAGTAATCAAACGAAATTTTATTTAACTATTCAAAAATAAGTAAAATTTTGACATAGGTGCACGAAGAACTCGACGCCATCTTCGGCGAGGACACCCAGAGACTGCCGACGGAGGCCGACACCAAGAAGGTCATTCTATTTTACTTCTACAAAAAAAATCATGTTTTTTATCGAAACGAAGATCGATCTTCGGAGAGAAGATCAAAAGAGACACACGAGAAAGAAAAGCTAACACGAGGCAATGATATAAAATACGTTCGAAAAGAATGAGAAGTAAATTGTGTTGACGCAATCTAAGCTTCTATTCTCGTTCTCTCTCTGGTCCTCCTTCCCTTACTCTCTTTCTCCCGTCTCTGACTGTCTGTTGATCTCTCTTTCTCCCTTCTCTATCCCCTCCCTCCCATTTCAGATGTCTTACCTTGATCGTTGTGTCAAGGAGGCACTCCGGCTCTTTCCATCGGTTCCCATCATTGCGCGCAAGCTTACAGAACACTTGAAATATGGTAGCGAGTTTGTGGGTGTTTCTCACAATCTCTCGCATATCTCTTCCCCTCCCATTCCGTCTCTTTCTATCATCTTTACTTCTCTTTCCTCTCCTCTCTCATCCTCTCTCCAAGGTCTTCTCTTCTTCCAGGAGATACAGTTCTTCCGAGAGGAATGTCTGTGCTGATATCTCCGTTCGCCACGCAACATGACAACACGGTAATTATTTTGAATATTTCTTTCTCGGCTTTTGGAACTTTGCCAGTGATTCTAAGATGTACGAGCACTCTGATACCTTCTACCCGGACCATTTCACTCCTGAGAAAACTGCCTCTCGACATCCCTACGCCTTTTTCCCCTTCGCAGCCGGACCTAGAAATTGCATCGGTTGGTTGGGAGTTCTCTCTTTCTCTCGCTCTGTTTCTCTCTCTTTCTCTCTCTCTCTCGCTCTCTCTCGATCTCTCTCTCTCTCTTTATTGCTCCTTTGAAGGTCAAAAGTTCGCTCTGGCTGAGAAGAAATACGTATTGTCGTGGTTCTTCCGACGTTATCGCGTTGAATCTGCTGTACCATTTCCAGGCAGTTATCCGCAACCCGAGGTGGCCAATTAGGAAGCATTGAGAGCAACCAATTAAATTATTAAGTTAAATGTTTAAAAAAATGAAAGAATTAAAAATGGTTTTATTCAGTTGATCCTGAATCCCGGCGACGGAGTTCTTGTGCGTATCTTCAGGAGAAAACCCGGCCAGTCATCCAGCTTCTCGATCTCGCGAACACCGCTCTAGAAGTCATTCTCTTCTTTTTTCTTTGTATATTTGATGACGAATAAAACTGCAGAACATACACACAGAATGTTGTTTTCTTCGTCAACGATCGTGAAGGAGGTATGCATGATTTTGAGGCTGGAATCTGAATCCCTGCTTGGAAGGCCTCTAATGTATAGTCATCCCTAAATACTAGAGCCTCCTGAGTGTCAATAATTAGGAAGCTTCCCTTAATGCAGCTTAACTCGTCAAGTTCTGAGGTTTTTTTTAAATGCATTGATCTACGGATATGGGCTTTGGAAGCCGTTCTATTTTGAATCACAGCTTTGCTTCGAGAGGTGGCATTCAAGAATTTTTTTTACAATTCTTTATTTCATAGTTATAACACTAATAACCGTATGACGATCAATAATCTTAAATAATTCACTCCGTATGAAGACGGTAGCGAGGAGCGGGCGCGGGCACGACGCCGATGCCAAGGAGGGCGAGGTCGCCATCCGAGAGGAGGCCGAGGTTGGGATGCGCGATCTTGTAATAGGCAGCACGAGCCAGGGCAACCAGGGAGTGGCCGTCGCGGAGACGACCCTGAGGAATCCAAGCAGATAACGATGAGTGAGGGGGAGAGAAAGAGATAGAGAGAGAGAGAAAGAGAGAGAGCAAGAGAGAGAGAGGGAGAGAGGGTGATATAGGAGAAGAGAATGTGTCAAGCAGACTGACACGGAAGAGAACGTCTCCCTTGTCGGCGGTATGGACGATGAAGTAAAGACGGTCAGACGACTCCTGCTCCACGTTCAGCTGGGCGATATTGTCGTAGTCGCCGGCCGGTAGGTCCAATCTGTCAGAATCAGCCATTCTGACATTTCGTTTTCCCTCTCTCGTTCTCGTCCTTCTTTCGCTTTTCTCTCCTTCTCTCTCTCTCTCTCTCTCTCTCTCTTCTCCTCTCTCTCTCGACCAACTCGGACAGGACAAATGTGCCATCGTCCTGCTCATCCGCGATGTGGTAGTCGTCGCAGTCCTTGACTTGGCATAAGAAGCGAAGTCTGTCGGGGTCGGACGGGGGACCACTCAGCATGCCCGTCACGGCGTGGATTTCGTCACGCTGCAAGCGAGAGAGAGAGAGAGAGAGAGAGAGAGAGAGAGTAAGAGAGAGAGAAGAGAGAGAGAGCGAGAGAGAGAAACAGAAAGAGAAAGAGAGAATAAGAGAGCGAATGAGAAAGAGAAAGACGGTCATCTATGTACTTTTCACTATCTCACCGTGTCTTACAATTAGCAGTGGATGTTATAAGATCTTACAAGCCTACACAGAGCGAGTGACAATCCTAGACTGGAATTTCCGACAGTATCCCAAACTGACGGATAATGTCGGAAAGTAGAGCTGAGTGTAGCTGCTCGGGCTGTTGAAAGTGAAGATGCGAAGGGACGCGGTCCACCAGCGATCGGGTGCGGCCTGGAGCATTGAAAAAAGACAAACATGACTATTATCTTAAACATAATTCTGCACTGAAGCCAGAGAGAGAGAGAGAGAGAGAGAGAGAAACAGAGAGCACACCAATTTCTGCAGGATGTGCCGGCCTTGCCCGATGAACTCGCCCTTCATTTCGATGGGCGGCATCGTTGCTAGCTGAAAAGACTTACATTAATAGTCGCTTTAATTATTCAGTGAAGTTGACACGAAATACCGGTGTTGACCTTTTGAACGCGTATTTCTCGCTTTGCGCCGTCGAGCTTCAGGGACGCCAGGCGGATGCCTCTGTTCACTATGAACAAGCAGATCTCATCGTCGACGCCCGCGAAGACGACGCCGAAACTGGGGGCCGTCTGCGGGCCAATGCCACAAAAAGGGGGCTTTGCACATTTCAAGGGGTCATCCACCATCTCTACCAGGGAACACAGCACACTATTGAAGGTCTCCCAATTAAATGAGACACATTTTGGACATGATTCTTCCGAACTGGACTTTGTTGAAGCTTTCGGGAGCGATTAATCTTAACGATCTCGCTAGGATAGAATTTTTTAAGAGTTCCCCGAAATTCCGCTACCTGATGGAGTATTTACGGACGATGACGTCACGAGTAAAGTGCGCGTCTGCGGCGTCGACGACGCCAACGCCGCGGAGGCCGAAGCGGATGACGAAGCGGCGGCCGGAAGGCGCGAAGGCGGCGCATTCGAAGACGTCTCTCTGGCCGAGGATTCCAGGAAAACGAACGCCACGTAGGGTGGCGGCTGGAAGAGGGAGCGAGCATTTCATCGGAGTCCGAATTCTCTACCAGGGGAAGCGGAAGCCGGTGACGTGGGAACAAAGAAGACCATCTCCTTGTCCCTGATGAGCACTGCGACTAGATCCCTGTCCACGCAGAGGATCTCGCTAGCAGAGCCGGCCGACAGATCAGCCAGGGGAAGCAGGTCCCCGATCGTCCAGAACTTCTTGAATGTCCTAGAACAGTCATTATATTCATTGAGTCATAACTTTATTTATTTTTTGTTCAATTTCTTTATTGTGGTCATTTCTAAGGCATAGTCACATAGAAACGGACATGCCAACGCGGTTCTTGAGTGGGGCGACCTCACGACGAAGTCTCTGCAGAGTCTGGCGCATCTCTTCAAGCTTCCTCAGCTTCTCTTCCTTTTCGCGTCGCGCCTCCGTCTGCATGGAATTCCCTTATATTTCTTCACCCCACAAGATTATATGAGGACGATCACCGAAGATTAATTGATTAAGGAAAATGTAATTTTAAATGTATCTTTTCCTTAATGTGGTCTAGTCTTACCAGCTTTCCGTGACACGTCTCGCAGTCGTGTTCTTCCGCTGTATGCTCATCATCTTTTGTTTTACGGATCAACTGGAAATAAATAATATTTAAGTTCACAATACAAAGCAAAATAAAAAGAGTTTTCAATACACACAAAGTGGAGAACATTTAATTGTTTACTTTTAGAATCTTATCAACTTTTGTAACAAAATTGTTGCTATAAGAATAGCAAATGTCTGTTTGGCAAGAGTAATTGATATTCAGTGACCAACCAGATTGCCCATGGCACATAATACTGGATGAAGAGAGAAAGGAGGGACGACCACTCTCGAGTGGCGACGGGAGTGAGAATGACAAGGGAATGTGTCACATATCCCACATGCAATAATTAATTATACCTATAGAATACGAGGTATCTCATATTTATTATGCAATAAGTCATGCAAACAAGACTTTTTCACTCTTTTAATCTTTGTAGCAAGGTTCGGTTGAACATTACCGAGAAGCTTTGACAAGAAGTCAACATCTGAAATTTCAGCTCTTTTCTTCGAATTACTATCTCTTCGTTGTCCCCTTGCTATTCTTTTTCCGTGTATTCTCAACGGCCAATTCATATGAAAATGAAACCTCAAAATATCGAAGCTTTGCCACATCCTAAAGCTAAGAGTATTCATTTCACTTTTTTTTTTATTTCTGCGGAATCAAGTGCGAAGTGCTACCGAGAGACGAGAGAGTTTCAACTGCTACCCAGTCCATCAATCTTTCATATCCTTCTTAACCCGTGATTTCTGATGAGCAACAATACCACTTTTATCGGGAATCAGAAAACGGTTCAGCGGAAAGAAGAAGGAAGAACGGAGACACGGAAAACGATGTCGTGGCTTGTCAAAGGTTCGCCAGAACTCTTTCAAGCGGACTCGAGGTGGAGAAGGGCTCGGTTCGTCGTGGCCAAATCGACATCGGAGTTCGCCGCGGACAATGGCACCAATCGGCCCTGCAGCGAAAGGAGTGATCATTTTGGAATTGAATAATAAAATGAGTAATAAAAACAAGCTAGCACGGAAGAGATGAGAGTGACTGGAGGGTGAGTGGGCGATGAAGTAGAGATGCTCGGCCGGCTCCTGCTCCGCAGTCAGCCACTCCACGCACCCGAGGCTGGGCGGCAGGACGAGTCTGCGGTTTATTCCTTTTTTATTTATTATTTTGATTTTACTTTCTCGTTCATCCGCACTCTGCCGCTCTACAACTGTCTGTTTAAGTTGGGTCACCATCTTCCGTTTCATCTCTGCTCTCTCTCTCTCTCTTTCTTTATATCTCTCTCTCCTTTCTTCTTTATATATTTAATTTCTCTGACTCTTTTCCCTCTATCACCTCGAGAGAGTGAATCCCTCGTCCTGGCGAGGGTGGGCGATGAAGTGGCTGCCCTCTCTATCCTCGTAGAGGAAGCGAGGACGGCCGTCGCCCCCTTCCATTCCACTCAGAATTCCAGTGATGCGCTCGTGTTCGAATTGCTGAGAGGAAGAGAGAAGAGAGGATTGAGAGAGAGAGAGAGAGACTAACGAGAAACTGTGGCAGTGCCGTGACTGTGTGACCGGACGGGCCGAAGGTGATCATTTGAAGAGACGCAGAAGAGAAGGTCGAACTACGCTAAACGAGAGAGTTAGAGAGAGAGAGAGTGATGAGAGAGACAGAGATAGAGAGAGAGAGAGCGATGAGAGAGAGAAGTAGCCAGAAGCTGAATATCGAACCGGGCAATAGATGATACGACGACCATGCACTGAGCAGTCCTGAATAGTCTTGGGCCCATCCTCCGGCCACTTGAACTGCAAGCAGAAGTGCTGCTTAGTGTCCATTAAAAACTGTCGAGTGGGGAGGGAATTCATCCAACGAGCCGAACTGCCAAAGATGCTCACCTCTGGGAATTGCTCATTGCGTACGACGCGACTCAGATTCACCACGCGAGGCTGGCCGGCGATCTTGTAGACTTCGCAGACCTCGTCGCGGTCATCGATGAAGATTCCCGTCTTCTTGCACGACATGTTTGTGCTGAAGAGAGAGAGAGCGAGAGAGAGAGAGAGAGAGAGAGAGAGATAAGGAGAGAAAGAGAGAGAGGAGAGAGAGAGGAGAGAGAGAGAAAGAGGAGAGAGAGAGAGAGAAAAAGTGTAAGAGACCGTGCATCAAAGCAGTTCACGGTGACGTCCCGCGTGAAGAGCGCGTCGCTGGCGTCCACTATCGCCAGCTTGAGCTGGCGGCACCGCGTCGGCTCGCCAATTCGAACTGCGAGGCCGCGGCCGGAAGTCGAGAACGCCGCGGACACCGACGCGTTCGGCCAAAGCCCCAGAGCAGGCAACTTGACGCCGCGCCTGGTGCCTCCTGCAGAATATCTCAGCATACCATGAGGCATCTACAGTATTCCGATAGGAAGATCCGGCATGTTTTCAAGACCGAGACCGAGTTGAGAGTACTGTAGCCATACCGGCCGGCTGCGTAGTGGGAATGAAGCAGATGTTGCAAGTGCGATGGTTGCGGAGGGCGATGACGTCACTCGTGGCGCAGAGGATGGAGAAAGGGACATTGGCAGGCAGTTTGTCCAGGGGGAGAAGGTCGCCGATCGTCCAGTTGGTCTGCGAAGACCTTCCAAATTCAGTGGTTCACCTATTCTCGCTTTCTCTTGACCTATTCCTTTAAATCTCGCTCCCTATATCTCTTATACTCTGCCTCTGCCTCTCTTTCTCCTCTCCTCTCCTCTCCCCCTCTCTAACCGGCCAGCGATCCACTGAGAGATCTGCGCCCGCTGCCTCCGCTGTTCATTCACCATTGCGCTGACGATTTCAATCTCCTTCTCCGCCTCCGCGATTTCTCGGTGCACTTTCTCCTGTAATTCCAAGTAAAGTTGAGATTTGCCAAATGACAGAAAGGGCCACACCGAAAACCGAAGTTACTTTATCCAACTTAGAATCGCACAAGATTATCATAACAAAAGCTCACCAATGCCTTGGCGCATTCCAAGCTCGAACATTCCCTATCGTTGCTCATCGTAAATGCACCGGAAATGGTTGAAGATGACGAGGGAGAAGAGACGCAGAGAAAGGAGAGGGGCAGAGAAAGGAGAGACGCAGAGAAAGGAGAGGGCAGAGAAAGGAAAGGAACAAAGAAAGGAGAGGGGCAGAGACGCAAAAAGAGTATGAGAAAGAAACAGACCTCCCTCGGAGAGTAGAAAGAACGAGTGTCGGGGGAGAGGCAAAAGCAGCGCCGACCGTCTCGGGCCAACGAAAGGAGTGAGAATGAGCTAACGGTTAGGGCGAGCGCTTTGTTGCTGTGGCAAGAATTTATCGGCGTACTCATTTGAATAGCGTTTTGAAATATGGAATCGATGAGTTTGAAACGGAAATTTGGCAATTTGTCAGCCTTTAATTACGCGATCTTAGACTGTTGCGTGTGGAGACTTTTTCGGATTTTATTAAGTTTTCATTATCTCATAAAAGCAGGTGAAATAGTCGGCTGACGCCGGAAGAGATTACGCCGACGATGAGGAGTTTGAACTCTGGGCAGGGCAGACGTCCGCCGGCGGAAGGATGAGAGGACTCACTCTTACTTACACTTCATTTCGTGCATTTCTTGATCTCTATATACATAAATAAGGAAGCCAACTAAAAGAAAATTGCCAGTTGAGTATTTGGCTTCGACTTTAGAAATTGTAAAGATAGAATATAAATTCGTTGATCACCCCCTTATCGACTGATTAGATTTGAAGAATGACTGAAGAAGAGCACGTTGTATACGTTGATCAGACGGAAATGATCTTGTCTTTGTCCATGTCGACTTAGACGCCTTTATGACGACAGCAGCTTTGAAACAACTTTTCCTATGCTTCTATTGCAGTATTTCTTCGATGTTCAGTCTTCATGCAAAAGTTTTCGTGATGGAAAACCGACATAGAGAAAATGGCGTGTTACTATAAAGATGTCCATTAATAGGAGGGGGCTTGGTGTATTTGGTATCTGATCTGTTGCTCGCTCCATTTTGTTACATGCAAGCTTTATCTCAGTGAATTAAAGCCTGGCATCATCTCTCGCGGTTCCCTACTCTACTCTATTACTGGTTGGTTGCTATTCACCTCTCGAGGACGCACACTTCTTTCTCCCAATCCATCTAGTCCAGCTTTTTGATCTCTTGAAGCCATACTCTTTTTTTCTTTCTTTTTATATTCGGCAATGAATTAAACTGCAAAACATACGCAGAAAATGTCGTTTTCTTCTTCCGTGGCATTAAATAGACTGGCTAAATATTTAGACTACAATCCGAACGTCTCCTTGAAAGCTCACTATAACCATCCCTAAACACTAGAACCTGCTGACAGTGAAAAGTATGGTTCTTGCTTCGCTAATACAGATTAAGCCATCAAATTTTTTTTATTTCTTTATTTCAGTCATAACACAAATTATAGTATTACGATGAATAATCTGAAATGATAAAGGCCGCGTCCGAGCCCAATTCACTCCGTATGAAGACGGTAGCGAGGAGCGGGCGCGGGCAAGACGCCGCTGCCAAGGAGGGCGAGGTCGCCATCCGAGAGGAGGCCGAGCTCGGGACGTGCGCTCTTGTAATAGGCAGCACGAGCCAGGGCTACCAGGGAGTGGCCGTCGCGGAGACGACCCTGAGGAATCCAAGCAGATAATGAAGAGAGAGAGGGAGAAAGAGAGAGAGAGTGAGAGAGAGAGAGATAAGGAGAGGGAAAGAGAGAGAGATAAGGAGAGAGAGAGATAGAGAAAGAGAGAAAAAGAAACAGAAAGAGAAAGAGAGAGAGAAAGAGAAAGAGAAAGAGAAAGAGAGAGAGATGGGAGTGAGGGAGATATAGGAGAACAGAATGTGTCAAGTAGACGACACGGAAGAGCACGTCTCCCTTGTCGGCGGAATAGACGATGAAGTAAAGACGGTCAGACGATTCCTGCTCCACGTTCAGCTGGGCAATATTCCCGTAGTCGCCGGGCGGTAGGACCAGTCTGTCACAATCAGCCATTCCGGCTAATCTCTTTGTCTGCTTCTCTCTCTCTCTCCCTTCTCACTTTCTTTCTTTCTCTCCTTTCTTATCTCTCTTCTCTCCCTCTCGGACAGGACGAATGAGCCGTCCTACTGCTGATCCGCGATGTGGTAGTCGTCGCAGTCCTTGACTTGGCATAAGAAGCGAAGTCTGTCGGGGTGGGACGGGGGACCACTCAGCATGCCCGTCACGGCGTGGATTTCTTCACGCTGCAAGCGAAAGAGAGCTAGAGATAGAGAGAGAGAAAATAAAAAAGAAAAAGAGAAAGAGATAATCGTCTAACTATCGTCATCTCATTGTGTCTTAACAGTGGACAATCATAGAAGTGGAATTTCCTACAGAACCCCAAACTGACGGAGAATGTCGGAAAGTAGAGCTGAGTGTAGCTGCTCGGGCTGTTGAAAGTGAAGACGCGAAGGGACTCGGCGCACCAGAGATCGGGCGCGGCCTGGAGACATTGAAAGGGAGAAATATAACTAATACCTTAAGTATAGTTCTACACTGAAGCCAGAGAGAGAGAGAGAGAGCACCAATTTCTGCAAGATGTTCCGGCCCTGCCCGATGAACTTGCCCGTCATTTCGATGGGCGGCTTCGTTGCCAGCTGAAATGAAGCATTGATTGAGAACCAATCTATTTATTAAAAGTTCATTGAAATTGACACGAAGAACGCGTGTTGACCTCCTGAACATCCATGCCTCCCTCTTTGTCCTCGAGCTTCAGGGACACCAGGCGCATGCCTCCGACTACGTGCCACACGTCGATCAAGCAGATCTCGTCGTCGACGCCCGCGAAGAAGATGCCGAAGCCGAAGGCAACACTGCGACAAGAAGAGGACTTTGCACCCTTCAAGGGGCCTTCACAGGGAAGAAAGCACGCTATTAATTGACACTAGTGGCATCAATCATTTTGGAGATGATTCAACCGAACTGGACTTTGTTGATGCTTTCAGTAGCGATGAATGTTGAAAGAGTCCCCCGATATTCCCCTACCTGAAGGAGTATTTACGGACGATGACGTCACGAGTAAAGTGCGCGTCTGCCGCGTCGACGACGCCAATGACGCCGAGGCCGAAGCGGATGGCGAAGCGGTGGCCGGAAGGCATGAAGTTTCACCCCTAAAATTATTTCCATTTTATTGACACCAAATTGGTGCAGTATCATTACATTATTTTCGCAATGGAGCACTTGACAATGAAAACAATATATGTATATGTACATACATACATATATATATATATATATATATATATATATACATATATATATATATATATATATATATATATATATATATATATATATATATATATATACTGCCACTCTGTGTCCCTCACTTCATTTCTCCGAAATTCAGTCTTTATGCAGATTCTTACTTGATGGAAGACCTATGAAAAATAAAACAAATAATAAAAAGGGGCCTTTCTGTCTATAATGTTTGATCTGTTGCACACTCGATTTTGTTACAGCCAAGCTTTATCTCACAAGTGTATTCAAGCCGAGGCCTTATCTCTCACGGTCTTCCCTACTCTAGTCTATTGCTGTTTGGCTGCTATTCTATGATAAGAATGCAGAGCAACGTGGTCATGTCTTCAATCAGCCGAGCCTGGTGTATTGCATTCAGTTTACCCTCCAATTTACAACTACAAATATACATGTTTCGACGACTCCCCAGCATCGTCTAGCGAGAAGTTTATTTTATCGTCTTCAATGTTTTATCGTACTCTTGTACGTTTATATTTTTCATAGCATTCTTTTTGATTCATTTTATTCAATTTCATTTCAATTCCACTCTGTCATTTGGCCATTTGGAAGAAATTTGAAGAAGTATGTATCTTATCAGCAATAAAATACACTCTCTCATCGGTTACTACGCAACCACCTTTTAGAGATAAAAGAGAAAAAGAGAGCGAAAGATTAGAAGAGATCAATGGAATGGAGAGAGAGAGAGAGAGAGAGAAATGTCCGATTCACACTCATGAAACACGCACATACTCGTGTTTTCTACATATAAATAAGAGCGAGGCTTATCCCATGCATATGTATGTTTCCTACAAACGGTTGGTGATACCGTCGTTAGGTAATGTTTAAATTATAACGTTTAAAAATTCAGTCATTCTGATACCAAAAAAGCCATTTGAAGTATTTTATTGATAATAGTTAGCAGTCCTTCACTTCAGTTCATTTCTTTTCTGTATTTCTTGTGAAGGGACTGATCTCTGCTGTTCATTTTTGCACTTTTCTTCTTATCCCAGACAAATACTAGCGAATCTTGAGAGATTGTGCAATGGAGAAATACATGCAATCAGGTTGTCCTCGCTAACAATAAGCCTCTCATTGTCGATCGCCCTTTTATGTTCGCAAGAAATAATTCTACAGCTAAATTTGTTGTGTAGCTTGCACGCCGTGCTGTTTCCTGTAATCATCGCGAAAATATTTATTTTCGTCTCCTCTATCCAGCACTGTATCAGGGTGATAATCTTATGCTATTTCATTTTATATCTTTTAACTCGATCAACGAGTTCACTTCATTACACATCATGTACATACATACATGGCAATAGATCACAGTTCTCGCTCTCTCGCTCTCACTCTCTCTCTCTCACTCTCTCACTCTCTCTCTCTCGCTCGTTCGCTATTTCTGCGTGTTCTATGTACATTCTTCTAAATACTTTGACAAACAGCACGTTTCTCTGCTTATGGGTTCAATTCTTAACAATAAGTATAAACAAATGATTTGAGCCTAAAAGATGGCCTCGCTGCTGCTGCTCGCCGCGATTCCGGCTGGAATTCTCGCCGTTATGGTATATACCATGCGAGAGTTGCTCATCGAGTGGTACCACGTCGCTCATCACACATACTACAAGCTCGCGCATGTATTCATCTACCGTATTCCCACACACTTTATTCCTTCTTTTAAGAAACACTTTATTTAAAAATAAAATTAAAATTATTTTGAAAGCTTTTTGTACTAAAAAAGTGTTTTGATTAAAAAAAAACAATTCAAACATTTGGCTAAAAGCTATAAGATAGCGCTGTATTTCCAACAGAAAGCAACTTCGTACTCATTTTTGATGGTTGTTAATATATGCCATATTTAGCTGCCAGGCCCGAAGGCGTATCCTCTCGTCGGCGCTGCGTGGCAATTCGACACGGATGTACAGGGTATTCAATAATGAATATTTTATGTTAAATATTAATTATATAGTATGTTTTGGATGCTATATACATACATAGTACATATGTATATACATAAATACATTTTGAAGTCTCAAAATTTCTTGGAATGAAATATGCCTTACTCTGATCGCAGGCTTCACTCGCCAGCTGCTCGGCTGGTTCCAGGAGTACTACAGGGAGGGAGGGCATGGCGTCATCAAGTTCTGGATAGGCCCGATGCCGGCTGTCTTTGTTGTCGGGCCCGACCATGTCAAGGTCAGGTGGTCTGATATAGAAAGGGGATTTGAAAGCAAAGAGATAAAGAAAGAGAGAGAAAGAGGGATTGGCGAAAGACTGTGAAATAGCTTAAATAACTTAAATAAAATTTAAATTAAAAACCAAAGAATAACTAAAATTAATGATCTAGAAAATTCTCGAGAGTAACACGAACATCACCAAGTCGACGCTCTACGATAAGATCAGCAGCTGGATCGGCACGGGGCTTCTCACCAGGTTTTTCATGTTGGAGAAATATATTTAAATCGCTCTCATTTTCAGCAAAATGAGTCATATTATGTACATACATATGTTTGTGGATTGATTAACATACATATTTCTTTAGAGAGATTTTTCAACTACTCATATATTTCGAGTCCACCATTTTCCTTCTCCTTCTAGCACGAACGAGAAGTGGTTCGCTCGTCGGAAGATGCTCACGCCGACCTTCCACTTCAACGTGCTTAAGTCGTACAACGAGATCTTCGCGAGACATGGCGAAGTGCTCGTTTGCACTTTATTAATTGCTCGATTGAATGCGTATATTAATGCAGCAGCATCGTTTTATTTGCAGCGTTCCTTTTTATTTAATTATTTCATTTTAAAACAGCGATTTGTACTGCAGCAAAGAAAGCAGCTTCTAGGTGATGGTCGACGTCCTCGAGAAGTACGCGGACAACGGACGTGAACTGGACGTCTTCCCTTTCTCGAAGCGATGCGCTCTCGACATCATTTGTGGTGCGAATACCGTAATTTGGAGTCTTGAAAAGTTTTATTCATTTTTTTTTATCAAAAAGAATTCTTAATGCTCTTATCAGGTCAGGTCATGTGATAACGTCGCTTTTTTTTAAATAAATTTTTTAAATTTAAATTCTTTCCAGAAACGGCGATGGGCACTTGCATCAATGCTCAAGTCGGTGGCAACATGGAATACGTGAACGGAGTGACGAGAGTCTCCGATCTCATTTTCACTTATTTGCGGTCGGACGATCTCTCGCTTTCTCTATTTCTCCCCTAATTCTCTTTCTTTCTCTTTGTTTTGCTGTCTTCCTTACTCTCTCTCTCTCTCTTTCTATTCATAATGTAAATTTTTTAGTCTTCCATGGAACTGGCTGAAGCCTATTTGGTACGCCTCCGGATACGGCCTCGAGTACGACCGACTAGTGAAGGAGACTAATGATTTCACAAGAAAGGTTTGAGAGAGAGAATGAGAAAGTGATAGCAAGAAAGGACGAGAGAGAGAGGAGATAAAGAGAGATGGAGAGAGTAGAAAGTCTTGACAGATAAATTTTCTGGTTCAGGTCATCCAAGAACGCCGTCAAGCACTTGAAGAGGAGGGCTTGCTCGACGATCAGCTCAACCCTGAAGAAGTACAGTACCGCCCAACATTGTTGGGTCCGCGATTAATAGGATTAATTAAATTAATTTAAATAATTCAAACTCAAGTTGTGGAGCGGGGACGCATTCTCATGTGGTTTTCTTTACAGGGAAGGTGATTTTGCGATACGGAATAAGTATTCATCAAGTTAAATTGCGAAAATGTTATAAAATGACAAAAATGTGAAAGGGTGGCTTTTTCCCGCTGTTTAGCAGCAGTTTGCAGGAAAATATGGTTTTTCAAAATTTAAGCCTTAAAAGTCGTGTAAAAGTAAATTTAAAGCTATTATTAATTATGAAATCAACCTACAAGCACAATAAAAGCAACATTATAGCGGAATAATCACGAATAACAATATTCTACTTTTTCGAGCATTCGACTGGCATGGCCCGGCGGCGCATTGTGCTAAAGACCGGGGAAAAACAACCCTTTCAGATTTATGTCGTTTTATGACATTTTCGCAATTTAACTTGATGAATTCTTCTTCCGTGTCGCAAAATCCCCTTCCCTGTAAAGAAAACCACATGAGAATGCGTCCCCGCTCCACAATTTGAGTTTGAATTATTTAAATTAATTTAATTAATCCTATTAATCGGATTAATCCTATTAATCGCGGACCCAGTAATGGTGGGCGGTACTGTATGTGTTGAGAATCATTCTTTTTGGGAAGTCTTCAGCCGATTACACTAAAAAGAATACTTCTCGACTTTTAACCGTTTGCTCCTCTCCAGGTGAAGAAGCGCAAGCTGGCCTTCCTGGACATGCTGCTGATGATGCAGAAGGCAAACGCGCTCTCCGACGAGGACATCCGCGAGGAGGTCGACACCTTTATGTTCGAGGGTACGGTAGCTCAAGGATATTTTGATCTACCTACATAATTATTAATCTCTGTCTGGAGAAAGAAAGAAAGAAGAAAAGAAGCTTTACTTTAGGCCACGACACAACGGGCGTGAATATGGCCTTCACCATCTGGCTCCTCGGCCAGTATCCGGAATACCAAGCAAAGGTTCGTCGACAATTTTCATATTTCCGACCAACTTGAATAGACTGAGAAAGGATATCTAATGAGGTTCTATTCATGCTATTAAAGGTGCACGCCGAATTGGATGATATTTTCGGAGATGATCAAGAGAGAGCACCGGACGAGAGCGACACGAAGAAGGTTCTTTTCTTCGAAATAAAGCTAATTATTTTGTTCTTCATCGCGAAAATTTTTCGACGTGACATTACTTTCGTCGTAGAATAAATGACACTAGAACAGAGAGACCCTCTCCCTCTCTCCCTATCTCTCTCTCACTCCGTCTCTCTCTCTCTGACTATCTCTCCCACTCCGTCTCTCTCTCTCTCTCTCTCTCTCTCTCTCTCTCTCTCTCGTTCTCCCCAGATGGCCTACCTGGACCGTTGCATCAAGGAGGCACTTCGTCTCTATCCCTCCGTGCCCATCATGGCTCGCAAGCTCACCGAAGACGTTAACTACGGTAGGGGGTGTTGCAGTGTCTATCCTGTTATACTTCTATCTCTCACTCTCTCTCTCTGTCTGTCTCTCTCTGTTTCTATCCCTCTCTTTCGTTTGGTCTCTCCCTCAAACCCTCTCTTCCAGGAGATACTGTTTTGCCGAAGGGCATGTCTGTGTTGATTGCGCCGTTCGCAACTCATCGTGACGTTAAGGTATTTTTGTTTACATTTAGTACATAATGATTTGAAATAAATAATTTTCTGTGCCTGAATGCAAAAATGGCCTAATTGTACAACTGGCAGATGTTCGAGCACCCCGATTCCTTCTTCCCCGACCACTTCACTCCTGAGAAGACGGCCTCGAGACATCCCTACGCCTACTTCCCCTTCGCTGCCGGACCCAGAAATTGCATCGGTTGGTATATTACTCTCTTTCTCTCTCTCCTCCTCGCCCTCTTTTCTCATTGGCTCATTCTCTTGCTTTCTCTCTCTCTCTCTCTCTCTCTCTCTCACCCTTTCTTTCTTTCCATGCACATTGCTAGAAACTTACAAAACAATCTTTTGAGGTCAAAAGTTCGCGCTGGCCGAGGAGAAGTTCGTGTTGTCGTGGTTCTTCAGGCGCTATCGCGTCGAGACGGTCGAGCCGATGCCTGGCAACTGTCCACGACCAGAGGTGCAACAGCTGTATAAAAAAAAAGATAAAAGTGTAAATAATTAACAAAGAGCCCCGTATGCAAATAAAAGCGCAAAAAAGTTTTTTGTTGTTGTTAAAAACAGTCTTGTTTTCCAGTTGATAATGAAGCCCGGAGACGGTGTCCGGGTGCGCATCTTCCGCAGAAAGCGCGGCCAAAACGCTGCCTTCTAAGCTTTCCTGAAATCTTCCGCTTTACCATTTGAAGAAGACGGTTCATCTATGTACATACGATATGCAATCATTTTGTGAACTTTCGTAATATTGTTAACGCTTCATAAATATTATCAGAATTATATCTCAAAATCTGCCTTATTGTGGTGTGCAAAACCAAAGCAAAGAGACGGTTAAATTGTTATGTGTGATTTTTTTAAAGAGCTTGTAAGTTATGCTCAATAATAAAATCAACTACATTGAAGGATATAGTAGAAGATCTTATTAGAAGTGGAAAATTGGAGATTGAACTTCACGCACAGGAACAAGGCAAATTAATCCAACTGAGGATTATGAAGTCTATCACTTGCTATCAGACGTGACGCGGAATAACAAGGAAGACATTGCCATAACAACAAAAGTGTAGTTACGATTTAGTCAAAGACCTTATTCTGCTGTCGAATAACTCCTTGCTAATCACAGTACGCAACATGTCACGGCCGTTGAAAAGAGCAGAGAGAACGGCTAATCATCATGAAAATAGCACTCTGTCACTCGCCTCTTTCCAGTAAAGGAATCTAGAAATAAAATGTATTTTTATCACTGTATTTAACAGGAGAGACACAAGACACACACAACTTCTCTTCTGGCAGGAATCTTGTGAGACTACAGTGTGGCCACCCGGAATGTTCTCAACAAATCAGAAAACGCGCGTATATTTGGGCGAGATAAAACGACCTTTAACACATTGGACTTTGGACCAGGAGAGAGTTTTTCCCTTTCTGCGCAAGGGAGAGGACGGAAAGTGAAGTAGCTCTATGAGAAGGTTGGAAGCAGTTCACTCAATCAGGCGAGTATCGAATGCTTTTGTGCATTTTATGTATACATTTTGTTGTATTTCTAAAGAGGACTTTGCTAAAGTGCTGAATAAAGCAAATTATACAATTACATATGTATATTACGTCGCATTCCTTCCTTTTCTTGCAGCATTCACTCAATTATATTCTTCTTTCTTCCTTTCTTCCATCATCTCCATCGGCATTTCATTGCTATTCCTGTCTCTCTCATCCTCTTCTTTCTCCCTCTTTTCTCTCCCTCTTTCGCCTCTCACTCTCTTTGTCTCTTTCTCTCTTTCAATCTCTCAAGTCGACCTTGTTCGCTCACTTCACTCTATCAGCAACCACGTGTCTCTTCTTCAAAAAGAGCGCACTTCTTGTTTCTTGTCTTTATTTCTCTCTCTCTCTCTCTCTGTCACTCGCTGCTTCTCTGTCCTCTCTTCGCTCTGTGCACTCTCTCGATGCTACTCTGTAGTCTGTACTCTAAGAATATATTATCTTTCCTCTCTGCCTCGGCTAGACTCGACTACGTCTGATTAAGAAGAAAATGACGAAAAAGGGCTGGTGCCTTCAAGCATCTCTTGCTATCATCTTGTCGTGTCCATTTATTCTCAGCTCTAGGACCCTTAGCCGAGAACCAATCACCACTGATCTGCTTCGGTCAACCAAGTCTATTTTAGTCTCGCGCCTATTAAAACGTCTAGGGCCAGCCCACTTTCAGATGCGTCTCTCAATCAACATTTAAAGTGATAGCGCATTTCTTATATCTCTTCGCTTTTTCCTGCACCTTTTTATGATTTAATAAGCGTTTTTTTTTTACAAATTAAACATTCTGCCCAAATGCGCTTCACTTCAGAATGACGACGGTTATCAACTCTGCGACGAGCACCAAAACGCTCGGTGACGGGGTGCTCGACTGGCAGAAAGTACGTTGATTTATGGAAATTAATTATGCTTTTTTTTTTCTAAATAAGCATTTTATTATATTTGCATTATACATACTGAATAAACTACTATTTAAATTATTGATTGTTTTTGGTGATGATTAAATAATTAAAAAAAAAATTCTAATCAAACAGGACGGAATGGTGCTGTCGGCGGAGCAGAAGCAGCACTACGAGCGGAACGGATACGTTCTCGTGCGCAATCTCATTCCGTCACGAGAGATCGAACGCTTCAAACGACGATTCCAGGTTTGGAGATGTTTCTTTTCCTCTTCATTTTAAATTCCCGCCATTTTTATTTACACTCTATGTCGTAATCATATTTTGTATTCTACCTTGTGGATTGAAGAGATCTTCTACTGTTCTTTCGTCAATTTATATACATAGGCAATAAAATTGATGATTTCTTTGAATTTGAGCAGCAGATTTGCCCTCAGTATCTTTTAGACGAAAAAAAAAACAAATCTCTAAGAATTAGTTTATGATGAACATCGTGACCGAGAAGGACATGAAAAGATTATAAGACATTGGGCCATGCACTTATTTACATGTCCTTACAATAATACAAACATTAGCTTTGGAATTATTTTACATATTAAAATTTGGGAATTAACTAAATGAATTATCAGGAGATCTGCGAAGATCCGTCGATCCGCCGCGAGTTTCCCGAGATGACCGTCATGAAAGACGTCTCCATCGCCAAGGCAGAGTTCCGCGCCGGCGAGCAGGCCATCACCAAACTGCAGGACTTCCAGAATGATCCCGTGCTATTCGACTACTGCAAGTATCCTGCGGTTAGAATGAGAGAGAGAGAGAGAAAGACAGAGAGAGAGAGAGAAAGACAGAGAGAGAGAGAAGGAGATATGTAGAATGAGAAAGGGAGGAAGAGAGGCCGAGACTGTGCAAAATGGGGAGAGAAAGAGTAAATTAGATCTGCATTGTCAGGTCGTAGACGTCGTGAAGGATCTGATCGGCACGCCGCGTTCGAATCTCATGGCAATGCACACAATGCTCATCAATAAGCCTCCAGACACCGGTTCGCTTCTCTCGCTCTCCTCTCTCTCTCTCTTTCTCTCTTCTCTCTCTGTTTTCTATCTTTATCTCTTCTCTCTCTCTTTCTCTCTCGCTCTCTCTCTCTCTGTCTCTCTCTCTCTCTCTTTCTCTGTCTGTCTCTCTCTCTCTTTCTCTCTTTCTCTCTTCTCTCTCTCTCTCTCTCTCTCTCTCTCTCTCCAGGCTCTCTGACGTCTCGCCACCCGATGCATCAGGACTTGCAGTACTTCCCCTTCCGCCCGGCCGACTTCATCTGCTGTTCCTGGACTGCGATGGAGCGCATCACTCCTTCCAATGGCTGCTTGGTCGTCGTGCCCGGCTCGCACAAGGGGAGCTGCTGCCGCACAGCTATCCCAACTGGGAGGTACGTCTCTCTCTCTCTCTCTCTCGTTCTCTCTCTCTCTCTCTCGTTCTCTCTCTCCGTCTCTCTCTCTCTCTCTCTCGTTCTCTCTCTCTCGTTCTCTCTCTCTCCGTCTCTCTCTCTCTAAATCTCTCTGTCTCTCTCTCCGTCTCTCTCTCACTCTCTCTGTCTTTGTCTACCACATGCCCGCACTGTACATATCTGCCGTGCTATTAATCTAGGAAGAAAACTGAAAACAGAGCTGAGTGAAATATGACCGAGCATAAGTTAAAAGATCATGCAGGTTATGCACCGGTTTACAATGGAAAATGGCTGAGTTCAGTCACATTTACCCTTATCCTATGCGTATCTCGGCGTATGTTTCAAACTGCGCCGACCATGAAAGCTCGCTAAAGTTTATGTCTCTGACACGAGAGAGTGAGCAAAAGTGAGAGAAGAAAACATTCTAAAAAATTTCTACTCACTTTTGCCCTCTCACTTTTGCACACTATTTCCGCAATTTTAAATGTGACACAACTCTCAACCAAGAACAAGTGGAATTTGAAACAAGCTCGGCCTAGTAAATTTTTTGAAGGCAGCTCAACATGTGTAGCCTTGACAGCTAGTCGCTTTTAAATATAATTCTTTGTTTGTCCGTGCTAGTTTTATTAATTTTACATGCTATTTCAGTACGTGAACGAATTTATGTATATTTGAAAGTAATGTTGAAGAGGGGTATTCCTGCAGAGATGACGTCAAGCCGGCGCCTGCCGCGCCCGCCCCCAGCTGCGTCTGCTGTCAAGAATGCGCCTGCTGGTGGAGGCGCTCTGCAAGGAGCACTCCATTCCGCTCATGTCTTCGACAAGAAAAGCACGCTAGGTTTGTTATCGAAAGACAGCATCAAAGCCTTTTAGTTGTTATTGAATATGCAAAGATGCCTATAATTACTCAGTTGTTACAAACACTATACCCGCGGGATAAAAAGGTGTTTTAACACTTTGTTCATTCACCGTGCCTTTACTGAGAAGCTTGAACTAGCGAAAACCCTTGAACAGTTCTGCGCTCCATGAAAATTGCTGTTGTTTTGTTCTTTTTATTCTTTTCATAAGAAGCTTTTACAATATTTATTCCTGCTGTATTGATATGGCTATTCAGCTTGTCATGGCGATGCTCTATTCGAAGCTGGGCATTGGCGAGGGCACCAAGGCGGTCATGTTCTTCGATCTGGCGGAAACCTGCTTCGGCGCCGGCGCCAGCGAGATTTCTTTCCTTTTCTTCAAAAAGGATGGAAGTGGATGGAAGTGGAGTGTGTGCCATGCAGGTTTGAAGGCGTATTTTTTTTAACATTCTGCCGAATATCCGGCTCAGGCAAGTTTTTTTTTAAAAGTTGTTTTGTTTACTAAGTTTTTCGTTTTTATTTAAGGATTTGTTCGGAACAAAGTATGGGAGTTAAACGATGGTAAATAAACTTGTTTCCAAGGCGAGCGAAGTGCGCTAGAAAGAGGTCGAGATACTCTCTACCTTCCGCACGCGACGCGACCGCAACACGCACTTCGGGCCGCCATAGTCCCAGCAGCAGTTCCAGAGTCGGCGGGTTTTTTTTATTCAGTGACTCTTTGCTTGCATCACAGATGTTACTGTAGACTTTTTACAGTATGCTTATTGCCAAACTCATCCTTTTTAAGCAAGTGACCGTGGACCCGCTTGGCTACTTCTTTCGTTAGTATACCGTTAAAAGGTGCAGGGGTGTATTTAAAAAAGGATGAAAAATAGTGGCCTTTTATAAAATAATTTTTCTAAGCGAGGAACTAGAAATATACTGATTACGGTACTCTGTCTACAGTACCATTATTCTGTTTAAGGGAATGCCCTTCCTGCCCTTCCTGCCCACGTCGTTCGTCTCCTGGATGCCCTTCCTGAGAATGTCCATCCCATGTCCCAGTTCACTGCTGCCGTAGCCGTTCTCAACAACGAGATCAAGACGGACCCCCGCTATGAGTGCCAGCGTGAATTCGCTCTGAAGCATCTGCCTAAGGATGACCTCTTCCGTCTCGTGTCCACCCTCTATATCACTCCCAACATCCTTCTCGAACAGGGCAAGATGCTGTTGCCGCCGAATAGTTCCTCCAGGAATTAAATCAGAGGGATAGACCAAGGAGACCGTTGGTGGATTACGGTATTCACCATTAGGTTACAGTAATGGGAACTACCAATGGATTATTCTTTGTTATTTTCCTACTTTGTTTTTTTCTTTTATCTAGTAATAATGCTACGTTGTCTTTGTTCGAGTATTTTTCTGTGATGTAAGCACTGGTGCTTTATTTACCGGGGCAAGAACTCGCAGAATTGAACCCACATTCTCTTTCTAGCTTACCTGTGATTTAGTACACCTATAGCCTTTGAATGCCTTATTAGCCTATTTTTCCTTTCTTACTCCTTCCGCCTCCTTCTTTCATTTGAGTAGAGGTTGTCTGCCTCTGTCATTCATGAGTTTCTCTTCGACTCTGTTTTTCTTCTCTTTTACAAACAAGTCTACCTCCCCACATTCCATTTCTCTCTTTGTCCACTTTTATTGTTTTCAAAGTTAATATGCTTTTGGTGATAATAAAAGTGAATAAGTTGCCCATGTCTCTCAACACCAATCTCTCAATACCAAGTTTTATAAATGTCGCGATTTACGAGATAATCAAAACGCTGAGCATCCTTTTCATATTGTCGACCGGGGCGCATATTTGGGAACATTTCTTCTCGCACAGTAAAGTATGAGCCGTGACAATTTTATAATACTTCCAAATGTTGAGTCAAAATAAGAAATTCCCAAAAACTGAAATACAAAATGTTCCCCTTTTGAAACAGCTTAATACATTTCACTGAAATTTCACTCAGCTCAAAATAAAATGTTCATTAACTTTTGATCAAACTGGCGTCAGTTTGATCAAGATTAATAGCACGGCTGCTTTCCTCTGCCATCCACCTGGGTGTTTTCTAGCCTCTCTCGCGCTCTCCCTTCCCTGCCCCGCCATGTCTTGCAGCTCCACCGCCGAAAGCGACAGCGAGTCTTGGCGTTCTCACCTTGGATTAGACCTCGAATAGCCCCTTAAACTCTTCGTTTATCTTTGCGCCCTCTTCTCTTGCTTCGAATTTATTTCTTCTTAAAAAAATCTTTTTGACGGTGTCACTCATGCCAAAACTTATAAGGCGACTATCTTCTCCCTTCTGTATTTTCTCTCTCTCTCTCTCTCTTTCTCTCCCTCTCTCTCTCTGCAGGGTGGCGTGAACAAGGCGTACCATGGGATCCAGAACTACGACCCGTCGATGCCTCGTCTTCACGTGGAGATGGACGTGGGCGACACGCTCTTCTTCCATCCTCTCATCATACACGGCTCGGGCGCCAATCGAACACAAGGTTACTAATTAAATTTGTTATTTAATTCATTGATAACAATTATTCATTAACATTTTTAGTAGTATTCATGAAATAAAATAGCAATTACATACATCAGAATCACCCTATACTTTGTCCCTTCAACAAGAGTTTAGTTTCGTTGTTTCGTTAGGAAAGTCGAATTAGTGCTCGATGATCAGAGAGGGAAAATCGGAAAATTCAATCCGACAATTCGTTGTTGAACGGGTGGCGCAAGCGAGAGACAGAGAGAGAGAGGGAGAGAGAGGGACTAAGGGAGGGGGGGGGGGGGGAGAGAGACACTGAGGGAGTAGAGAAATAGGGACAATTGAAAGAGAGTCTAACGTGACAGGGCCGATACACTGAAGAGAACAGCCACGATATCAGCTGCGTGGAAGATAAGGACAGAAAAGTACTAGACTCGACTACAGTTTTAACACATCTCTCCTCTCCATCTCTCTCTCTCTCTCTCTCTCTCTCTCTCTCTCTTTTCCCTCGTGGGCTCTCTCACCTTCCTCTTTCTCTTTTCTCTCTCTCTCTCCATCCCTCGTTCCCATTGTCTGTCTTTCTCTCTGCACACGCTCAAGTCTTACCAGCAAAAGTTCAACTCGTGAACTAAAACAGTTGCACGTTCTTTTGATAAGGAATGAAGCGGAACGGCGAAGTAATAAGCCTTCTCTGTAAGAGCAGGCAAGCTGCTGTCGCTGTGAAGCGAGTAAATGATGCCAGCGTGGGGAACAACTAGAACAGGGAGAGAGAGAGAGAGAGAGAGAAGGAGAGTGAAGAGAAAGAAGGAGAGATAGTGAAAAGAGAGAGAGAAGGAGAGAGAGAGAGAGAGAGAGAAGGAGAGTGAAGAGAAAGAAGGAGAGATAGTGAAAAGAGAGAAAGAGAAGGAGAGAGAGAGAGAGTGAAAGAATCAACTATTAGTCAGTGATCAGAAAAAGAACACATTCGCTCTGTAAGCCAGCATGAAAATAATCTAAATGCATTTCTTTCACGCGCTCAAAATATCAATCGAGAGCTGATAATTGAAGGTTTCCGCAAGGCGATCTCGTGCCATTACGCGAACGACGACCTCTGCCGATACGTGGACGTGAGTGGCACGTCGCAGAACGAGATATCCAAAGAGATCATCGACATGGCACGACAGAGATTCAAGAAGTACATTCTCTTTCTCTTTCTCTCTTTCTCTCTTTCTCTCTCTCTCTTTCTCTTTCTTTCTCTCTCTTTCTCTCTCTCACTCTTTCTCTCTCTCGACTGATCGATCTCTCTGAGGTATGGCAACGACGCGAACGCGATCGACATCGACTTCGATGACGTCTGGCGCTTCAAGGGGCGCGAGGTGAACGGGACGCGCTGCAATCTCTGAATTGTCTCTTCTTCCCCACCTCTTTCGCCGACCCCATGAGAGACCCTTTTCCCAATCATCTCAAGACCATCCTTTCTACCCATTCCCTATCCCCTCCTCTCTCGATTCCTCAGAGTGCCCACGAATGCCAATTATTCATATCATATCATCGGCAGACTTCGCTCGTTGGCGCAAGCCGAAAGCGACTTTTGCTCTTTCTTTGTAGTCGAACGCCGTGCCATTTCTAATCCGAATTGACATATCCGCAATGATCCAAACATTTATGTATGTGGATAGAGCGTGTCTCATAAACAACTGTTGTCATTGACCTATCCACTTACTACATATGTAAATATATTTATGTACATGTCATATGTATACTGGTTCAAAGATGTCGCCTTATGGTCAGATGAATAAAAATAAAATAAAAAGCTGCCATCGCTGAGTCTTCTAGTGGTTCCTCAAATAATTCTCAGGAATTGAGTCCTGAGACTGAAGATTGAAACGTCAGATTCTGTGCTCATATGGTCGTGCACAATGAAATGGAGGATTCCGCTTACTGAGATCTCGCTTTGCAGGAAAATGAAATGATGTCGAAATGTGACTATGAAATCTATCAAGATAGTCATTTCAATGGCTCTGAATAGAAAACGTTGTGTTAATATTCGGTAGTTCAGAAACTCACAGTTGTCTTCTTAAAACAATAATTGCTATCTTTAAAACAACATTAAAACTTCCTTGTTGAAAAACTTTATTCAAGAGAAGGGTAAATAAATTACTGTCAATATTGTTAAACTTGCTGAGAAGAGAATTTTAGCATTTCAAGCGGACTCCTGAGGAAGTCCCGATAGCTTGGCTGCCGTACAATCTCGTCGCTTGCGGCGCTTGCAGCAGCAAGGGCAGCAACTGCAGCATTTCAGTGTAAGTCCTTGAAGATGCCAAGAGTCAGACTAAACCTTACCCGCATCCGCAGCATCCACATCCACATCCGCAGCAGGGACAGCAGCAGCAGTTGTTGCAGCAGTTATTGCAGCAGCTGTTGCGATTGCCACAGCAGCAGTTGTGGCAGCAGCAACACTTTTTGCAGCAACAACAACAGCACTTCTTGCAGCAGCAACAGTGGTTGCAGCACTGAATTCCCATTCTTAGGACTCATTCAAAGATATTCAAAGGACTCTCACGTTATTGCAGCAATTATTGCAGCAGTTATTGCAGCAACCGCCACAGCAACCACAGCATCGCTTGTCTCTCCCGGCCACCCAAGAAGGCTTTGTGGTGAAGGAGTTGAAGCGAGCAGCAGCAGCGGAAGGAACTGCCGGAGTCTGGGGAGAGGGTGTTGAAGATTGAAGAGACTTCTGGGGGACTTGCGTAGCTGCCAAGGAAAGTCCAGCCAGGAAGGTCACGAGAAGAACAGTGGAAGTGATGGATTTCATTGCCGTGGAGTGAAGCTGAGCCGGGTGGTGGACTGTCCCGGTCAATGGCACTTTTATATTATCCTAAGATCCCTCGGACAAGAGCACAAGTGAGAACATTAAGTGTCAAGCGGAAGAACAAACAGATCGAATGTCTCCGCCGGGCCTGTTGACTTATGAACAAATTTTGTTGAGACGCAAATTTATCTCCTAACTAAAATACTAAAATTTATTACCAACGAGCTCGAAATATATATATGTATCTCAAATTAGAGAGAACTGCCTATTTTCACTCACGATCTTTAGAGATGAACGTAAGTATGAAATTGCGAGCTCACTCTGAGGTCAAGGCACGATTATATCCGTGTGATGTACGCTTGATATATTGTTTGCTCGTTCTCTTCACTCTCACCTTCAAGAAGTTCCCCTGGAGACATCGCGAGGGTTTAATGTCACAGTCGGTAATATAAAAGTGCCATTGACCGGGACAGTCAACCACCCGGCTCAGCTTCACTCCACAGCAATGAAATTCATCATTTCCACTGTTCTTCTCGTGACCTTCCTGGCTGGACTTTCCTTGGCAGCTACGCAAGTCCCTCAGAAGTCTCTTCAATCTTCAACCCAAACATCCCCTCCACCGACTCCGTCAGTTCCTTCCGCTGCTGTTGCTCGCTTCAACTCCTTCACCACAAAGCCTTCTTCGGTGGCCGGGAGAGACAAGCGATGCTGTGGTTGCTGTGGCGGTTGCTGCAATAACTGCTGCAACAATTGCTGCAATAACGTGAGAATCCTTTGAATTTCTCTGAATGAGTCCTAAGAATGGGAATTCAGTGCTGCAACCACTGTTGCTGCTGCAAGAAGTGCTGTTGTTGTTGCTGCAAAAAGTGTTGCTGCTGCCACAACTGTTGCTGTGGCAATCGCAACTGCTGCTGCAATAACTGCTGCAACAACTGCTGCTGCTGTCCCTGCTGCGGATGTGGATGCTGCGGATGCGGGTAAGATTCAGTCTGTCTCTTGGCATCTTCAAGGGACTTACACTGAAATGCTGCAGTTGCTGCCCTTGCTGCTGCAAGCGCCGCAAGCGACGAGATTGCACTGCAGCCAAGCGATCGGGACTTCCTCAGAAGTCGGCGTGAAATGCTAAACTGTTCTTATCTTACATGGCTAATTTAGCGTTTTAAATATGTATTAATATTTATTGTCTCATCTTGCGAATAAAGATTTCTTTTCACTAAGATTTAGAAAATGAGCGTGAAAAAAAGGGAAGCATCGAAAAAGAAAGAAATAGAAGAGAGAGAAAGAGAGAGAGAGAGAGAGAAAGATAGAGAGGGAGAAACAGAGATAGAGAGAGAATCAATGTTGTGATGGTCACCATCTCCATCTGGATAGGTGCAACTGGCTCATTGTCACGTACACATCTCCTATGTACTAACTATATACCACTCTCGGACTTTGGAGCTAGTATGGAAATTAAATTGATGTAGGAATGAAGTGACGGAAAGAGCCGCTGTATTTTCTGATGAAAGTAAAAAAAATGCTTGAAGGAAAAGCAAAAACAAATTGAGAAAGTTTTTTTAAACACTTCCCTTGAGTCTCTCTCATTTCGTTTGCAGGAATCGAGTGTCAGATTAATGCTGCTAGACCGCTTAGAAATCGCCATCAACAGGCGAGAACGCTCGGAGAAATGTTTGACTGTAGAAAAGACCGTGCCTTTGCTGAGAAGCTTGAACTAGCGAAAACCCTTGAACAGTTCTGCGCTCCATGAAAATTGCTGTTGTTTTGTTCTTTTTATTCTTTTCATAAGAAGCTTTTACAATATTTATTCCTGCTGTATTGATATCGCTATTCAGCTTGTCATGGCGATGCTCTATTCGAAGCTGGGCATTGGCGAGGGCACCAAGGCGGTCATGTTCTTCGATCTGGCGGAAACCTGCTTCGGCGCCGGCGCCAGCGAGATTTCTTTCCTTTTCTTCAAAAAGGATGGAAGTGGATGGAAGTGGAGTGTGTGCCATGCAGGTTTGAAGGCGTATTTTTTTTAACATTCTGCCGAATATCCGGCTCAGGCAAGTTTTTTTTTTAAAGTTGTTTTGTTTACTAAGTTTTTCGTTTTTATTTAAGGATTTGTTCGGAACAAAGTATGGGAGTTAAACGATGGTAAATAAACTTGTTTCCAAGGCGAGCGAAGTGCGCTAGAAAGAGGTCGAGATACTCTCTACCTTCCGCACGCGACGCGACCGCAACACGCACTTCGGGCCGCCATAGTCCCAGCAGCAGTTCCAGAGTCGGCGGGTTTTTTTTATTCAGTGACTCTTTGCTTGCATCACAGATGTTACTGTAGACTTTTTACAGTATGCTTATTGCCAAACTCATCCTTTTTAAGCAAGTGACCGTGGACCCGCTTGGCTACTTCTTTCGTTAGTATACCGTTAAAAGGTGCAGGGGTGTATTTAAAAAAGGATGAAAAATAGTGGCCTTTTATAAAATAATTTTTCTAAGCGAGGAACTAGAAATATACTGATTACGGTACTCTGTCTACAGTACCATTATTCTGTTTAAGGGAATGCCCTTCCTGCCCTTCCTGCCCACGTCGTTCGTCTCCTGGATGCCCTTCCTGAGAATGTCCATCCCATGTCCCAGTTCACTGCTGCCGTAGCCGTTCTCAACAACGAGATCAAGACGGACCCCCGCTATGAGTGCCAGCGTGAATTCGCTCTGAAGCATCTGCCTAAGGATGACCTCTTCCGTCTCGTGTCCACCCTCTATATCACTCCCAACATCCTTCTCGAACAGGGCAAGATGCTGTTGCCGCCGAATAGTTCCTCCAGGAATTAAATCAGAGGGATAGACCAAGGAGACCGTTGGTGGATTACGGTATTCACCGTTAGGTTACAGTAATGGGAACTACCAATGGATTATTCTTTGTTATTTTCCTACTTTGTTTTTTTCTTTTATCTAGTAATAATGCTACGTTGTCTTTGTTCGAGTATTTTTCTGTGATGTAAGCACTGGTGCTTTATTTACCGGGGCAAGAACTCGCAGAATTGAACCCACATTCTCTTTCTAGCTTACCTGTGATTTAGTACACCTATAGCCTTTGAATGCCTTATTAGCCTATTTTTCCTTTCTTACTCCTTCCGCCTCCTTCTTTCATTTGAGTAGAGGTTGTCTGCCTCTGTCATTCATGAGTTTCTCTTCGACTCTGTTTTTCTTCTCTTTTACAAACAAGTTACCTCCCCACATTCCATTTCTCTCTTTGTCCACTTTTATTGTTTTCAAAGTTAATATGCTTTTGGTGATAATAAAAGTGAATAAGTTGCCCATGTCTCTCAACACCAATCTCTCAATACCAAGTTTTATAAATGTCGCGATTTAGGAGATAATCAAAACGCTGAGCATCCTTTTCATATTGTCGACCGGGGCGCATATTTGGGAACATTTCTTCTCGCACAGTAAAGTATGAGCCGTGACAATTTTATAATACTTCCAAATGTTGAGTCAAAATAAGAAATTCCCAAAAACTGAAATACAAAATGTTCCCCTTTTGAAACAGCTTAATACATTTCACTGAAATTTCACTCAGCTCAAAATAAAATGTTCATTAACTTTTGATCAAACTGGCGTCAGTTTGATCAAGATTAATAGCACGGCTGCTTTCCTCTGCCATCCACCTGGGTGTTTTCTAGCCTCTCTCGCGCTCTCCCTTCCCTGCCCCGCCATGTCTTGCAGCTCCACCGCCGAAAGCGACAGCGAGTCTTGGCGTTCTCACCTTGGATTAGACCTCGAATAGCCCCTTAAACTCTTCGTTTATCTTTGCGCCCTCTTCTCTTGCTTCGAATTTATTTCTTCTTAAAAAAAATCTTTTTGACGGTGTCACTCATGCCAAAACTTATAAGGCGACTATCTTCTCCCTTCTGTATTTCTCTCTCTCTCTCTCTTTCTCTCCCTCTCTCTCTCTGCAGGGTGGCGTGAACAAGGCGTACCATGGGATCCAGAACTACGACCCGTCGATGCCTCGTCTTCACGTGGAGATGGACGTGGGCGACACGCTCTTCTTCCATCCTCTCATCATACACGGCTCGGGCGCCAATCGAACGCAAGGTTACTAATTAAATTTGTTATTTAATTCATTGATAACAATTATTCATTAACATTTTTAGTAGTATTCATGAAATAAAATAGCAATTACATACATCAGAATCACCCTATACTTTGTCCCTTCAACAAGAGTTTAGTTTCGTTGTTTCGTTAGGAAAGTCGAATTAGTGCTCGATGATCAGAGAGGGAAAATCGGAAAATTCAATCCGACAATTCGTTGTTGAACGGGTGGCGCAAGCGAGAGACAGAGAGAGAGAGGGAGAGAGAGGGACTAAGGGAGGGGGGGGGGGGGGAGAGAGACACTGAGGGAGTAGAGAAATAGGGACAATTGAAAGAGAGTCTAACGTGACAGGGCCGATACACTGAAGAGAACAGCCACGATATCAGCTGCGTGGAAGATAAGGACAGAAAAGTACTAGACTCGACTACAGTTTTAACACATCTCTCCTCTCCATCTCTCTCTCTCTCTCTCTCTCTCTCTCTCTCTTTTCCCTCGTGGGCTCTCTCACCTTCCTCTTTCTCTTTTCTCTCTCTCTCTCCATCCCTCGTTCCCATTGTCTGTCTTTCTCTCTGCACACGCTCAAGTCTTACCAGCAAAAGTTCAACTCGTGAACTAAAACAGTTGCACGTTCTTTTGATAAGGAATGAAGCGGAACGGCGAAGTAATAAGCCTTCTCTGTAAGAGCAGGCAAGCTGCTGTCGCTGTGAAGCGAGTAAATGATGCCAGCGTGGGGAACAACTAGAACAGGGAGAGAGAGAGAGAGAGAGAGAAGGAGAGTGAAGAGAAAGAAGGAGAGATAGTGAAAAGAGAGAGAGAAGGAGAGAGAGAGAGAGAGAGAGAAGGAGAGTGAAGAGAAAGAAGGAGAGATAGTGAAAAGAGAGAAAGAGAAGGAGAGAGAGAGAGAGTGAAAGAATCAACTATTAGTCAGTGATCAGAAAAAGAACACATTCGCTCTGTAAGCCAGCATGAAAATAATCTAAATGCATTTCTTTCACGCGCTCAAAATATCAATCGAGAGCTGATAATTGAAGGTTTCCGCAAGGCGATCTCGTGCCATTACGCGAACGACGACCTCTGCCGATACGTGGACGTGAGTGGCACGTCGCAGAACGAGATATCCAAAGAGATCATCGACATGGCACGACAGAGATTCAAGAAGTACATTCTCTTTCTCTTTCTCTCTTTCTCTCTTTCTCTCTCTCTCTTTCTCTTTCTTTCTCTCTCTTTCTCTCTCTCACTCTTTCTCTCTCTCGACTGATCGATCTCTCTGAGGTATGGCAACGACGCGAACGCGATCGACATCGACTTCGATGACGTCTGGCGCTTCAAGGGGCGCGAGGTGAACGGGACGCGCTGCAATCTCTGAATTGTCTCTTCTTCCCCACCTCTTTCGCCGACCCCATGAGAGACCCTTTTCCCAATCATCTCAAGACCATCCTTTCTACCCATTCCCTATCCCCTCCTCTCTCGATTCCTCAGAGTGCCCACGAATGCCAATTATTCATATCATATCATCGGCAGACTTCGCTCGTTGGCGCAAGCCGAAAGCGACTTTTGCTCTTTCTTTGTAGTCGAACGCCGTGCCATTTCTAATCCGAATTGACATATCCGCAATGATCCAAACATTTATGTATGTGGATAGAGCGTGTCTCATAAACAACTGTTGTCATTGACCTATCCACTTACTACATATGTAAATATATTTATGTACATGTCATATGTATACTGGTTCAAAGATGTCGCCTTATGGTCAGATGAATAAAAATAAAATAAAAAGCTGCCATCGCTGAGTCTTCTAGTGGTTCCTCAAATAATTCTCAGGAATTGAGTCCTGAGACTGAAGATTGAAACGTCAGATTCTGTGCTCATATGGTCGTGCACAATGAAATGGAGGATTCCGCTTACTGAGATCTCGCTTTGCAGGAAAATGAAATGATGTCGAAATGTGACTATGAAATCTATCAAGATAGTCATTTCAATGGCTCTGAATAGAAAACGTTGTGTTAATATTCGGTAGTTCAGAAACTCACAGTTGTCTTCTTAAAACAATAATTGCTATCTTTAAAACAACATTAAAACTTCCTTGTTGAAAAACTTTATTCAAGAGAAGGGTAAATAAATTACTGTCAATATTGTTAAACTTGCTGAGAAGAGAATTTTAGCATTTCAAGCGGACTCCTGAGGAAGTCCCGATAGCTTGGCTGCCGTACAATCTCGTCGCTTGCGGCGCTTGCAGCAGCAAGGGCAGCAACTGCAGCATTTCAGTGTAAGTCCTTGAAGATGCCAAGAGTCAGACTAAACCTTACCCGCATCCGCAGCATCCACATCCACATCCGCAGCAGGGACAGCAGCAGCAGTTGTTGCAGCAGTTATTGCAGCAGCTGTTGCGATTGCCACAGCAGCAGTTGTGGCAGCAGCAACACTTTTTGCAGCAACAACAACAGCACTTCTTGCAGCAGCAACAGTGGTTGCAGCACTGAATTCCCATTCTTAGGACTCATTCAAAGATATTCAAAGGACTCTCACGTTATTGCAGCAATTATTGCAGCAGTTATTGCAGCAACCGCCACAGCAACCACAGCATCGCTTGTCTCTCCCGGCCACCCAAGAAGGCTTTGTGGTGAAGGAGTTGAAGCGAGCAGCAGCAGCGGAAGGAACTGCCGGAGTCTGGGGAGAGGGTGTTGAAGATTGAAGAGACTTCTGGGGGACTTGCGTAGCTGCCAAGGAAAGTCCAGCCAGGAAGGTCACGAGAAGAACAGTGGAAGTGATGGATTTCATTGCCGTGGAGTGAAGCTGAGCCGGGTGGTGGACTGTCCCGGTCAATGGCACTTTTATATTATCCTAAGATCCCTCGGACAAGAGCACAAGTGAGAACATTAAGTGTCAAGCGGAAGAACAAACAGATCGAATGTCTCCGCCGGGCCTGTTGACTTATGAACAAATTTTGTTGAGACGCAAATTTATCTCCTAACTAAAATACTAAAATTTATTACCAACGAGCTCGAAATATATATATGTATCTCAAATTAGAGAGAACTGCCTATTTTCACTCACGATCTTTAGAGATGAACGTAAGTATGAAATTGCGAGCTCACTCTGAGGTCAAGGCACGATTATATCCGTGTGATGTACGCTTGATATATTGTTTGCTCGTTCTCTTCACTCTCACCTTCAAGAAGTTCCCCTGGAGACATCGCGAGGGTTTAATGTCACAGTCGGTAATATAAAAGTGCCATTGACCGGGACAGTCAACCACCCGGCTCAGCTTCACTCCACAGCAATGAAATTCATCATTTCCACTGTTCTTCTCGTGACCTTCCTGGCTGGACTTTCCTTGGCAGCTACGCAAGTCCCTCAGAAGTCTCTTCAATCTTCAACCCAAACATCCCCTCCACCGACTCCGTCAGTTCCTTCCGCTGCTGTTGCTCGCTTCAACTCCTTCACCACAAAGCCTTCTTCGGTGGCCGGGAGAGACAAGCGATGCTGTGGTTGCTGTGGCGGTTGCTGCAATAACTGCTGCAACAATTGCTGCAATAACGTGAGAATCCTTTGAATTTCTCTGAATGAGTCCTAAGAATGGGAATTCAGTGCTGCAACCACTGTTGCTGCTGCAAGAAGTGCTGTTGTTGTTGCTGCAAAAAGTGTTGCTGCTGCCACAACTGTTGCTGTGGCAATCGCAACTGCTGCTGCAATAACTGCTGCAACAACTGCTGCTGCTGTCCCTGCTGCGGATGTGGATGCTGCGGATGCGGGTAAGATTCAGTCTGTCTCTTGGCATCTTCAAGGGACTTACACTGAAATGCTGCAGTTGCTGCCCTTGCTGCTGCAAGCGCCGCAAGCGACGAGATTGCACTGCAGCCAAGCGATCGGGACTTCCTCAGAAGTCGGCGTGAAATGCTAAACTGTTCTTATCTTACATGGCTAATTTAGCGTTTTAAATATGTATTAATATTTATTGTCTCATCTTGCGAATAAAGATTTCTTTTCACTAAGATTTAGAAAATGAGCGTGAAAAAAAGGGAAGCATCGAAAAAGAAAGAAATAGAAGAGAGAGAAAGAGAGAGAGAGAGAGAGAAAGATAGAGAGGGAGAAACAGAGATAGAGAGAGAATCAATGTTGTGATGGTCACCATCTCCATCTGGATAGGTGCAACTGGCTCATTGTCACGTACACATCTCCTATGTACTAACTATATACCACTCTCGGACTTTGGAGCTAGTATGGAAATTAAATTGATGTAGGAATGAAGTGACGGAAAGAGCCGCTGTATTTTCTGATGAAAGTAAAAAAAATGCTTGAAGGAAAAGCAAAAACAAATTGAGAAAGTTTTTTTAAACACTTCCCTTGAGTCTCTCTCATTTCGTTTGCAGGAATCGAGTGTCAGATTAATGCTGCTAGACCGCTTAGAAATCGCCATCAACAGGCGAGAACGCTCGGAGAAATGTTTGACTGTAGAAAAGACCGTGCCTTTGCTGAGAAGCTTGAACTAGCGAAAACCCTTGAACAGTTCTGCGCTCCATGAAAATTGCTGTTGTTTTGTTCTTTTTATTCTTTTCATAAGAAGCTTTTACAATATTTATTCCTGCTGTATTGATATCGCTATTCAGCTTGTCATGGCGATGCTCTATTCGAAGCTGGGCATTGGCGAGGGCACCAAGGCGGTCATGTTCTTCGATCTGGCGGAAACCTGCTTCGGCGCCGGCGCCAGCGAGATTTCTTTCCTTTTCTTCAAAAAGGATGGAAGTGGATGGAAGTGGAGTGTGTGCCATGCAGGTTTGAAGGCGTATTTTTTTTAACATTCTGCCGAATATCCGGCTCAGGCAAGTTTTTTTTTAAAAGTTGTTTTGTTTACTAAGTTTTTCGTTTTTATTTAAGGATTTGTTCGGAACAAAGTATGGGAGTTAAACGATGGTAAATAAACTTGTTTCCAAGGCGAGCGAAGTGCGCTAGAAAGAGGTCGAGATACTCTCTACCTTCCGCACGCGACGCGACCGCAACACGCACTTCGGGCCGCCATAGTCCCAGCAGCAGTTCCAGAGTCGGCGGGTTTTTTTTATTCAGTGACTCTTTGCTTGCATCACAGATGTTACTGTAGACTTTTTACAGTATGCTTATTGCCAAACTCATCCTTTTTAAGCAAGTGACCGTGGACCCGCTTGGCTACTTCTTTCGTTAGTATACCGTTAAAAGGTGCAGGGGTGTATTTAAAAAAGGATGAAAAATAGTGGCCTTTTATAAAATAATTTTTCTAAGCGAGGAACTAGAAATATACTGATTACGGTACTCTGTCTACAGTACCATTATTCTGTTTAAGGGAATGCCCTTCCTGCCCTTCCTGCCCACGTCGTTCGTCTCCTGGATGCCCTTCCTGAGAATGTCCATCCCATGTCCCAGTTCACTGCTGCCGTAGCCGTTCTCAACAACGAGATCAAGACGGACCCCCGCTATGAGTGCCAGCGTGAATTCGCTCTGAAGCATCTGCCTAAGGATGACCTCTTCCGTCTCGTGTCCACCCTCTATATCACTCCCAACATCCTTCTCGAACAGGGCAAGATGCTGTTGCCGCCGAATAGTTCCTCCAGGAATTAAATCAGAGGGATAGACCAAGGAGACCGTTGGTGGATTACGGTATTCACCATTAGGTTACAGTAATGGGAACTACCAATGGATTATTCTTTGTTATTTTCCTACTTTGTTTTTTTCTTTTATCTAGTAATAATGCTACGTTGTCTTTGTTCGAGTATTTTTCTGTGATGTAAGCACTGGTGCTTTATTTACCGGGGCAAGAACTCGCAGAATTGAACCCACATTCTCTTTCTAGCTTACCTGTGATTTAGTACACCTATAGCCTTTGAATGCCTTATTAGCCTATTTTTCCTTTCTTACTCCTTCCGCCTCCTTCTTTCATTTGAGTAGAGGTTGTCTGCCTCTGTCATTCATGAGTTTCTCTTCGACTCTGTTTTTCTTCTCTTTTACAAACAAGTCTACCTCCCCACATTCCATTTCTCTCTTTGTCCACTTTTATTGTTTTCAAAGTTAATATGCTTTTGGTGATAATAAAAGTGAATAAGTTGCCCATGTCTCTCAACACCAATCTCTCAATACCAAGTTTTATAAATGTCGCGATTTACGAGATAATCAAAACGCTGAGCATCCTTTTCATATTGTCGACCGGGGCGCATATTTGGGAACATTTCTTCTCGCACAGTAAAGTATGAGCCGTGACAATTTTATAATACTTCCAAATGTTGAGTCAAAATAAGAAATTCCCAAAAACTGAAATACAAAATGTTCCCCTTTTGAAACAGCTTAATACATTTCACTGAAATTTCACTCAGCTCAAAATAAAATGTTCATTAACTTTTGATCAAACTGGCGTCAGTTTGATCAAGATTAATAGCACGGCTGCTTTCCTCTGCCATCCACCTGGGTGTTTTCTAGCCTCTCTCGCGCTCTCCCTTCCCTGCCCCGCCATGTCTTGCAGCTCCACCGCCGAAAGCGACAGCGAGTCTTGGCGTTCTCACCTTGGATTAGACCTCGAATAGCCCCTTAAACTCTTCGTTTATCTTTGCGCCCTCTTCTCTTGCTTCGAATTTATTTCTTCTTAAAAAAAATCTTTTTGACGGTGTCACTCATGCCAAAACTTATAAGGCGACTATCTTCTCCCTTCTGTATTTCTCTCTCTCTCTCTCTTTCTCTCCCTCTCTCTCTCTGCAGGGTGGCGTGAACAAGGCGTACCATGGGATCCAGAACTACGACCCGTCGATGCCTCGTCTTCACGTGGAGATGGACGTGGGCGACACGCTCTTCTTCCATCCTCTCATCATACACGGCTCGGGCGCCAATCGAACGCAAGGTTACTAATTAAATTTGTTATTTAATTCATTGATAACAATTATTCATTAACATTTTTAGTAGTATTCATGAAATAAAATAGCAATTACATACATCAGAATCACCCTATACTTTGTCCCTTCAACAAGAGTTTAGTTTCGTTGTTTCGTTAGGAAAGTCGAATTAGTGCTCGATGATCAGAGAGGGAAAATCGGAAAATTCAATCCGACAATTCGTTGTTGAACGGGTGGCGCAAGCGAGAGACAGAGAGAGAGAGAGGGAGAGAGAGGGACTAAGGGAGGGGGGGGGGAGAGAGACACTGAGGGAGTAGAGAAATAGGGACAATTGAAAGAGAGTCTAACGTGACAGGGCCGATACACTGAAGAGAACAGCCACGATATCAGCTGCGTGGAAGATAAGGACAGAAAAGTACTAGACTCGACTACAGTTTTAACACATCTCTCCTCTCCATCTCTCTCTCTCTCTCTCTCTCTCTCTTTTCCCTCGTGGGCTCTCTCACCTTCCTCTTTCTCTTTTCTCTCTCTCTCTCCATCCCTCGTTCCCATTGTCTGTCTTTCTCTCTGCACACGCTCAAGTCTTACCAGCAAAAGTTCAACTCGTGAACTAAAACAGTTGCACGTTCTTTTGATAAGGAATGAAGCGGAACGGCGAAGTAATAAGCCTTCTCTGTAAGAACAGGCAAGCTGCTGTCGCTGTGAAGCGAGTAAATGATGCCAGCGTGGGGAACAACTAGAACAGGGAGAGAGAGAGAGAGAGAGAGAGAGAGAGAGAGAGAAGGAGAGTGAAGAGAAAGAAGGAGAGATAGTGAAAAGAGAGAGAGAAGGAGAGAGAGAGAGAGAGAGAGAGAGAAGGAGAGTGAAGAGAAAGAAGGAGAGATAGTGAAAAGAGAGAGAGAAGGAGAGAGAGAGAGAGAGAGAGAAGGAGAGTGAAGAGAAAGAAGGAGAGATAGTGAAAAGAGAGAAAGAGAAGGAGAGAGAGAGAGAGTGAAAGAATCAACTATTAGTCAGTGATCAGAAAAAGAACACATTCGCTCTGTAAGCCAGCATGAAAATAATCTAAATGCATTTCTTTCACGCGCTCAAAATATCAATCGAGAGCTGATAATTGAAGGTTTCCGCAAGGCGATCTCGTGCCATTACGCGAACGACGACCTCTGCCGATACGTGGACGTGAGTGGCACGTCGCAGAACGAGATATCCAAAGAGATCATCGACATGGCACGACAGAGATTCAAGAAGTACATTCTCTTTCTCTTTCTCTCTTTCTCTCTTTCTCTCTTTCTCTCTCTCTCTTTCTCTTTCTTTCTCTCTCTTTCTCTCTCTCACTCTTTCTCTCTCTCGACTGATCGATCTCTCTGAGGTATGGCAACGACGCGAACGCGATCGACATCGACTTCGATGACGTCTGGCGCTTCAAGGGGCGCGAGGTGAACGGGACGCGCTGCAATCTCTGAATTGTCTCTTCTTCCCCACCTCTTTCGCCGACCCCATGAGAGACCCTTTTCCCAATCATCTCAAGACCATCCTTTCTACCCATTCCCTATCCCCTCCTCTCTCGATTCCTCAGAGTGCCCACGAATGCCAATTATTCATATCATATCATCGGCAGACTTCGCTCGTTGGCGCAAGCCGAAAGCGACTTTTGCTCTTTCTTTGTAGTCGAACGCCGTGCCATTTCTAATCCGAATTGACATATCCGCAATGATCCAAACATTTATGTATGTGGATAGAGCGTGTCTCATAAACAACTGTTGTCATTGACCTATCCACTTACTACATATGTAAATATATTTATGTACATGTCATATATGTATACTGGTTCAAAGATGTCGCCTTATGGTCAGATGAATAAAAATAAAATAAAAAGATGCCATCGCTGAGTCTTCTAGTGGTTCCTCAAATAATTCTCAGGAATTGAGTCCTGAGACTGAAGATTGAAACGTCAGATTCTGTGCTCATATGGTCGTGCACAATGAAATGGAGGATTCCGCTTACTGAGATCTCGCTTTGCAGGAAAATGAAATGATGTCGAAATGTGACTATGAAATCTATCAAGATAGTCATTTCAATGGCTCTGAATAGAAAACGTTGTGTTAATATTCGGTAGTTCAGAAACTCACAGTTGTCTTCTTAAAACAATAATTGCTATCTTTAAAACAACATTAAAACTTCCTTGTTGAAAAACTTTATTCAAGAGAAGGGTAAATAAATTACTGTCAATATTGTTAAACTTGCTGAGAAGAGAATTTTAGCATTTCAAGCGGACTCCTGAGGAAGTCCCGATAGCTTGGCTGCCGTACAATCTCGTCGCTTGCGGCGCTTGCAGCAGCAAGGGCAGCAACTGCAGCATTTCAGTGTAAGTCCTTGAAGATGCCAAGAGTCAGACTAAACCTTACCCGCATCCGCAGCATCCACATCCACATCCGCAGCAGGGACAGCAGCAGCAGTTGTTGCAGCAGTTATTGCAGCAGCTGTTGCGATTGCCACAGCAGCAGTTGTGGCAGCAGCAACACTTTTTGCAGCAACAACAACAGCACTTCTTGCAGCAGCAACAGTGGTTGCAGCACTGAATTCCCATTCTTAGGACTCATTCAAAGATATTCAAAGGACTCTCACGTTATTGCAGCAATTATTGCAGCAGTTATTGCAGCAACCGCCACAGCAACCACAGCATCGCTTGTCTCTCCCGGCCACCGAAGAAGGCTTTGTGGTGAAGGAGTTGAAGCGAGCAGCAGCAGCGGAAGGAACTGCCGGAGTCTGGGGAGAGGGTGTTGAAGATTGAAGAGACTTCTGGGGGACTTGCGTAGCTGCCAAGGAAAGTCCAGCCAGGAAGGTCACGAGAAGAACAGTGGAAGTGATGGATTTCATTGCTGTGGAGTGAAGCTGAGCCGGGTGGTGGACTGTCCCGGTCAATGGCACTTTTATATTATCCTAAGATCCCTCGGACAAGAGCACAAGTGAGAACATTAAGTGTCAAGCGGAAGAACAAACAGATCGAATGTCTCCGCCGGGCCTGTTGACTTATGAACAAATTTTGTTGAGACGCAAATTTATCTCCTAACTAAAATACTAAAATTTATTACCAACGAGCTCGAAATATATATATGTATCTCAAATTAGAGAGAACTGCCTATTTTCACTCACGATCTTTAGAGATGAACGTAAGTATGAAATTGCGAGCTCACTCTGTGGTCAAGGCACGATTATATCCGTGTGATGTACGCTTGATATATTGTTTGCTCGTTCTCTTCACTCTCACCTTCAAGAAGTTCCCCTGGAGACATCGCGAGGGTTTAATGTCACAGTCGGTAATATAAAAGTGCCATTGACCGGGACAGTCAACCACCCGGCTCAGCTTCACTCCACAGCAATGAAATTCATCACTTCCACTGTTCTTCTCGTGACCTTCCTGGCTGGACTTTCCTTGGCAGCTACGCAAGTCCCTCAGAAGTCTCTTCAATCTTCAACCCAAACATCCCCTCCACCGACTCCGTCAGTTCCTTCCGCTGCTGTTGCTCGCTTCAACTCCTTCACCACAAAGCCTTCTTCGGTGGCCGGGAGAGACAAGCGATGCTGTGGTTGCTGTGTCGGTTGCTGCAATAACTGCTGCAACAATTGCTGCAATAACGTGAGAATCCTTTGAATTTCTCTGAATGAGTCCTAAGAATGGGAATTCAGTGCTGCAACCACTGTTGCTGCTGCAAGAAGTGCTGTTGTTGTTGCTGCAAAAAGTGTTGCTGCTGCCACAACTGTTGCTGTGGCAATCGCAACTGCTGCTGCAATAACTGCTGCAACAACTGCTGCTGCTGTCCCTGCTGCGGATGTGGATGCTGCGGATGCGGGTAAGATTCAGTCTGTCTCTTGGCATCTTCAAGGGACTTACACTGAAATGCTGCAGTTGCTGCCCTTGCTGCTGCAAGCGCCGCAAGCGACGAGATTGCACTGCAGCCAAGCGATCGGGACTTCCTCAGAAGTCGGCGTGAAATGCTAAACTGTTCTTATCTTACATGGCTAATTTAGCGTTTTAAATATTTATTAATATTTATTGTCTCATCTTGCGAATAAAGATTTCTTTTCACTAAGATTTAGAAAATGAGCGTGAACAAAAGGGAAGCATCGAAAAAGAAAGAAATAGAAGAGAGAGAAAGAGAGAGAGAGAGAGAAAGATAGAGAGGGAGAAACAGAGATAGAGAGAAAATCAATGTTGTGATGGTCACCATCTCCATCTGGATAGGTGCAACTGGCTCATTGTCACGTACACATTTCCTATGTACTAACTATATACCACTCTCGGACTTTGGAGCTAGTATGGAAATTAAATTGATGTAGGAATGAAGTGACGGAAAGAGCCGCTGTATTTTCTGATGAAAGTAAAAAAAATGCTTGAAGGAAAAGCAAAAACAAATTGAGAAAGTTTTTTTTAACACTTCCCTTGAGTCTCTCTCATTTCGTTTGCAGGAATCGAGTGTCAGATTAATGCTGCTAGACCGCTTAGAAATCGCCATCAACAGGCGAGAACGCTCGGAGAAATGTTTGACTGTAGAAAAGATTCACTTTATCTAAATAGAACATTAATATACACTGTGCTAATTCTTACTTTGGGCAAACCTCTATGTACATGACAAAGACGTTGCAAACAAAGAGGCTAGAGAAACTGCCGAACGAAAGTTAAGAAGTGATCTTTTCACCAAAGAGGTAGAAAGGAAATAATGGGAGAGCGCGTCACCGAAAGATGGCAAACTTGTCCACAAATATTTTAGCTGTGGGAGGACTTGTCAAAAGAGGATTCTTTTGGTCTTCTGACTAGCATTCTGTCTTTATTTAACATACCCTTCGTCAATCGTAGTAAAATTTGGAATTCAGCAGATCAACCACATTGTCTTGATCCACGAAACCATAAGCTCAACCTGGAACAAAGACTCCGTCAAATGTTCTGTATGCACCAGTAACATCAGACAGCATTTTGATTGAACAGTTGTTGGGGGTGGAAGGGGGGATTTACGCGTTTATGAGTCCAACAACTACACATAAATATGCAGCATTGCACAGTGCGATACAAGCCGAACCACCAAACTGTTCTCGTACCCTCAGGATGTAGAATATTTTCTCTTTTTAAACCCCATGTCCCGTTCTATAGATTCTTTGGCTATTTTGTTGTCATCAACTATAATTATAATATTTCTATATTTTATTTTTGTCTACATTATCTTAAAAGAAACACTGGATCCTTGAGAGAAAACCTTGGAAGACATGGCTGTTCGCGTTCTGCTCCTTTCACTTTTCGTCGTCTCCTCGTGGACATCTACGAACGCGCAGGTTTCTACTTATGGCTGATTTTATAAGAATCTCAAAGGATACAAAGGGAAGACTGCCCCAAATCGTAACGTATACTAGTTTTATGGACTGAAACACCAGGATGGACCTAGAGTAAGAGCCTGCCATTCTCAGGCCTGCTGCCCAGCGGGAGGTGTCTGGTCCGAGTGGATGACCCTTCCTGGCGTCGCCTGCCCGACCAGCTGCGGCGGATGCACGACGCTGCCCGCGGCCCGCAAGTGCCTCTCCGAAGTCGATGGCTGCCCGTGCACGTTGGCAATTTTGAACTTTTAATTTTCCCGCCAAATAATTTAATTAAAAAATTTCTTAAAGTGGCCAAACGACGAAGAACGTTCCGTGCGAGCGAACACTGTGCAAGTACCCGAAACCCACTTGCTGCGTCGGCAAGAAACACATCAACTACAACATCAACCGATTCACATGTGACACAGAAAACATCCTGAAGAAGTCTGCTGACGGATGTTGTCTGCCAAGTGCGATTTTAGCTTTTCATAACCATTTAAACAAAAAATTTCCATTTTAAAAGGCGAAACAGCACAACGCATACATGTAAAGCGTGATTCGCACCTGTTGAGTTTTACCAGAAGCGGAGAGAAAAGTTTGTATGTGGGTAGCCAAATTCGAGGCGAGAGAGAGGTGAATACGAGAGATACATAGAAGAGAACAAGCCGAGCGGCTTCTAGGTGAGAACCGGGAACGAAGTGAAGTGATCTCGCGAGTTCAAATGAAGGAGTGCGCGAGACTCGCTTGGGCTAGTATTCTAATTAGAAGAATAGTCCGAACCTAGCAACACCACCACGTTCGTACAGTCATTTGCCTCTCCTTGCAGACAGCTCGACCTACTGGAACGAATGGGGCGTGTGGATGCCGTGTGCCGCGAAGAAGCAGAGCCGCTTCCGAACCTGCGCCGGCGAAGGATTCAAGTGCCCATGCAGGTTTTTCCTTTTTTTATTTATAAATTTTGTTAACGATATTTTTAACTCGCTTAGCTCAATTTGCCATGAAAACGATCCAAATGAGCAAGACACCTCGTCGATCCAATTATTCTACTAATCGATAAATAAGCACGATAGCAACTATTATCTGCAGTGGCGCCAATGAGGAAGTCAAGGGGTGTTAGTCGCGGTGGAAGAAGGACGAGAATTTAGTCAATCACAGCGAGACATCAGAATTAACGTCTCGTTATGCAATGAATACTATGTACGCTATACTGTTAGGCATATTTTTCCATTTGATCATCAGTGAGTGCAAAATGATCCTCTAGGAAATATTACTGTTGACTATGCAATAAATCGTTTTCAATATACATAAGTTAGAGAGAAGAATTCCATATAACATAAATACCACGTTTCATGAAATTTGACTGATAACGTTTTCTTTTTCTACCAACGGATACCAACGACTCGTGAAGTCGGAAACTCAAGGGCGCATTTTTGCACCACAATATCACATTAAAGGGTGTTTAAAACGAGTAAGATAAGATGTTTATTTACTGTCGGGCAGTGAATTGACATAAAAATTTTGTAAAACAATAAATGAGAATTCGGTTTGGCTTTTATGCAACAAAACCATGGACATAGTATATGAAAACTGGAAAATATCCTTCGTTTCTTTTACAGTCTTCCTATGAACATTGAAGTAGGAAATTAATGATCATCTGATAGAGCTTGTGTTTCCTCCCCTAGCAATATCACAAGTGGATTCATACATGGGATCCGTGACAAATTCGTTTTCTTAGTCGCCTTCCTGTTCAAATAGTTCGGAGATAACGGAAGATGCAGTGGCTGAGTCCGACTGCACAGGTGGATGCTAAAGAATGTTGTCTTTTATTGGATCTTGTATTTCTCAACGTCAGCTACCTCCTTCTGCATGTGGTAGCTCGGCGGGTGTGAACATCAAATTCCTCGATTCATCGACAGAGTTCTTCATCCTCGTTTCTGCTGTTCTTGGGTCCACTTTCACTTTGGTTCGTCATCCTTCATCAAATATTTTTGTAACATATTTATTCGAACGCTCAGGAAGCCAATCGACGTATTCTGAAATAAGAAAAAAAGATCTTATAGACACTCACAAACAGATTTTAAAAAAATCAAATACGACCTAATCAAAGCGAAATATATAAATATCTAGATGAAAACTGACCAAATGTGACAGGTACAAGGAGGATGATGATTGATGGCTTAGAGGAGTTGCCAGTGGCAGTTGTATGCTGCCATGAATGGGCGAGCAGGCGAAGCAGAGGAAGAGTCGAATAGAACTGAGCATGAGCCTCTCCGACTCGCTCAATCAATGTCTCATCTCTCTTTCTCTTCTGCTCTCTCCCATTCCCATGCATCTCACCATTCACTTTCTCATTCTATTACAGTCTGCATCCCTCCACTAATTCTATGCTCCTTTCCATCTTTGGTCCCCCTCTGCAAACAACCTTGAAATAGTAGAAAATGAAATAAAAACAGTATTGCATATGTGAAGAAAAAGCGTTTTTGGTCCATAATTTTCATGTGCTTCTCGAAGGTAAGAACAGTTAAAAGATTTAATCATACAATCAGCAAAGCTAAATGATGAAGTTTCATTCAAAGTAGATATGTACATCTTTTTTGGCATAACCTCCTTACATCATCTGAACAATAATCTTATTTTTTTGCTAAATTTATATCGCTTGTTTCACTCTCGCATGTTTCACGAAGGTGGGCGTTAACAAAGTTCAAGTTCAAACTCGCTGTCAAAGCACAAGCTAGAAATGCGAAGGCAACCGGACTTCAGGAAGCGCCATATCGCGCCCCTCCTAGGTCAGTTCTCGGCGCGATTCATCAATGTTATATACATACATGTGTATGTACATATTCGATTCTCATGACTTCGACTGCTCCTGCGGTTATGATGATAACGGAGGAAGAGCCTTGTTCCTCCGTGGTTCTGCTCACAATCATTATCGTGGACCTTCATTCTATGTTTTTGTCTCAATTCTCGCGGACCTATGCACAGCATCTCGAAAGGAACTCAAGCACAATTAGGGAAAGTGATTCAAGCAGCCGCTCTCAAGAGACTAAGAACTAAATGCAATAGTCAGTATAAGAATTTCTATCATTCCTCAGCCGGAAGTCGCCGATCTCGCTTTGTCGTCTCCACACGAGCAAGCACACACAGAAAAAAATGTGACGCACAATTAATGTTCCATCCAAAATTGTGACCAAAAATGTGACACGCAAGCGGCCGCCGAAGAGAATTGTGACAACGGATGTCACATTTTGGTGGCAAGGGGGGACGAGGCGGTGCGAGAACAGAAAATGTGACATTGTACCACTTTCGATCATGTTTAGAAAAATATTCGGAATCATCATTTGAACGGAACGTTTAATTTGCAAAAGAAAATCTCGGGTTAACAAACACTTAAAACTTATCCTTTTGTTTGTTTCATGTTTGTAATATTGAATTGCTTTGTGATATGATATTTATGACGTGTAAGCGTTGCTATTATGCTCTTTTGTTTCAGTTAGAAAGCGGGAGTCGTCCCGGGCCGCGTAGGCAGCCGAAGCTGCTCTTTGCGCTCGCGAGGGATGACTGGAGACTCTTCTTCTAATAGTAAGTAATTGAAACGTTCAACTTATTCATCCCGCTTCTGGGAGTAAAAAGCTGATTTGTTAATGCTGATTCATGCAAGTTTCTGTTGCAATTTTTATGCCTTAGTACGTTTGTCATTCCTTTTTCACGAATGAGTAATAAGATTAACATTATTAAATATGCTGAATATGCAACGTTGTTCTTTTATTATCAGGCTCGCTGTTCGTCTCGGCGATTGCTGGAGCGAGATAGCGCAGCGGCGCGCACAGCAAGATCAACTTCTTTTGACATCCGAGCCTGGTTTGCTTTTAATTCTTTTCTTCATAAGTGGATCCATCTGTTAGTTGATGCTGCCAGTATTCCCAGCGATTTAAATATTTAATATGTTTTCTCTTGATTGGTGCATTAACTATCGTTAATATTTCACGTTGAAATTCGTATACTTACTTCAGCAATTTTATATTTTCAGTATTTTTTTCCAAAATCATTTCCTCACACATTGAAAAGCCTGTTCATTTGTTTTCTTAGTCTTAGGCTATTATCGAATCCTTGGGAAATGACAGTTTTTAAAATCATTCATAGTTATACCCCGCCTCGGCCTTTTCAGAACCGCGTTGAAAATCACGCCAACGGTTTTCGTTGTTTCTATAATTTAAAAGAAATTTATAGATAAATGAAAGATAAGCGCATTCAGGAGTTGGTGGAGGTCCTGCTGGTGTTCGGACCTCGCCGTGGCTTCTTGGCGGCGGATTCCTGGCAGTGGCGGACGTGGTGGAGCTCTCCGATTTTGTGAGTATTTTTGTTCCTTTAAATATGTTCATTTATCCTATATTTTAATGCAAAACGATACTTCCTTTAATGTTTTCTTGATAATCCTTGATAGCACTAGAAAAAAAATAAAAGTTTGGTTTATCGTTCTTTTGATAAGGAATGAAGCGGAACGGCGAAGTAGTAAGCCTTCTCTGTAAGAACAGGCAAGCTGCTGTCGCTGTGAAGCGAGTAAATGATGCCAGCGTGGGGAACAACTAGAACAGGGAGAGAGAGAGAGAGAAGGAGAGTGAAGAGAAAGAAGGAGAGATAGTGAAAAGAGAGAGAGAAGGAGAGAGAGAGAGAGAGAGAGAGAGAGAGAGAAGGAGAGTGAAGAGAAAGAAGGAGAGATAGTGAAAAGAGAGAAAGAGAAGGAGAGAGAGAGAGAGAGAGTGAAAGAATCAACTATTAGTCAGTGATCAGAAAAAGAACACATTCGTTCTGTAAGCCAGCATGAAAATAATCTAAATGCATTTCTTTCACGCGCTCAAAATATCAATCGAGAGCTGATAATTGAAGGTTTCCGCAAGGCGATCTCGTGCCATTACGCGAACGACGACCTCTGCCGATACGTTGAGTGGCACGTCGCAGAACGAGATATCCAAGGAGATCATCGACATGGCACGACAGAGATTCAAGAAGTACATTCTCTTTCTCTTTCTCTCTTTCTCTCTCTCTCTTTCTCTTTCTTTCTCTCTCTTTCTCTCTCTCACTCTTTCTCTCTCTCGACTGATCGATCTCTCTGAGGTATGGCAACGACGCGAACGCGATCGACATCGACTTCGATGACGTCTGGCGCTTCAAGGGGCGCGAGGTGAACGGGACGCGCTGCAATCTCTGAATTGTCTCTTCTTCCCCACCTCTTTCGCCGACCCCATTTTCCCAATCATCTCAAGACCATCCTTTCTACCCATTCCCTATCCCCTCCTCTCTCGATTCCTCAGAGTGCCCACGAATGCCAATTATTCATATCATATCATCGGCAGACTTCGCTCGTTGGCGCAAGCCGAAAGCGACTTTTGCTCTTTCTTTGTAGTCGAACGCCGTGCCATTTCTAATCCGAATCGACATATCCGCAATGATCCAAACATTTATGTATGTGGATAGAGCGTGTCTCATAAACAACTGTTGTCATTGACCTATCCACTTACTACATATGTAAATATATTTATGTACATGTCATATATGTATACTGGTTCAAAGATGTCGCCTTATGGTCAGATGAATAAAAATAAAATAAAAAGCTGCCATCGCTGAGTCTTCTAGTGGTTCCTCAAATAATTCTCAGGAATTGAGTCCTGAGACTGAAGATTGAAACGTCAGATTCTGTGCTCATATGGTCGTGCACAATGAAATGGAGGATTCCGCTTACTGAGATCTCGCTTTGCAGGAAAATGAAATGATGTCGAAATGTGACTATGAAATCTATCAAGATAGTCATTTCAATGGCTCTGAATAGAAAACGTTGTGTTAATATTCGGTAGTTCAGAAACTCACAGTTGTCTTCTTAAAACAATAATTGCTATCTTTAAAACAACATTAAAACTTCCTTGTTGAAAAACTTTATTCAAGAGAAGGGTAAATAAATTACTGTCAATATTGTTAAACTTGCTGAGAAGAGAATTTTAGCATTTCAAGCGGACTCCTGAGGAAGTCCCGATAGCTTGGCTGCCGTGCAATCTCGTCGCTTGCGGCGCTTGCAGCAGCAAGGGCAGCAACTGCAGCATTTCAGTGTAAGTCCTTGAAGATGCCAAGAGTCAGACTAAACCTTACCCGCATCCGCAGCATCCACATCCACATCCGCAGCAGGGACAGCAGCAGCAGTTGTTGCAGCAGTTATTGCAGCAGCAGTTGCGGTTGCCACAGCAGCAGTTGTGGCAGCAGCAACACTTTTTGCAGCAACAACAACAGCACTTCTTGCACTGAATTCCCATTCTTAGGACTCATTCAAAGATATTCAAAGGACTCTCACGTTATTGCAGCAATTGTTGCAGCAGTTATTGCAGCAACCGCCACAGCAACCACAGCATCGCTTGTCTCTCCCGGCCACCGAAGAAGGCTTTGTGGTGAAGGAGTTGAAGCGAGCAACAGCAGCGGAAGGAACTGCCGGAGTCTGGGGAGAGGGTGTTGAAGATTGAAGAGACTTCTGGGGGACTTGCGTAGCTGCCAAGGAAAGTCCAGCCAGGAAGGTCACGAGAAGAACAGTGGAAGTGATGGATTTCATTGCTGTGGAGTGAAGCTGAGCCGGGTGGTGGACTGTTCCGGTCAATGGCACTTTTATATTATCCTAAGATCCCTCGGACAAGAGCACAAGTGAGAACATTAAGTGTCAAGCGGAAGAACAAACAGATCGAATGTCTCCGACGGGCCTGTTGACTTATGAACAAATTTTGTTGAGACGCAAATTTATCTCCTAACTAAAATACTAAAATTTATTACCAACGAGCTCGAAATATATATATGTATCTAAAAATAGAGAGAACTGCCTATTTTCACTCACGATCTTTAGAGATGAACGTAAGTATGAAATTGCGAGCTCACTCTGAGGTCAAGGCACGATTATATCCGTGTGATGTACGCTTGATATATTGTTTGCTCGTTCTCTTCACTCTCACCTTCAAGAAGTTCCCCTGGAGACATCGCGAGGGTTTAAGAGAGCCTCTCCGTATGCCTCCAGAAGGGCGTGCCCCAGATCCAGACGTTGGATTTCGAATGTGAAAACATAGTCGGGCATGGCACTGGGCCCCAGTAACAATATTAAATGGCAAAATTTTTTTTTCAAAAAATATTTTTCCGTGAACAGGTAAAAGTATGGATAATATCTGAATTGATGTATCTCGCTTCAAACTCAATATTTTTCAATTTTCTTTTTTTTAACGGAATCAACGTTGGATTCTGAACAAAATCAGCCCAGATGTCTTTCAGTCAACTATTTTTTTCACATCGAAAAATTACTTTTAATATTTGAATTTGACGGGTAAGTACCTTATACTCATTTGTGTGTGGGTGTTATATCTCAAAATGTAGATCATTAAAAACTGTATAACATATATTCTTTTCGCTTCGTGTGCACTACCCCTAAGGGGAGCAAAATAGGCTCAAATATGGGTACCTCGGATATGTAGGATTCAAGGAATGCGTAAAAAGAAGTTAAATTCTTGTTGTAACATAAAATGAACCATTTCATTCGATTCAGCACGTGCTTCTTTTCAAAAAAGCTCCATATCAAAATTTCATAAAATTATCATCTTCCATGAAAAAAATGCATTTTTCGATTTTTCAGCCATTGTCAGAAAATGACCTAAAACTATTCGAATCGCTGTATTTTCAATGTTTTCAGTGAGAACAGAATGCGGATAGTACTATTCAGTACGCGACAAAATTCTCTACAACATACATCCATTAGATCTGGATAGGGCGTCCCTACCAATGACAGTATCGATTTTCCTAAGGCGGTCGCGTCAAGACTAACAGATCCGCATTTTCCAACTTTTCGTGCAATCTTAATGTTTCTTACTCATCCAATGCATCATTCTGCTCCACGAAGCACACAAAGGTCAGAACCGATGTTTGTTTTACAGAGGTAAAAGCCCGCAAAAGGGTTTGCACGCGCACGGCTTCGAACCTGGGACCCATGACTTTCGACGTGCACAACCAATTGGCTAAAATGACGTTATAAAATTCATTTCTGGAAAATGACAAAACCAATCTTAAAGGTTGACCTATCAGCCGATAGCAATTTTTGCGCTCTATCGAAATAAATATATCCGCCAAACAGTGTAAATTGATGGTAAGGTCAAATAAGTGGCCAAAATATTCGAACCCAAAAAAGTAGATCAAAAAAGCTATTCATCATAACGTGATGTATGGGAAAGTTGTTCGTCTGAGCGAAAGCTATAGAATGGCATATAACATATTTGGACAAGTTCAATCCGCGAGCAATAACAGCCGCGAAAATGTCCCGCCAAAATATTGACTTTTCAACGGACTCCAGGGCACTTTTTCGGTGCTCTTACTAATAGAGAGGACATTCTTTATCAGTCACTATTATCTATTCGGCTGGAGTACTGAAAAAGTGCCCTGAAGTCCTTTGAAAAGTAAATTTGTTGGTGATACATTACCGCGGCCTTTATTGCTCGCGGATTGAACTTGTCCCCATATGTTATATGCCATTCTATAGCTTTCGCTCAGACGAACAACTTTCCCATACATCACGTTATGATGAATAGCTTTTTTGATCTACTTTTTTGGGTTCGAATATTTTGGCCACTTATTTGACCTTACCATCAATTTACACTGTTTGGCGGATATATTTATTTCGATAGAGCGCAAAAATAGCTATCGGCTGATAGGTCAACCTTTAAGATTGGTTTTGTCATTTTCCAGAAATGAATTTTATAACGTCATTTTAGCCAATTGGTTGTGCACGTCGAAAGTCATGGGTCCCAGGTTCGAAGCCGCGCGCGTGCAAACCCTTTTGCGGGCTTTTACCACGGGAGAGCTGTAAAACAAGCATCGGTTCTGACCTTTGTGTGCTTCGTGGAGCAGAATGATGCATTGGATGAGTAAGAAACATTAAGATTGCACGAAAAGTTGGAAAATGCGGATCTGTTAGTTTTGACGCGACCGCCTTAGGAAAATCGATAGTGTCATTGGTAGGGACGCCCTATCCAGATGTCATGGATGTATGTTGTAGAGAATTTTGTCGCGTACTGAATAGTACTATCCGCATTCTGTTCTCACTGAAAACATTGAAAATAGAGCGATTCGAATAGTTTTAGGTCATTTTCTGACAATGGCTGAAAAATCGAAAAATGCGTTTTTTTCATGGAAGATGATAATTTTATGAAATTTTTATATGGAGCTTTTTGGAAAAGAAGCACGTGCTGAATCGAATGAAATGGTTCATTTTATGTTACAACAAGAATTTAACTTCTTTTCACGCATTCCTTGAATCCTACATATCCGAGGTACCCATATTTGAGCCTATTTTCCACCCCTTAGGGGTAGTGCACACGAAGCGAAAAGAATATATGTTATACAGTTTTTAATGCTCTACATTTTGAGATATAACACCCACACACAAATGAGTATAAGATACTTAACCGTCAAATTCAAATATTAAAAGTAATTTTTCGATGTGAAAAAAATAGTTGACTGAAAGACATCTGGGCTGATTTTGTTCAGAATCCAACGTTGATTCCGTTAAAAAAAAGAAAATTGAAAAATATTGATATTAAAGAAAGTTATGGGGACTTCAACTTTTTCCATACATTTGCATGCCCAGACAAGGAAAAAAATTTTATAACAAAATTGACCTTCTAATTTTCTTCATAGTGCGCATGGGTACTACAAATTAAATTTTGGATAACCAAATCAGAAATTTTTGCCCCGGGGCAGGCTCCCACTGAGGACTGCTTGATCCTAACAGAGAGGCTCTCTTAATGTCACAGTCGGTAATATAAAAGTGCCATTGACCGGGACAGTCAACCACCCGGCTCAGCTTCACTCCACAGAAATGAAATTCATCACTTCCACTGTTCTTCTCGTGACCTTCCTGGCTGGACTTTCCTTGGCAGCTACGCAAGTCCCTCAGAAGTCTCTTCAATCTTCAACCCAAACATCCCCTCCACCGACTCCGTCAGTTCCTTCCGCTGCTGTTGCTCGCTTCAACTCCTTCACCACAAAGCCTTCTTCGGTGGCCGGGAGAGACAAGCGATGCTGTGGTTGCTGTGGCGGTTGCTGCAATAACTGCTGCAACAATTGCTGCAATAACGTGAGAATCCTTTGAATTTCTCTGAATGAGTCCTAAGAATGGGAATTCAGTGCTGCAACCACTGTTGCTGCTGCAAGAAGTGCTGTTGTTGTTGCTGCAAAAAGTGTTGCTGCTGCCACAACTGTTGCTGTGGCAATCGCAACTGCTGCTGCAATAACTGCTGCAACAACTGCTGCTGCTGTCCCTGCTGCGGATGTGGATGCTGCGGATGCGGGTAAGATTCAGTCTGTCTCTTGGCATCTTCAAGGGACTTACACTGAAATGCTGCAGTTGCTGCCCTTGCTGCTGCAAGCGCCGCAAGCGACGAGATTGCACTGCAGCCAAGCGATCGGGACTTCCTCAGAAGTCGGCGTGAAATGCTAAACTGTTCTTATCTTACATGGCTAATTTAGCGTTTTAAATATGTATTAATATTTATTGTCTCATCTTGCGAATAAAGATTTCTTTTCACTAAGATTTAGAAAATGAGCGTGAACAAAAGGGATGCATCGAAAAAGAAAGAAATAGAAGAGAGAGAAAGAGAGAGAGAGAGAGAAAGATAGAGAGGGAGAAACAGAGATAGAGAGAGAATCAATGTTGTGATGGTCACCATCTCCATCTGGATAGGTGCAACTGGCTCATTGTCACGTACACATCTCCTATGTACTAACTATATACCACTCTCGGACTTTGGAGCTAGTATGGAAATTAAATTGATGTAGGAATGAAGTGACGGAAAGAGCCGCTGTATTTTCTGATGAAAGTAAAAAAAAAATGCTTGAAGGAAAAGCAAAAACAAATTGAGAAAGTTTTTTTAAACACTTCCCTTGAGTCTCTCTCATTCCGTTTGCAGGAATCGAGTGTCAGATTAATGCTGCTAGACCGCTTAGAAATCGCCGTCAACAGGCGAGAACGCTCGGAGAAATGTTTGACTGTAGAAAAGATTCACTTTATCTAAATAGAACATTAATATACACTGTGCTAATTCTTACTTTGGGCAAACCTCTATGTACATGACAAAGACGTTGCAAACAAAGAGGCTAGAGAAACTGCCGAACGAAAGTTAAGAAATGATCTTTTCACCAAAGAGGCAGAAAGGAAATAATGGGAGAGCGCGTCACCGAAAGATGGCAAACTTGTCCACAAATATTTTAGCTGTGGGAGGACTTGTCAAAAGAGGATTCTTTTGGTCTTCTGACTAGCATTCTGTCTTTATTTAACATACCCTTCGTCAATCGTAGTAAAATTTGGAATTCAGCAGATCAACCACATTGTCTTGATCCACGAAACCATAAGCTCAACCTGGAACAAAGACTCCGTCAAATGTTCTGTATGCACCAGTAACATCAGACAGCATTTTGATTGAACAGTTGTTGGGGGTGGAAGGGGGGATTTACGCGTTTATGAGTCCAACAACTACACATAAATATGCAGCATTGCACAGTGCGATACAAGCCGAACCACCAAACTGTTCTCGTACTCTCAGGATGTAGAATATTTTCTCTTTTTAAACCCCATGTCCCGTTCTATAGATTCTTTGGCTATTTTGTTGTCATCAACTATAATTATAATATTTCTATATTTTATTTTTGTCTACATTATCTTAAAAGAAACACTGGATGCTTGAGAGAAAACCTTGGAAGACATGGCTGTTCGCGTTCTGCTCCTTTCACTTTTCGTCGTCTCCTCGTGGACATCTACGAACGCGCAGGTTTCTACTTATGGCTGATTTTATAAGAATCTCAAAGGATACAAAGGGAAGACTGCCCCAAATCGTTACGTATACTAGTTTTATGGACTGAAACACCAGGATGGACCTAGAGTAAGAGCCTGCCATTCTCAGGCCTGCTGCCCAGCGGGAGGTGTCTGGTCCGAGTGGATGACCCTTCCTGGCGTCGCCTGCCCGACCAGCTGCGGCGGATGCACGACGCTGCCCGCGGCCCGCAAGTGCCTCTCCGAAGTCGATGGCTGCCCGTGCACGTTGGCAATTTTGAACTTTTAATTTTCCCGCCAAATAATTTAATTAAAAAATTTCTTAAAGTGGCCAAACGACGAAGAACGTTCCGTGCGAGCGAACACTGTGCAAGTACCCGAAACCCACTTGCTGCGTCGGCAAGAAACACATCAACTACAACATCAACCGATTCACATGTGACACAGAAAACATCCTGAAGAAGTCTGCTGACGGATGTTGTCTGCCAAGTGCGATTTTAGCTTTTCATAACCATTTAAACAAAAAATTTCCATTTTAAAAGGCGAAACAGCACAACGCATACATGTAAAGCGTGATTCGCACCTGTTGAGTTTTACCAGAAGCGGAGAGAAAAGTTTGTATGTGGGTAGCCAAATTCGAGGCGAGAGAGAGGTGAATACGAGAGATACATAGAAGAGAACAAGCCGAGCGGCTTCTAGGTGAGAACCGGGAACGAAGTGAAGTGATCTCGCGAGTTCAAATGAAGGAGTGCGCGAGACTCGCTTGGGCTAGTATTCTAATTAGAAGAATAGTCCGAACCTAGCAACACCACCACGTTCGTACAGTCATTTGCCTCTCCTTGCAGACAGCTCGACCTACTGGAACGAATGGGGCGTGTGGATGCCGTGTGCCGCGAAGAAGCAGAGCCGCTTCCGAACCTGCGCCGGCGAAGGATTCAAGTGCCCATGCAGGTTTTTCCTTTTTTTATTTATAAATTTTGTTAACGATATTTTTAACTCGCTTAGCTCAATTTGCCATGAAAACGATCCAAATGAGCAAGACACCTCGTCGATCCAATTATTCTACTAATCGATAAATAAGCACGATAGCAACTATTATCTGCAGTGGCGCCAATGAGGAAGTCAAGGGGTGTTAGTCGCGGTGGAAGAAGGACGAGAATTTAGTCAATCACAGCGAGACATCAGAATTAACGTCTCGTTATGCAATGAATACTATGTACGCTATACTGTTAGGCATATTTTTCCATTTGATCATCAGTGAGTGCAAAATGATCCTCTAGGAAATATTACTGTTGACTATGCAATAAATCGTTTTCAATATACATAAGTTAGAGAGAAGAATTCCATATAACATAAATACCACGTTTCATGAAATTTGACTGATAACGTTTTCTTTTTCTACCAACGGATACCAACGACTCGTGAAGTCGGAAACTCAAGGGCGCATTTTTGCACCACAATATCACATTAAAGGGTGTTTAAAACGAGTAAGATAAGATGTTTATTTACTGTCGGGCAGTGAATTGACATAAAAATTTTGTAAAACAATAAATGAGAATTCGGTTTGGCTTTTATGCAACAAAACCATGGACATAGTATATGAAAACTGGAAAATATCCTTCGTTTCTTTTACAGTCTTCCTATGAACATTGAAGTAGGAAATTAATGATCATCTGATAGAGCTTGTGTTTCCTCCCCTAGCAATATCACAAGTGGATTCATACATGGGATCCGTGACAAATTCGTTTTCTTAGTCGCCTTCCTGTTCAAATAGTTCGGAGATAACGGAAGATGCAGTGGCTGAGTCCGACTGCACAGGTGGATGCTAAAGAATGTTGTCTTTTATTGGATCTTGTATTTCTCAACGTCAGCTACCTCCTTCTGCATGTGGTAGCGGGTGTGAACATCAAATTCCTCGATTCATCGACAGAGTTCTTCATCCTCGTTTCTGCTGTTCTTGGGTCCACTTTCACTTTGGTTCGTCATCCTTCATCAAATATTTTTGTAACATATTTATTCGAACGCTCAGGAAGCCAATCGACGTATTCTGAAATAAGAAAAAAAGATCTTATAGACACTCACAAACAGATTTTAAAAAAATCAAATACGACCTAATCAAAGCGAAATATATAAATATCTAGATGAAAACTGACCAAATGTGACAGGTACAAGGAGGATGATGATTGATGGCTTAGAGGAGTTGCCAGTGGCAGTTGTATGCTGCCATGAATGGGCGAGCAGGCGAAGCAGAGGAAGAGTCGAATAGAACTGAGCATGAGCCTCTCCGACTCGCTCAATCAATGTCTCATCTCTCTTTCTCTTCTGCTCTCTCCCATTCCCATGCATCTCACCATTCACTTTCTCATTCTATTACAGTCTGCATCCCTCCACTAATTCTATGCTCCTTTCCATCTTTGGTCCCCCTCTGCAAACAACCTTGAAATAGTAGAAAATGAAATAAAAACAGTATTGCATATGTGAAGAAAAAGCGTTTTTGGTCCATAATTTTCATGTGCTTCTCGAAGGTAAGAACAGTTAAAAGATTTAATCATACAATCAGCAAAGCTAAATGATGAAGTTTCATTCAAAGTAGATATGTACATCTTTTTTGGCATAACCTCCTTACATCATCTGAACAATAATCTTATTTTTTTGCTAAATTTATATCGCTTGTTTCACTCTCGCATGTTTCACGAAGGTGGGCGTTAACAAAGTTCAAGTTCAAACTCGCTGTCAAAGCACAAGCTAGAAATGCGAAGGCAACCGGACTTCAGGAAGCGCCATATCGCGCCCCTCCTAGGTCAGTTCTCGGCGCGATTCATCAATGTTATATACATACATGTGTATGTACATATTCGATTCTCATGACTTCGACTGCTCCTGCGGTTATGATGATAACGGAGGAAGAGCCTTGTTCCTCCGTGGTTCTGCTCACAATCATTATCGTGGACCTTCATTCTATGTTTTTGTCTCAATTCTCGCGGACCTATGCACAGCATCTCGAAAGGAACTCAAGCACAATTAGGGAAAGTGATTCAAGCAGCCGCTCTCAAGAGACTAAGAACTAAATGCAATAGTCAGTATAAGAATTTCTATCATTCCTCAGCCGGAAGTCGCCGATCTCGCTTTGTCGTCTCCACACGAGCAAGCACACACAGAAAAAAATGTGACGCACAATTAATGTTCCATCCAAAATTGTGACCAAAAATGTGACACGCAAGCGGCCGCCGAAGAGAATTGTGACAACGGATGTCACATTTTGGTGGCAAGGGGGGACGAGGCGGTGCGAGAACAGAAAATGTGACATTGTACCACTTTCGATCATGTTTAGAAAAATATTCGGAATCATCATTTGAACGGAACGTTTAATTTGCAAAAGAAAATCTCGGGTTAACAAACACTTAAAACTTATCCTTTTGTTTGTTTCATGTTTGTAATATTGAATTGCTTTGTGATATGATATTTATGACGTGTAAGCGTTGCTATTATGCTCTTTTGTTTCAGTTAGAAAGCGGGAGTCGTCCCGGGCCGCGTAGGCAGCCGAAGCTGCTCTTTGCGCTCGCGAGGGATGACTGGAGACTCTTCTTCTAATAGTAAGTAATTGAAACGTTCAACTTATTCATCCCGCTTCTGGGAGTAAAAAGCTGATTTGTTAATGCTGATTCATGCAAGTTTCTGTTGCAATTTTTATGCCTTAGTACGTTTGTCATTCCTTTTTCACGAATGAGTAATAAGATTAACATTATTAAATATGCTGAATATGCAACGTTGTTCTTTTATTATCAGGCTCGCTGTTCGTCTCGGCGATTGCTGGAGCGAGATAGCGCAGCGGCGCGCACAGCAAGATCAACTTCTTTTGACATCCGAGCCTGGTTTGCTTTTAATTCTTTTCTTCATAAGTGGATCCATCTGTTAGTTGATGCTGCCAGTATTCCCAGCGATTTAAATATTTAATATGTTTTCTCTTGATTGGTGCATTAACTATCGTTAATATTTCACGTTGAAATTCGTATACTTACTTCAGCAATTTTATATTTTCAGTATTTTTTTCCAAAATCATTTCCTCACACATTGAAAAGCCTGTTCATTTGTTTTCTTAGTCTTAGGCTATTATCGAATCCTTGGGAAATGACAGTTTTTAAAATCATTCATAGTTATACCCCGCCTCGGCCTTTTCAGAACCGCGTTGAAAATCACGCCAACGGTTTTCGTTGTTTCTATAATTTAAAAGAAATTTATAGATAAATGAAAGATAAGCGCATTCAGGAGTTGGTGGAGGTCCTGCTGGTGTTCGGACCTCGCCGTGGCTTCTTGGCGGCGGATTCCTGGCAGTGGCGGACGTGGTGGAGCTCTCCGATTTTGTGAGTATTTTTGTTCCTTTAAATATGTTCATTTATCCTATATTTTAATGCAAAACGATACTTCCTTTAATGTTTTCTTGATAATCCTTGATAGCACTAGAAAAAAAATAAAAGTTTGGTTTATCGTTCTTTTGATAAGGAATGAAGCGGAACGGCGAAGTAGTAAGCCTTCTCTGTAAGAACAGGCAAGCTGCTGTCGCTGTGAAGCGAGTAAATGATGCCAGCGTGGGGAACAACTAGAACAGGGAGAGAGAGAGAGAGAAGGAGAGTGAAGAGAAAGAAGGAGAGATAGTGAAAAGAGAGAGAGAAGGAGAGAGAGAGAGAGAGAGAGAGAGAGAGAGAAGGAGAGTGAAGAGAAAGAAGGAGAGATAGTGAAAAGAGAGAAAGAGAAGGAGAGAGAGAGAGAGAGAGTGAAAGAATCAACTATTAGTCAGTGATCAGAAAAAGAACACATTCGTTCTGTAAGCCAGCATGAAAATAATCTAAATGCATTTCTTTCACGCGCTCAAAATATCAATCGAGAGCTGATAATTGAAGGTTTCCGCAAGGCGATCTCGTGCCATTACGCGAACGACGACCTCTGCCGATACGTTGAGTGGCACGTCGCAGAACGAGATATCCAAGGAGATCATCGACATGGCACGACAGAGATTCAAGAAGTACATTCTCTTTCTCTTTCTCTCTTTCTCTCTCTCTCTTTCTCTTTCTTTCTCTCTCTTTCTCTCTCTCACTCTTTCTCTCTCTCGACTGATCGATCTCTCTGAGGTATGGCAACGACGCGAACGCGATCGACATCGACTTCGATGACGTCTGGCGCTTCAAGGGGCGCGAGGTGAACGGGACGCGCTGCAATCTCTGAATTGTCTCTTCTTCCCCACCTCTTTCGCCGACCCCATTTTCCCAATCATCTCAAGACCATCCTTTCTACCCATTCCCTATCCCCTCCTCTCTCGATTCCTCAGAGTGCCCACGAATGCCAATTATTCATATCATATCATCGGCAGACTTCGCTCGTTGGCGCAAGCCGAAAGCGACTTTTGCTCTTTCTTTGTAGTCGAACGCCGTGCCATTTCTAATCCGAATCGACATATCCGCAATGATCCAAACATTTATGTATGTGGATAGAGCGTGTCTCATAAACAACTGTTGTCATTGACCTATCCACTTACTACATATGTAAATATATTTATGTACATGTCATATATGTATACTGGTTCAAAGATGTCGCCTTATGGTCAGATGAATAAAAATAAAATAAAAAGCTGCCATCGCTGAGTCTTCTAGTGGTTCCTCAAATAATTCTCAGGAATTGAGTCCTGAGACTGAAGATTGAAACGTCAGATTCTGTGCTCATATGGTCGTGCACAATGAAATGGAGGATTCCGCTTACTGAGATCTCGCTTTGCAGGAAAATGAAATGATGTCGAAATGTGACTATGAAATCTATCAAGATAGTCATTTCAATGGCTCTGAATAGAAAACGTTGTGTTAATATTCGGTAGTTCAGAAACTCACAGTTGTCTTCTTAAAACAATAATTGCTATCTTTAAAACAACATTAAAACTTCCTTGTTGAAAAACTTTATTCAAGAGAAGGGTAAATAAATTACTGTCAATATTGTTAAACTTGCTGAGAAGAGAATTTTAGCATTTCAAGCGGACTCCTGAGGAAGTCCCGATAGCTTGGCTGCCGTGCAATCTCGTCGCTTGCGGCGCTTGCAGCAGCAAGGGCAGCAACTGCAGCATTTCAGTGTAAGTCCTTGAAGATGCCAAGAGTCAGACTAAACCTTACCCGCATCCGCAGCATCCACATCCACATCCGCAGCAGGGACAGCAGCAGCAGTTGTTGCAGCAGTTATTGCAGCAGCAGTTGCGGTTGCCACAGCAGCAGTTGTGGCAGCAGCAACACTTTTTGCAGCAACAACAACAGCACTTCTTGCAGCAGCAACAGTGGTTGCAGCACTGAATTCCCTTTTTTAGGACTCATTCAAAGATATTCAAAGGACTCTCACGTTATTGCAGCAATTGTTGCAGCAGTTATTGCAGCAACCGCCACAGCAACCACAGCATCGCTTGTCTCTCCCGGCCAACGAAGACGGCTTTGTGGTGAAGGAGTTGAAGCGAGCAACAGCAGCGGAAGGAACTGCCGGAGTCTGGGGAGAGGGTGTTGAAGATTGAAGAGACTTCTGGGGGACTTGCGTAGCTGCCAAGGAAAGTCCAGCCAGGAAGGTCACGAGAAGAACAGTGGAAGTGATGGATTTCATTGCTGTGGAGTAAAGCTGAGCCGGGTGGTGGACTGTCCCGGTTAATGGCACTTTTATATTACCGACTATGACATTAAACCCTCGCGATATCCTCAGGGAACTTCTTGAAGGTGAGAGTGAAGAGGACGAGCAAACAATATCTCAAGCGTACATCACACGGATATCCTCGTGCCTTGACCTCAGAGTGAGCTCGCAATTTCATACTTACTTTCATCTCTAAAGATCGTGAGTGAAAATAGGCAGTTCTCTCTAATTTGAGATATGTACATATATATTTTGAGCTCGTTGGTATCAAATTTTAGTATTTTTGTTTGTGTCTCAACAAAATTTGTTCATAAGTCAACAGGCCCGTCAGAGACATTCGATCTGTTTGTTCTTCCGCTTGACACTTAATGTTCTCACTTGTGCTCTTGTTCGAGGGATCTTAGGATAATATAAAAATGCCATTGAGGGGGGGGGGAGGGGACAGTCCACCACCCGGCTCAGCTTCATTCCACAGCAATGAAATCCATCATTTCCACTGTTTTCTCGTGACCTTCCTGGCTGGACTTTCCTTGACAGAGGCTTAAGTTCCTTCCACTGCACATGCTCGATTCAACTTACTTACTACTCGCTGGCAGGCACTTGAAGAGGGTCTCACACCCCCCCCCCCCGAGGTGGCGGAGCTGCCCCCTAGGGGCCAAGATTTCGCTGGAGGAGGAGTGATGGTGAGGCAGAATGAGAGAGACTGAGAGTTAGACGCGTAAGGAGAGGGAGAGGGGTAATAAGATGGAGAATAGAGAGATCGCGTCACTTTAGATTTTGCGTTCTTCAGCTTGTCATGACGAGTTCGCTGTACCGTCCCACATGTACATATATGTATGTATGTATGTACATATTTGTAGGGCACGGATCTCACCCTTGACGGTACTTACCAAAGAGCATCTGAGGTAACGTTTATTAGTTACATATTTGAGGACAAACAGAGAGATGTGATACATGGTGGGGAGATCAGTGGCCCGGGGCCCCTGCTAGTCGTTTGATGCTCTCCAGACTGACTGGCAGGCACTTGAGGGACTTCCTAGTGTCTACTCACTATTGTCACGCCCGGCTTTCCGGTCGAGTAGAAGCCGACCGTGGGAGAATGTACATGTGTGTCTGTGGTGTCACCACTGGACTACTCACATATATGTAGTTTTATCAGTAATCACTCGGACTTACACTAACACTTATGACCGAACAAGCATGTCTAAGGAGGAGGGGGGGAGGGGAGATCCGCCCGCGGCGGGGGGAAGCTGCCAGCCTTCCAGTCCAGGTGTTCTCTCCACTCTGCTGGCAACTTCCCGAATCAGCTCCACGATTCTCATTTCCAGTCGCCTTTCTTCGTGTCGGAGTTCGCGGAGTTGAGTTTCGATTCCCTCGATCTCTTCGTTTGTCGCTTTGATGGTTATTTCGTTCGCAGCGACTTCATCTTCCACTCTTTATAGGATGACTCGAAATCTTCTAATCTCCCAGTCTATAATGTCAAGCCAGCTCTCTGGTCGAGTTGAAGTCGGCCGTGGGAGAATGTACATACATACATATGTATCACCTTCCGTCGATCAGGAACAACTCTTTATTCAAGCTTTCGGCGCTAACATAAATGCCGTCCATTTGGTTCACGGGCAGGGATCGAATAAAAGTTGAGAAATCACAAGTAGTATAAAGAATTCTCATTTCCTTTCCGGATTTCTCCAAAAAAATTCTTTGTACTACTTGCGATTTCTCTATTTTTATTCAATCCCTTCCAGGAAGCCAAATAGACGATATTTATATTTGTTCATAAGAGCGACGAAAGGATCTCTTCTTATATGCAGAAACCATGGGACCAAGAATTTCCTTGCTTTTATTATACTTTGAAAAACTCATGAAAATTTGCCAGTACTGTGTTCGCAATTTGCTACTTACCATTAGCGATTTCCCCCTCATTATTGGGTGAGAATTTACAAATCTATCTATGCAAATTAGCACTTTGCAAATTTGAACTTCGCTCAAAAATAAATTAGTGATCTCTAAAGTATCCTTAGTGGTCCAAAAAATGCAACCCTGACTGGACATTTGGAATGGCTAAAGTTACTGAGCAACTTTTATGTAGGGCAGACCCTAAAGAGGTAAAAAAGCGGGACACGAAAAGAGGGTATCTCGGCCTTCAGGGTTCTAGACTCAGCTCGACGCCCACTGAACTTACCATTAGAGCTATTGAATGTAACATAGGAACAACGGAGCAAAAATTTACGGCACCCTGGGGGATGACTTACAAGTAGAACTATGAAAGTCGGCACACTTTCCAGACCAAAACCCGAAATAAAGTCAATTGTTCGCTGCGTCATCTACTAAGAATTCTCGAAAAAAAAACCGAAAAAAAAAACTTCTTTTCACCTTTTATTACCCCCCGGTCCGGAAGCCAAAAGTCGCCATTTATTTTCGCTCGGAGAGCGTGAAGAATGGATTCCTTCTGATCCCCCGAAACGCGGGCCAACTAACAATAAGAGCAGCCTATTTTCCTTTACAATTTTTATTATATTTATTTACTTTACATTTTTTTTTGTTGCATTTTGTTCTTCATTTCTGATAAATATATGCCCAGTGATATTTGTCATTTGTTATTCAAAACGAGTAGTCTCACTCGCACTTTATTGCTTGCTTTGGATAGGAGAGAAGAGCAGAGACGCAGGAGTGAAGAAGAGAGGAAGAGGCGGGGCTTCTTCGACTGCTTCAGGCACCCTTAGCAGGCTGGGCGAGCGGAGTCTGGGGAGCGGGCGGGGCTGTCTGGGCAGTGGGCGAGGCGACCTGGCAGACCTCGGCAGCCACGACGGGGGCCGGACGGGCGCGGCTTCCCTCAGGCAAGGGGACAGTCATCTGCTGGAAGGAGATCTGCAAGACAAGAAAAGATTAGAACGGCTCTCTATTACTAAAAAGAAAGAAAAGCATAATAAACCTGAAGATCCTCGGAGACGCACACCACGGCTGCGGCGTTGCTGAACTGGCCGCAGTAGTTGGGCGCGGAGAAGACGGTGATCAGCTTGCGGCCCACCATGAACTCGTAGCCGTCTTGGACCACCTCAAATCTTTTTTTGTTGCATTGTACTTTATGTTTTATTATTTATGTTTTTTTTTATTTCTAATTTGAAAATTTCTTTTTTTTTAATTCGAAGCGATAAGATATAATTGTCTTGCCTGGTGAGCGCGGACGATGAGGTCGATGCCGAGATTCTGGCAGGCCTTGTTGACGACCGCCTTGCCGAAGACGTAGCTCATCCCGCGGATCGACTGGAACCATCCTTCGCCCTGAGAATGAAATGAGGAAGTACTCCAAAGGATCAATCGGAGGAATGCCGACCCTGTTGGTGGGGTCGGCCCAGATCAGATCGATGAGGAGGCCGCTGTCGAGGGGCTCGCAGGGACGGACGATGTTGCGGATGACGTTGAGGGAGTTCAGATCGGGCGACAGTCCGCCGTGCATGCACAGAATCTGAAGTATGATAACAATATCAATATCATATTGTTAGTTTCAATTTATTCTAACCCGGTTCCCGACGAGGCCAGCCAGGGGAAGGCGGTTGAAGACGGCGTTGAAGTCCCACCACAGACCATTCCTAAACGAAATTCAACTGTGAAATAAAAGTTTAGAAAGAACAAGTCATGGAATGGCGAATGAGCGAATGCCTCACCCGGGGTAGCCGAACTTCTGGTTGAGCTCGCCCCAGAAGCCGTAGACCTTGTTGACGAGGGCGGTCTCGTGGTTGCCACGAAGGAGGAAGATGCTCTGCGGGTAGCGGATCTTCAGGCAGAACAGGTACAGTACGACCTGAAATGATTGCTTTCATTATTGAATCGAAAAGTAAATGAGAATGTAGAGAAGAACGGTTGGTAAGCGGCCTGGCCTGACCTCGACGGAGTGGGGTCCTCGGTCCACGTAGTCACCGAGGAAGAGCAGTCGCTGCTCAGGGACGCGGCCGATCATGTCCAGCAGCTGCTGCAGATGCTGGAACAGGAGGGAGCAGATCATTTTCCGTCACTTAACGATGTTTCATTACGAGCCTCACCCCGAACTGGCCGTGGATGTCCCCGACAATCTTCGCAGGAAGCGGGCACTCAGCAAGGGAGCTGTCCTCCATGAGAATGGGCGTCACGAGCTGGATGATCTTCGCCACTTCATACACGTGCAGGATATGAGCCGCCGTCAGCGCGGGGTTCGTCCTGATTTCTGAAGAAGAAGAATTCTTTTTAATACACATCATTAATACACTTTTGAAGTGGGACCTTCCAGTCGTTTGGCCACGACAACGACCCACTCGTCAGTGGTCAGGAACACCTGGAAATGCTTCCCATTTCTACTAGAATATTCAGAAGCATTTTATGATCTTGTCAATTGAATCACGTTAGAGGCGGATGGTTCGCCACCCTAAGAAGAAACCACAACCGTCGACCATTTTTACATCATTACTAAGAAGGTCTCCAAAATTTCCATAGTTATTTATCTCCACCACAAAATCCGAATTATAATTATGTTGCCTTGGGTGGCTCCTCCTTTGGCTTCTCCTGGTTCGCGGGGACTGGAGGCGCTGTCTGCGCGTTTTGCTCAGCCTGGGGCTGCTCGGCCGGCGCGCCAGGATTCTAAACAAGAGATTATTAAATTGAAAGATTATTGGGGAATGGATTTGGAGAGAACCTCGGAAGTCGACATCGCTGTTAGTCCCGTTAAGAGTCGAGCAAAGCCGTTGAAGACGACCAACTGCGCGAGAAGAACTGAGAGGGAGTGAACGAAGAGCTGATAAAAAACGGCCTTTTATGTGATTCGCCGACGTGCATTCTTTCGGTGTTTAACACGGGAATATGCAAAATTGGTTCGTTCTTTGTCCGCTTAAGCAAAACTTGTGCATCTCGCACGTCGTCAGAATAAATTAAGCTTTCACAAAATGAATATAAATTGCACTAAACCCATTCAGTTTCAACTGTCGTGTAAATGGAGATATACCACGTAAGAAGCTTATCATATATAAATATATGCACTATTCCTTTGTACTTTCGAAACAACTCCATCCTTCACCCCTTCTCCGATTCTCCACTTGTGTTTATTCCAGAGTTGTCTTGCAAGCAGCATCACTTTATTCATCTCACCGGCAGCGGGCGGTTGCTTCTTCTGAAAAATGTCCGCTACAACTTGCGATGAGAACAAAGTCAACTTTTTTTTAATGAGAAATATATGAAAGGAATACTTATAGCTTATTCATGGCAGAAGGTGATCGGCCTCCAGATTCCCCGCTTCTCGCTCCACCCACTCTGAGAGGATGTCTTCGTCTCTTGCCTCGAGTAGCCCTCGCGAGTCTTAGGTAGCGCCTTCCGTGATACGAGCAGTGGAAACGTCATCGTGGTGTGTGAGGAAAGTAGCTAAGCAGACCACTAACCCTTCGTGTTCAATTGTTCCTTGTCACCTGGCGAGGCGTCAGTAGAGTTGGGGCATGTTCTGGCGGCGCCCTCTTGCCACCTCCAGAAGAGCAACGAGGATGACGGCCCCACCCTCTCCGACATCCTCATTCTCATACACGCATCTTCTCATACAAAATGCGGATTCGTCTACGAGTGGATCAGCATCAACCTTTTTTTTTTAATTAGCATCCCTGATTTTTCAAATTAGCACCATGTTCGCAGCTCATGTAATTTTTTGATTATAAAATTAATTCCAATTACCTGGACAGTGTGAATCCTTCAGCTTATTATAATTAATTATGTTAATTGGTACAAAACTGAATATGCAAATTTTCTAAAGCCAAATTGCCAGAGAATACACGAGTGAATTGCAGCGTTCCTCGAACACGAACTGCATCGCAGTCACCATTGGCGACTTCGTACACGCCGTCTTCTGTCGCGGACAGACATTAACACTTTTTGCAATTATTAATATAAAAAGCAATTGTTTTGCTTTCAGCTCGCAAAGTGATTGACTCGTGGCAAAAATTTGTAACATTCAAATTTTATTCTCAAAATCTTCATCTTGTTAAGATTCTGTCGCGAAATCATCAAGCTCTAGCTCTTTTTTCCTTACCCTGCATTTCTCGTAAAGCTTTATTATGTACATATATATGAATTGTTTTAGCACATTGCCAACGTTTTTTTAACAATAATACAGAACAGCAAGTGTTAAAGGGCAGGACAAAGTTAAAGGGAGCTCGGAAGAGAAATTGGAGAAGCTTTCGTTTGAAGATAAGCCGAAGAAAAACACAAGAAAAGAAGAGATTGAAGTAAAAGGGAAAGTATCAGAGAAAAGAGTGAAATAAAGAACGAGCGAGGGGGAGAAAGAAACAGAAATCAAATCTTGAAAGAGAAATTTGAAAGGAGGAAATGAGAGATGGTATCCTAATGAAATTAGAATTCCTGTGGCTTGAACTTTTGGTGCAAAGTAGTGAACTATGTAGGTCGAAATGGGCAAAAGTCGACTGCTGAAGCAGCCGGCCGCCAAAAGAGTTTGTTGCAAGAATGGCGCAACTTCTCATACCAGCCATCCATGATATCCAAAGTGAAGAATCGCATGAATTCAGCCGAGCAACTATTTTTCATGACAATTGAAATCATCCCTCGCTCAAAGAACCTGTGTACTTGGACAAGTGCATTTCTGGTTTATGTAGATTGTTATGTGTGAAGAGGGCGAAGCGGACGAGAGATAAGAAGAAGTAGAGAGAGAATGAGAAAGTAGAAGACCACCGCTCGAGAAGTATACATTAGGGCGAAGTGATGTGAGCTCGCCGGAATAAATGAAATATAAATAAAACATGTAGTCTAATTAGGCAATGGCGAATTTAAGAATGTCACGTGACTTGTGACAGCCAATAGAGATACGACACGTGGCCACAACTAACTACGATGTAAATCTTGAAGAAATTACATTTCTTCCTCATTCCATCGACTGCAATGTGTCGTGAGTGGTCGACTCTCTCGCGGCTCCTCCCTCTTCTCCTTCTCTTCCCTCTCTCCGTCTTCTGCGACAGCAAAGAAGAACAGGAGACGGTCTTTCAGTGCATGGGCGGCGTAGACGAGGAGGGACTCGAGAAGTGCCACGGAGATCACAAGGTTTCCGCTCAACCTTTCAAGGGAACTTGCAGGAAGATTTAATTTTAAAGAATATATGTAGTAGTAATAGTTTTGTAATTTAGTACTATAATTAGGGTGCAAAATATGTAGATGAATCTTTGAGAGGAAATCTGTCAAGGGAGAAGAAATGAATGAATTCTATCTTTCTGTGACATTTCAGGTGTGCTACTACCTTCGCCGCTACGACAATTGGGACCGAATCTGGCAGAGCAAATTCATCGCCCGCGGCTGTGGCCTCAATAGAAATAGAGGCAAACTGCCGTGCAAGGTACGCAATCGTAAGAACAATAGGTGCAATATCTGAAAGAAGTGATGGATTAAGTGGAACAAGAACAGCACGATCCTCCGGTGCGAATGCGGCATCTCGCGCTGCAACACTCACGGCTGGATGGGATTTGAGGTGGCGGCTTCTCTTGCTTGGACATCAAACATGATTAGAGTCGAGAATTGACGAGCCAAGATTGGACGTTCTTTGCAGTCGGCGCGGATGCGTCAAATCCGATGGAAGAAACTTGCGAAGGAACGCTTTGAAGATAGCAGAAGCTGGGAAAATGTCAGATGAACACTTCTCATCTGCTGTCAATTAATCGAGATTCGTCTTACCGTATCCTTCTTATAATTGTAGTACAAGTGGTACGTTCCGCTGACTGGAGCCATGTGTATCGCGATCTCCGAATTCATGAGCTACATCAAGCTGCTCATGCGCAAGAGAGTTGCGGAACGACGGAAGCGAACTCTGCTGGAGGCACAGGGTAACACTAAAAAGATCGCTAAATATTACATTACTTTTTTATCACGACATAACATATACGCGATGCTCATAGTCGAAAACTCGTGCAAATTGATTGCAGCAGCTGGTAAGGACAAGGAAAAAGAGGAGAAGGAAGGTGCAGCGGCGAAAGAAGAACATCAAGCGAACCAGGAATCATCGGTTAAGCTTCTCTCTGTCTCTCTCTTTTACGCACTACTCTTTCTCATTTTCTCTCTCCCTCTCCCACTCGTTTCCTCTCTAATATCTCTCACCTTTTCCTCTCCCTGCTTCAGGACAAGATATTTGTCGCCCCAAAACAACTTCTTCCGGTCTCGCCTGACCAGAAGTCGAAGAAAGACAAGAAGACTAAGAGAAGCCCGCCGAAGGAGTCAGCGATCTTCATCTTGCTTTATCTTCAAATTCATTATCCCTTTTAGATATGCGGAGAAGTCGTCCAAGTCCAGTACGAAGTCGCGTGGCGTCCAGTCTAAGAAGTCTGTTTCTCGCGCTTCCTCTCTCCCTCTTCCTCATACTGCCTCCCTCTCATTCTCTCTCTCTCTCTCTTCTCTCACACTCTTTCTCTCTCTCCATTACAGAACCCCGCTGTCCTCAACTCAGTCTGGCGAGATGAGTGATAAGATCGTCGGCGAGTCCACCTCCGCCCACTCCTTCAAGACGGACAAGACTCAGTTGGAGTGAGGAAACGCGTCCGCGTTCTCCCTCATTCATTCTTTCCTCCTTCGCTCCTTTGCATCACCTTCTCCCTTATTTTGTTGTTGTTAAATAAAATGTTTAGAGAGGACTTGTTGCACGCAGTGGGTCATGTTGTGTATTCCATTGTTGACCATAAGAAACTTCTTATCTCCATTCACATGTGTCTCCATCTCTGTTGCCTCGGATCTCCCCGTTTACGGTCTTACTATTGGGCTTCTTGCATACATATTTATCGTTTACACTTACACAACATACTAACTCTTAACAGAAGGAGGCATATCTAGGGGGGGAAGGAGATCCGCGGCGGGGGGAAGCTGCCAGCCTTCCTCTGCAGGTGTTCTCCTCACACTGCTGGCAACTTCCCTGAGTGGTCTCACCCCCGGGAGGGGGCCGGCCACTGCTCTCCCCCGGCCGCAACATCCCCCCCCCCTTAAGGATAGATTGGTCCCTCAATCGTATTAATCGAAAAGGAGCGAAAATAATAAGAAACATTCATAAAATGGAAATCCAGCTAGTGTCTATCTACCAACCACTATTTGCACACACACACACACACACACACACACACACACACACACACACACACACACACACACACACACACACACACACACACCACACACACACACCACACACACACACACACACACACTCACAACACACACACACACAAAACAACTCCAGAGCGCCGCGGAAGGGAAACGAGAACAAAAAAATAAATTAAAAAGAATTTTGAAAATAGGGAGAGAATGGGTTAGAGAGTTTAAATGCGATGAGGAGGGCTGGCGAAGATATAAGAGAGAGAAAGAGAGAGAGGGGCGAGGGAGAAAGAAGGGGTCGGGCATGTCTGGTATGCATGTCGGGCATACCCGGCATATGTACATGACTTCTCCTTATTCCTTCCTCTGGAGTTGCTGCTTGCGAGCTGCGACCTCGCGTCGCAGTGCTCCTGCTTCGTCCTCTCTCCGATTTAGGCGGCGCCATAGCTGTTGCTCTCTCACTATGCCTTCTCGCTCTGTCGTGCGGCCGTGAGCTTGGCCCTTTCGAGTTCCGCAGTAAGATCGTCGATCCTCGTTTCCAGTCGTCGCTCCTCATTGCGGACTTGACGGAGTTGCATATCAATGCCCTTTGACGGAGTTGCATATCAAAGCTTCCAGAGATTCCAGTTCGGTTGAATCGTCTAATTGAATGGGATCCCTCTGATAGTTTGCCCTCTTCCCATGTCACCAGAGGTGTCGATGGCCCCTGGCAAAGTCCACCAGCCTCCTTCGTGCCGCAGGAACGCCTATGTTTTACCATACCGAGTCTTCTTCGCGGGCACCGACGACGACGCGATCTGCACATACGAATCTGCCCCTGGGGTTGAAGTGAGTTTCCTGGCTGTGATCTCTCTCTCCCTCTCTCTCTCTTTCTCTCTCTCTCCCTCTCTCTCTTCTCTCTCTCTCTCTCTCTCTCTCTCTCTCTCTCTCTCTCTGGTTATCTGTTTGGATTCCTCAATGTCGTCTCCGTGACGGCCACTCCCTGGTAACCCTGGCTCGTGCTGCCTATTACAAGAGCGCGCATCCCGAGCTCGGCCTCCTCTCGGATGGCGACCTCGCCCTCCTTGGCAGCGGCGTCGTGCCCGCGCCTGCTCCTCGCTATCGTATTCCAACGGAGCGAATTGGGCTCGGACGCGCCCTTGGTTATTTCAGATACTCTCCGAGGGAGCTCTCTTTCCTTCCCATATTCTTTTCGTGTCTCTGCCTCTTTCCTCACTGCCCTCTCCTTTCTCTGCTTCTCTTCTCCCTCGTCATCTTCAACCATCTCCAGTTTGTCAAGGGTGTCCCTTTACCAACCCTCTCTCCTCTCATTTTAGAGTTCATTTCTTTTTGTGCAGATTCTGCTGCGCGGTGTATATTATTAATCATTCTTGGTTGGCTGTGTCAAGCCAGCTCTCCGGTGGAGTATGAGCCGGCCGTGGGGAATGTATGTATATAATTCTGTCGCCCCGGATCTCCCCTCTTACGGTATTACTCTTGGACCTCTTAGTTACACATTTATCGCTTACTTTACTCACATCATTCTTAACATGAATTTGGACCTAGCTAGAGAGGGGGGGGGATCCATGGCGGGGGGAAGCTGCCTGCCAGCCTATGCAGGTGTTCTTCTCTCACTGCAGGCAGCTTCCCGAGTGGCCCCCCTCCCCGGAGGGGGCGGGGCCACTGCTCTCTCCCCGCCGTAACATCCCCCCTTTAAGGTATGATTGGTCCCTCAATCTATTACTAGAAAAAGAGCGAGCGGTGAAAAGAAAAATTAATAGAAATAAAAAAAATGAACATGAAAATGCGTCGTAGTGTCTACTCTACGCACACAAAAACATCTCCGTAGCGCCGTAGAAAGGAAACAGGAGCGAGAAAAAAAAAGAAAGAGAGAGGGGCTTCTTCCTTACTTCTTCTTCTGGAGTTGTTGTTTGAGGGCTGTGACCTCACGTCGCAGGTCGGCTAATTCGCCCTCTCTTCGGTTCAGGCGGTTCCAGAGTTGTTGCTCGCTTATTGTGCCTTCCCGTTCATTTCGTGCCGCCGCGAGCTTGTTTCTCTCGAGTTGCGCCGTGAGGTGAGCGATCCTTGTTTCCATCCGACGCTCCTCATTTCGGAGCTCTCGCAGTTGCGCCTCAACGCCGTCGATGACCTCATTTCGAGTCCTGATAGTTGTCTCGCTTGCTTTGACTTCGTCTTCGACTCTCTTGAGAATGACGCGCTAGCTTCCGGTTTCCCATCTCAGTTTTTCAAGCTCCCAGTTGAGTTTATCGATCTCGGAATCTGCCATCTATAATGAATTTTAGTCAAAGATGACAGGGAAGAACGGCAAGATTCGACTCTCAAGAAGGGGTCGGGTGGCTACAATCAGGGTGATTTGGCAGATATCCGGAGGAGGAGTCATGGATCTTGTTCCTCATCTTTTCTCTATTTTCTGCGCCTTTTCTTGGAGTGCCGGCCTAATTAATTAGCCTGAAACTCCCTTTCTTTCTTGATGTCGTCAGCCCGAGTCGAGCTGGGCAGGGGGAGTTGTGACTTACCATTAGGGAGACATTTGTTGGCCTGCCTGCGAGAGTGCGATGCGGCGAGAGAGAAATGGCAGAGAGAGAAAGTGTGAGAGAGTGATAATCGCCGGGGAGTTGTTGTACACGTTGCGTATGGCAATCGCGAGAGTGCGTACGAGGAGTGGAGGACGTCGAGAGGAAATGATAGCGGCCCGTTTGATTAATATGAATCACGGCGGGCGGCTTTGCATCGCATGGCGAAGATGCTGGTGGAGCTTTGGCATTGCTGGCGACCGTGGAGGTCCCGGGGAGATCCGCGGCGGGGGGAAGCTGCCAGCCTTCCTCTGCATTTGTTCTCCTCACACTGCTGGCAACTTCCCCGAGTGGCCTCACCCCCCGGAGGGGTCGGGGACACTGCTCTTCCCCGGCCGCAACAATAATGAATTTTGTTAGACATGGGAGAGACATGCTCAGAATTGTCATGACCTGGGTCATATCTGACCCAGGTCATGGCAATGCTTAGCAGTTTAAAGTTTTTTTTCACGAATAGCAACAATAAAGAGTAGGAAAAGTATATTAGGAATAGAATAAATAGAATAACTGTTCTCGCATTTACCCAATTCATCGAAAACACGCGGTGTAGATATCGGCAGATGTATGCTGCCAGCAGTGGGAAGGAAGCGCCGTGTAAGGGAGCAGAGGGAAGAGCGATGAGACACCAATCGTGTGGAGGAGCAATGGCGGTGAATTGAGCAGGCATCGTAGTACACACCTCCTTCCATCTCTCTCTCTCTCTCTCTCTCTCTCTCCCTCGACACTCGATATACCTTTTCCATGGCTTTTCGCCTCCTTTTATCATATTTGCCATAAATGAATTGGCTTTAAAAGAAGAACACCCAAGGACCAGTCGATTGTATTGCAGCAGATATCACTGTCCCTTGCAAGCCTTCCGAGTGCTTGTAGACTCCAATAGATTCTGTCCCCTTTATCGCAAGTCTAAAATCTTTACAATCATTAACACTTCATTTCTCTAGTTCAACTTAAAGAATACAAATGTCACCTGTGTGCGAGATTAATAAATAGAAATACGAGATCAGTAGAGTGGAGCAACATCAACAAAGTAGAAACGTTGAAAGTAAACGCAGAAGTATTGGCCACTTTAAGGACATCTTTGTCATCATCCAACTTTTGACAAAACAAATTAATGGCACGTACTAAAAGGGATAATAAAAAGGACAAACGTGAAACATGACGAATCAAATCGGTAAACTATATTATCTGCAGCTATTTCCGTATGAGAGTCTGATAAGAAGAAAGAGGTAGAAAAGTACTTACAGGAGAGTGAATCCATTACATTCCAACAAGACACTAATGCTACCGAATATAAATTCTGAAGAAGTTTTTACTACTGCATCTTACTCTTCATTATTAGCTACAAAAAAGCAAGAGGGAGCAAATTTAGCATTCCCGCCAGTTTCCCTGTCAGAATGAATAAATAGAAAGAAAACGATATTGCGAATATTGAAATCATGTGTTAGGAAATTTTTTCATGCCTTATTATTATTCTCTATGTCATCACATTCTCTTTTATCACTGGACAATTAATTGACAAGCCCCATCCTCTCTAAGTGCTCGCCTTGACTCGCGGCGTCACGGCGAGGGAAGCAAACTCGGCGCCGGAAACGGTTTGGCGCCTAGCAGGGGCGCCGCCGCCGCCGCGTCCAGAGGCAGACGCCGGCGCGGGCGTTGAGGGCGCGGGCGGCGGAGCAGTGCCGGGTGGCGGGAGGGGCAGCTGGAGCTGGAAGCACGGATGCGGCTCGAGCTCCTGTCGCAGCACTGCCACGAGCACCAGTTCCACGTTGTAGATTGCTAAATTAATAATAAATTCCAAATGCTAAGGAAACAACTTATTCTATCAGTATTAAACTACAAAATATGTTAAGAGATTGGAAAAAACAGATATTATTTGCATAGGAAACAAGTTTCTCGTATTGTGATAAAAACCTATAGCAGAGGAACAAAAAAGTGACAAAACTATAAAGTAGAAGATAGAAAAAGAAAATAAACTTAAAACTGACTAAATTGGCATTCTGTGACGTATTTGAGCAACGGAAGGTCGCATTCGGAAGAGATGAAGATGAAGGGAGAGTCCCGTTCAATGCACGAGATCAACTTCTTCGGAGAAGGCGGCTGAGTGAATACGGTACCACCTGCAACCACATTCTTCTTTCCTAATCAGGGGAAAAAGGTACTGTCGTTTTGACAGACCCACCGTGATTTTGGGCGATTTTGGGCCTCCCCAAAGCCCTACCCCTCCATGTTTTTGAGTGGCATTTAGGAAGAAACAGCGAACCCACCCGGGCTTTTGGGCCCAATACCATCTTCCCCACCCTAATCTTCTGGGTACTCGGCAGCGGCTTTTATTCCCTGTTCCTAATCTTACAATCAGGCTGATCACATTAGGCACAATTCCCACTCATCAAAAGAGATGAGAAAGAGAGGAACGAGATCACTAAAAGGAAGAGAGTGTCCCTGCTTACCATTGCATTCGATAAGGAACTTGATCTCTTCAACGGACGGCTCGACAGAGGGCGTAATGCAGAATTCACAATCCTGAACAAGAAGAAAACTTAGTAAGAAGTAAAACAGAAGATAAAATGATCACGGTGGACGCACCCGAAATACTCTCTGATGCCTGGCACGGAGAACACTCATCTTAAAGCTGAAGCTGAACTGCTTCTCCACTTCGTCGTCGCGCAGGAAGAAGTCATACGTGTCTGTAAGAAGTCGTCGATAACTATTTGAAATCTTCTTTTATGATAATTATTTGAAACGCTCTTTTTATACTATTTAAAAGGTTCTGTTTTTTTTTTCTCGATAACTAGTTGTAACGGTATTCTTCCTTATAAACTGGATAAATGCCATCTGCTAGCCAAGTAATCGGCACACTAAAGATCATGTTCGAATCGTGTTTTCAGCTGTGAAAATATAGCCTTTCAAGAAATTATGTAAAAAGGCAAATATAATCATTCTATCTCCAGCACATTATTCTAATTCATACTGTAATTTTGTTAAAAAGGAATTTTAGTGATACAACAATAAATAAAAGCTGACCAGCAATGCTCTTCGCATCATACGAGATGGTGATCCAGGCCGGGCCGACGACATTCTTGCCTCTGGAGATGGCCTCCAGCAGTCGCATTGTCCTCCTTCCATTCACTGCCACCAGATGAGTGCAGTCTGACACGGAAGAAGTCACGGACACTCCGAGGTAGCGTATCTTCTGCAAGCAGGGGTGAAATGAGAGTGCGTTAAAGAGAGAAGAAAATAAAATACTATAATAAAAGAAAGAAAGAAAGTGACTACATCGGACGTGCGAATCTCCAAATTAAAAAAGGAGCTAATAAGAAAGCGGTAATGATTTGCCAAAGTAAAACTATACAAATTGTTAATCATAACCGCGTACCCTCTTGAGGATGTCGGTGGCTTCTTCGTCGAAGCCTTCGAAGGCACAGCGAATGGCAGTCGCGGCTGCTGAAGGAGGCTGTTCCTGCAGACGCGTCTCGATCTCCGCTTCCGACGGCGCGGCCGATGAGTGCAACCTGAAACATCATTTAAAACCAAGAAAGAAACAATTATGAAATAATTACATATTTCTGGTGTTTCTTACATCCCTTCTCCTTCCCCTATTTTTTTTGTCTCCTTCCCCTCACATCTCTCATACATATTCTATGCATTTAGTTCTATCTCATGCTAGATGCCCCAGCACGTCGTTCTTACACGTAGTAGCACCTCGAAAAATCCGAAGAATATCGTATGAACTGCGAATGGTTTTTTTTCTGTTTCCAATGATACAAATGGCTAGCGGGCCTCCATAGGGACCCCGTGAACAATTTTTGGAAGCTTGCTGCGAATGGCAGGATGATATATGATATGAGTACTGAATACAGAGGCATGGGGCTGTTTATGCTTTCAAACTTAAGAATTGTTATTCCATCAAGAAAGGCTTTGCTCCCTACTCGCCGCAAGACCAACTTGATTCTCTTGTTCGGGAAGATCCTCTCGTCCATCTGCAGCTGGTTCTGCATCTCGCAAGCACGCTGCCACGTCTCTTCCATCAGCTGGATCGGGTAGCGCCAAGCATCTGAATAGGCAGTAGAATGAAATATTGCAACTAGAAAAGAGCGAGCGAACGAGAGAAGAGAGAGAGAGAGGGGGGGGAGAAAGAGAGAGGGAGAAGGAGAGAGAGAAGGAGAGAGAGAGAGGGAGAAGGAGAGAGAGAAGGAGAGAGAGAGAGAGAGAGAGAGAGAGAGAGAGTAACTGACGCATGCATAGCTTGTACTGCTCGTGCATACAGTCGAGTACGTATGGCCCGCAGGTCACTTCCATCGGAGCTGCCACTCCTTGCATGCCTGGCGTGCCAGGAGTTGTGCTTCCTTAAATGCACCATTTATATTCAACATTTTCATTAACAACTTTCAACCTACGTTTCCATTTTTTTTACTAACTATATTTTCTCCTTGTATGTATTAGAAATTTTTCCTGACTATTGTTGCTGCGTCTCTGCCTCTCTCTCTCTCTCTCTCTGTCTCTCTCTCCCTCTCTCTCTCTGTCTCTCTCTCTCGTTCACCCGTCCCTTTGTCAAGAAAAAGGCTCGAATTAACGTGGGAGTGTTCGACTCTTTAAAATCCCCCTCGTATCTTACTCGATCCGGCAGCCGCGCCGCCAGGCGGTAGCTGATATCTCGGATGCTCGAGATCGTATCGCATCTGGCCGACGTAGATGTCAGCCAGCCACTGATAAGTCATGACGGGCACGTCCAATTCACGAGCACGATCCACCATCTCGCATGGCCTTAAATCATTAGCATGGGAAAATAATTATTTTATTTTTCGATAATATCTTTTACTTTTAACAACAAAAAAACCACTACAACTTCTTGGCGATTAAAATAATTTTTCTTCTTTCAAATGCCACATTTCTCACAATAGAGCCATTCCTTTTCTAATGTAGTCACTACGGAATCGCGAAATAATGATTCTGAAATATCTTTTTTTTTTCAAGAAAAAATAAAAAGTACCGTACCCCTTGGCGACCAGAAGGTAGACATGCGGCGCGACGTAGGGCGCGACCTTGGTGCCGATGGCCTCGAGCATGTATCTCACGGCTCCGCGCTCTCCGCTCGCCTCGTCAAAGCCGGTCATCGCAACGACGCGGCCCGCGTGGGCACGAAGCACTTCGGGCTGAGAATAAGACACTATGAAATAGCAAATACTAGCGCTGCAATTAGAAAAAAAAACTAATCAGTGAAACAATTGTCAATGTCATATCATAAATACAATACATTAAAATCGACTACGTTATGCTATTTGTTATACGCACCAGCAGGACGGTGTTTCGAATTTGTGTCCATTGAATGACCAATTCGTGAACAACAAAAAGAAACATGCTAAAAATCCATATGAGTTTCTTTTTATAGATTTATAGTGAGAGAGAGAGACAGAGAGAGAGAGAAATTGAGAGAGAGAGAGACAGAGAGAGACAGAGAGAGTCAGAGAGAGAGAGAGATAGAAGGACAGAGAGAGAGAGACACACACACACATAGAGAGAGAGATACTGTACCGGAGCTGTGGACGGTAGATGTGCGAGTCTGGTCGGCACGTCGAGACGGCGACGCTCTACGCAGTCAATGAGCCACTGCAGAGTCACGACGCGTTTGCGATCCTTCACTGCCTGGAAACGAGAACATCTTGTATTTTATTTTTAGTCCCATGGAATATTGATTCCTTAAAAAAAATCAGCGAATATTGTATTAAAACAACCATTTAAAAGCGCCAAGGAGAAAAACGGTTTAGAAGAAAGAGAAGAAAGGAAAAGAGCGAAAGAACGAACCGAAAGTACCCATTCCGTCATCATTCGCTCTCGATGGCCAAAGAGATGAGAGACCACGACATGAGTCACGACCTAGAAAACATTCACGAAATAACTTTGATATTCTTCAAGGTTCTTTTTTAAATTGACATACACTCACAAAATGCTTTCCACATTCATTTTGTTATTAACGGGTCAGGGATGAGCGTTTCTATAAGGAATGTGTAAAATTGTGTAAAAGGTGTAAAGAACGACATTTCTCTTGCTCTCATATGTCTTGGCAGCAACGTCAACGTCTCCTCCGAGCAGTTTGACCAGTGCCATTAGTTGAGGAAAGTCGGTCTGCAAAACAATGAGTCTAGGTCATCTTTCAAAGTAACCGAATATCATTTTGAAATCTAGTCTTTTTCCGTCAGGAATCAACACACTACGTTATATTTCTCTACAATCAAACTAACCCTTTCGGTCGAGAATCGATCCCAGTCTAGAATGTGGATGACGCAACCGATTAGGCACATCTCAGGCTTCACTGCAAGTGATTAAAGTAGATCGGTAAAAATGGAGCGAGTTTAAATTTTACTTTCTTTAAACTTTTATTTAACTAATTAAAGTGCAAGTCTTCTGAGCCACAAACCTTGCTGCAGACTCGGGTCTCTCGTGTAGAACTGAGGCGGACGCACGGAAGCGATCCGCATGCCGCCGGGCGTCCCGGGGGTGACTGGGTGCGGCGCGAGGGGCTGCCCCTGCGGCGGCCCGCCCTGCTGCTGGACACCGGCCATGTCGCCTCAAGTGGAATACAAGATTTCCCCCACCACATGACCAATTTATTCACTTTGAAATAATAAAATACAAGAACAATATTAAGTGCTTTATTTAGCGTATATCCCTACTATAAAAAATAATAATCTGCCATTTTTATTCTACGTCCTCTACAAGGCAGTTTGCCATCGTTTGAATCGTTGGTAATTTGACACCCAAACATTGATGGCATTCTACACTTGCTAGGGGAACACCAGCCAATTATACCTAAAGCAAATAACCTTCATAACATGTTACTACGAACCGTTAGAAACTCTAAGAGAATTTGCCAGTGGGGATTAAATTACGGCATGATTCGATCATTTTTCATCTACTTTCCCGTCAGGGTGATGAAAGATGAAGTTTTCTGCATGAAAGATGAGCAATAATGTACTTGAAAGCGCTTTTGTTGTCAATGTTTTGAACTCCGTGTACTTCAGCCACTATAATCAATGCTTATTCTTTCCAATGTTGGCCATCATCTCGGGAAGACCAATTACGGGGCGCCGCTTTAAAGTGACGTTCTCTTATTTCACAGGCATAAAGGATGAGGAAGTGAGATATGGGGAGGAGTAGACATAAATGGAAAGTGCAATGGGATCGGGAGAGAGTGGAAGACAATAAGAACTAGAGAGAGGGAGAGAGAGAGAGAAAGGAAATAAGAGAGAGAGAGCGAGCGTGAGAGAGCAATAGAGAGAGAGAGACAGAAGAAAAGGAAGAGAGAGCAAGAAAAAAGGAGGAATGACAAATGAAGAAGAGAGTGAGAGAGAACGGAAGATAGAGATGCCTACTGCTTCTATATTCATTCATCTGGCAAGCAGGGGTGGTAGCATTCGAGACTATAGAGAGAGACACTAATTACGGAACCATGAGTGGCTGAGAACCATAAGAAAAAGTCGACCATCTGCCTTTGATAAGCAGCAAATGTTACCCTGACAGAACACAAGGAAGTTGATGCTAAGCAAAAACCCAAACGTGATTCTTTTTTTTCCCTTTAACGGTATCTTTGACTCGCCAAAACTGATTGCTCACCATTGCTAATCTGCCTGGGCATGATGATAGCCTGTGGCGCGGGAGGGGGCGGGGCCATACCGGGCATGGGCGCGGCGCCGGGCGCGAGGGGCGCCTGGGTAGGCGACATCAGGGGAGGGGAGCGCATGTCGATCGGCAGAGGCTGCTGCTGTTGCTGCTGCTGCGGAGTGCCTGGGGGCTGCTGCTGGCACGCGGCGTTCCCGGCGAGTGGAGACGAAGTTGCTGAGGAGGTGAAGCGGCCGCCTGGAAAACAAAAACAGCTATTTATTATTCAAAATTAATTTCATTTAAGACCACATGGAAAGCAAGAAAAATTATTTATTATTCATTAGATTTTATTTTGTTATTTTTGAACGCTTTTCTCAAAGTGCTCGTTGATTTTTTTTTAAAGAATAATAATATAAAAAAAGATTCCCACGATAACCTATGAATTAACGAAAGAAATAGCGCAAATTTACACATAGCAAGTTGTTATTTGCGAGACATTGAAATGTCTGCCGGAAGAGGGTAACAAGCACATGATTCTTCTTCTTCTCCTTCTCCTCATTCTTCTTCATTCTTCTCCTGCGAGGACAACACTTCCTTGCCTGCCATGCACCCTCCTGATAACAATACCTTTTCATTTCTCTCCCTACACCCAACACATATTTGACGCACTCGAAGATTCGCTCTTCACACAAACATCGATGCTTGTACAATGTATTTAGTTCTTTTTATGTGACAATATAAAAATTGGAATTTAAATTAAATATAAACATAATTTTTCAAACATATATATTTTTAATTATCTTTTATTACATTCAATGAATACGAGTAAAAAAATATGGGACCATGTCAGAATAGCAACGTCAATATAGCAACACGTTGTAAAAAGGACATTTCAACACCGTACTTCTGGCAATGGTACATTTGAGCAACGTAGCCTTATCGCAACGAAACGGCGGCCATTTGAGCAGCTAGTCAAACGAGCGCCAAGGAAATAGAGCAAAAGCGACACATGAGCGACAAGAAAACGTTTTAGCAATGGGAAATGAGCAACGGGCTAGATACCACTTCTGGTATTGGAAGTGGTACTGGGGGCCTCTGAAACCCAATACCACTTTCACCTGCGACAATTGAGCAACGACATTTTAGCAACGACTTTTGAGCAACGGGCTAAATCTTCGCCGGGGGGCCTATGAGACCCAATGGGTTCCACCTGCGACATTTAAGCAACGACATTTGAGCAACGGGTGAAATCTTCGTCCCTAGTATTGGGGGGCCTATGAAAGCCAATGGGTTCCACCTGCGACATTTGAGCAACGACATTTGAGCAACGGGTGAAATCTTCGTCCCTGGTATTGGGGGGCCTATGAGAGCCAATGGGTTCCACCTGCGACATTTGAGCAACGGGTGAAATCTTCGTCCCTGGTATTGGGGGGCCTATGAGAGCCAATGGGTTCCACCTGCGACATTTGAGCAACGGGTGAAATCTTCGTCCCTGGTATTGGGGGGCCTATGAGAGCCAATGGGTTCCACCTGCGACATTTGAGCAACGGGTGAAATCTTCGTCCCTGGTATTGGGGGGCCTATGAGAGCCAATGGGTTCCACCTGCGACATTTGAGCAACGGGTGAAATCTTCGTCCCTGGTATTGGGGGGCCTATGAGAGCCACTGGGTCAATGCCTGCGACTTTTGAGCAACAGCATTTGAGCAACGAGACGATATATTTATCTCTCATACCAGGGGGGCATCGGAAACTGAACGGGTCTCGTCGCCGGCACCTATGACAATTGAGCAACGGCCTTATTAACATGAATTCCAAACTTAGAAGAATGTTGCCATCTGGTATGTGAGAGGAACGTGTGCATGTCCTGAGAATAGAAAGTCGAAGACGACTTCCGTTCGCTCTTGTTAACTGTTTGCTCTAACTTTATGATGTTGACCCAGTTAAAAAGGAGCGTTTCGTTTGATTACGGTGCTTTCGGATAGGGCTCGAAACATGAAATTTTCTTTTAACCTCCGACCATTTTATCTTATTTTCTTTGTCATTCTTGTTTCAAATTATGATATTTTTGGTTCTTTTGGTTCACAGTGTAATCCGTCGTCATTCTCCTTCTTCTTTTTTCATTCTTCATGCTGATTGTGAGAACTTGTTCCCTTGCAATTTACTTACTTGCTTAGAATATTCCGTTTTAAATTTCAGATTCCGGGTTCACGGGCGCATATCTTGCTTCTTCTCTCAACTCCACAAGTGGTCTTCTTGTCATGGCCACGCCGCCTGGACCATCCAGGTTTCAGAATATGGCTACTGTTTTATTGTCTATCCAAGAAATTTTTCGCAACCATTTGTCTTTGGGTTTGAGGCAGTTCGCATGTAGATTCGTATTCTGAGTGCAAACAATCCCAACTTGTTTTAACATAGGCTCCGTTGAAAAAGCGGAAATTTGCTTGAAAAACTTGAATTTTTTTCTCCTCTCGACTAGGATAGCACCTTATTTTATATGTTATATATATACTTCTAGAGAAACAGTTGAAAACTTTCAGGCTCACAAGTTCCACCGTTCGATCCAATCGTGGAATGAAGCTTCTATACGACGAGGGCAAGAGATACAGGAAGTATCATGTAAATGGCCATGGAGAACAACTTTGGAGGTTTGTCCATTCGCCTCTTTATTTGCGTTTAGTTTTTTTCTATATTTTCTGCACTTGCTTTACTGTAATATTGTTCTGAGACGAATTTCTTTAACACCAATAATGGCGTCTCTTGATGATAATCTTGTTCTTTGTATCAGATGCAATACGAAGAAGTGCAAAGGAAAAGCTAAGGAAGAAGGTGGAGTCGTCGTCGTCTACGCACAGCACGAACCACACCATCTCCCTCCAGACTATGGAGATGAGGTCGATTTTCATTTATTCTGTTGAATTTTATATATCACTGAACAGTTAGCGGTTTTAAGAAATTTCCAGGCCAGAACTTTTACCGAACATTTTTTTTTAATATTGCCTTATTTGCTTCCTAAATTTATAACGAATGCACAACTGTTTCCCGGAATCCATACATTTCCCAAGGGGCGGAGGCTACCATATGCAATTAGTTGTTCACTTTTAGAATATTTTAAGCGAGTTTTTATTTTTCATCAGGATTTTTTTCGGTGGTCTTTTCTAATAATTAATATCTATTCTAACTTCTTTTTCATAGAGCTATTTTTATTTTGTAGATTCGGATGGTGAAGAAGTCGGCTAAAGCACAGAGACTACAAGGTGCATCAGTCGCCCAAGTCGTGTCCCGTCACGTGCTACAAGCTGCTGGACATCTCAAGCCACTCCTGAATGCTTCCGCAGTTAGGAGAACTGTTCAACGTTCCTCCAACATTGCCGGGTTACGAGACTGTCCTGCAGTCATCGATACAGATATGTTCGGTACGCACCTCCCCATTACCCACTAGCTACCATTGCATTTTCTTTACAGTTTAAAAATTTTTACATTGAAAATACTGATTGTCATAACTGCTCGAAAAGGCTATGGTTATCGTTTCTAGGGTGTCCAAAGGTGGCCTTTCGTATTTTAACAGCTGTGGGGCTTAAACATTTCAGATGAGGACTTCCTTCGCTTTGACAGTTGCGGATCTTTTCAACAGGGATACTCGCGGGCACTCAAGATATTCGCAACAGATCATGCAATTCAACTGCTAAATACGGTTGGTCATTAATATCTTCGCGCATAAGGTACGATTTATACTTTATCAATGCAGAATCTTGACTGGTGTGCAGACGGGACCTTTCATGTTGCTCCCTTTGGCTTTTCACAAGTTCTTGTCGTCGGTGTTAAGGTCAAATAGTTGCACCATACGTCATTTCAATAGTTTGAACCGTACAGGATGCCCACATATTCACTCCCTGCCTCTACGCTTTCCTCTGTGACAAATCCGCCGTGGCATACACAGAGGTTTATGAGTGGATGAACCAAGCTGGAATTGCACAGCCACTCACATGCCAACAAGGTTCGGCCCTTCCTTAGTTTAAGGTGTATGTAAGCATCAGATGTCTCAAAAGGAAACTATGTAGATTTCGAACCAGCACTTTCAATGGCAATTCGAGCGGTTTACCCCGGCGTTTCCATTCTATTCTGCGCGTTCCATTTCTTCAACTCTGTCCATCGTCATATTCAGGTTTTAGCGTTTGCCTATTTTCTCCAATCATCCCACTCAATTTAACTGTAAATATCACTACAAGGAGACATGAAATTAATAGGGGAATCCCTCTCTCATGTTTCAATTTCATTTTGACACACAACCGTTTACGCAAACCGCACTTAGTAGTTTTGAAAGGCTCTATTGATTACAGAAGTCCTCACTGATAAAGATGTATCGCGATCCTAATACGAAGTCTTCTTTCACAGACCAACAGGCCAAATTGTAGAATTCTACTCCTATTTCGAGTCCACTTATCTCGGTAAGATGGTGAATGGAGCTCGTTCGCAGCCCCACTTTGGAGTCGATCGCTGGAATGTCTACTCGCGCATTCTCAACAACCAACAAATTGGAAACTCAGCGCAAGAAGGCTACAACTCCAGCTTGAAGGTTTCCTTTATCCAAAAGTTGCTTTAGTGAAAAATAGGGGATAGCTAGATGATGTATACAAAATTCAGCTTCTTCCCGCTTCGTCTTCCGCGCAATTTGTGGCCACCAAATTGCTGGTTCACCAGAAAGACTACAAAGCGAAGCACACCGCCGCCGTCCTCCAGAACCTAACGATCGATCAGCTCTATCCACAAAGTTTGCGCGTCGCAGCTGAGCATCGACGTCGCAAACTTGCAGTTCGCAATGGACGCCAGGCTGGTCAGACGGAAATTGATCATCTCAATGCGTTGTCCTCGTACATTAAGGTGACCATGTAAATGAAAACACAAGGAGAAGTTTCTAATGTTCTCAGTTGCTTGCTAGCTAAACGTCCTGTAGATTATTTTATGTTTGATTTTTCTTGTTTTTTTGGAGGATCTACTTATGCTCTGTCGTTGACACTCTGTCCTTGTCGGTGTTGCTTTCCTCCCTCTCTATTTCTTTCCTTGTGATGCGACGAGTATTCTCCGTGAATATTTTTTTGTATTCTCAGAGACCGAGTTAGATTAAAATGATGACAAATACTTACTACTAAGAATGCGCACCACTTCCTCTCACCACTTTGTCATTCTCTTTTATTCTCTGCTATCTTTCCTCCCTCGAAGGTTCACTGCCACATTTATTTTCATAGTCTTTTTGATGTACAAGGAGTTTCTGCTGTATTTAATCTGTCATAATCGAGTGTTTTTTTTCTTCTGTGAGATAACATTGTGTACTTTGTTTTTTTATGGTTCAGTGCTGTGAAATAACAAAGAAAATAAGATAAAATGGTCGGAGGTTAAAAGAAAATTTCATGTTTCGAGCCCTATCCGAAAGCACCGTAATCAAACGAAACGCTCCTTTTCAACTGGGTCAACATCATAAAGTTAGAGCAAACAGTTAACAAGAGCGAACGGTAGTCGTCTTCGACTTTCTATTCTCAGGACATACACACGTTCCTCTCACATACCAGATGGCAACATTCTTCTAAGTTTGGAATTCATGTTAATAAGGCCGTTGCTCAATTGTCATAGGTGCCGGCAACGAGACCCGTTCAGTTTCCGATGCCCCCCTGGTATGAGAGATAAATATATCGTCTCGTTGCTCAAATGCTGTTGCTCAAAAGTCGCAGGCATTGACCCAGTGGCTCTCATAGGCCCCCCAATACCAGGGACGAAGATTTCACCCGTTGCTCAAATGTCGTTGCTCAAATGTCGCAGGTGGAACCCATTGGCTCTCATAGGCCCCCCAATACCAGGGACGAAGATTTCACCCGTTGCTCAAATGTCGTTGCTCAAATGTCGCAGGTGGAACCCATTGGCTCTCATAGGCCCCCCAATACCAGGGACGAAGATTTCACCCGTTGCTCAAATGTCGCAGGTGGAACCCATTGGCTCTCATAGGCCCCCCAATACCAGGGACGAAGATTTCACCCGTTGCTCAAATGTCGCAGGTGGAACCCATTGGCTCTCATAGGCCCCACAATACCAGGGACGAAGATTTCACCCGTTGCTCAAATGTCGTTGCTCAAATGTTGTAGGTGGAATCCAGTGGCTCTCATAGGCCCCCCAATACCAGGGACGAAGATTTCACCCGTTGCTCAAATGTCGTTGCTCAAATGTCGTAGGTGGAACCCATTGGGTCTCATAGGCCTACCAACGAAGATCTAGCCCGTTGCTCAAATGTCGTTGCTCAAATGTCGCAGACATTGACCCATTGGGTCTCATAGGCCCCCAACGAAGATTTAGCATGTTGCTCAAATGTCGCAGGCATTGACCCATTGGGTCTCATAGGCCCCCCGGGATTTAGCCCGTTGCTCAAATGTCGTTGCTCAATTGTCGCAGGTGAAAGTGGTATTGGGTTTCAGAGGCCCCCAATACCACTTACAATACCAGAAGTGGTATCTAGCCCGTTGCTCATTTCCCAAGTGTTCTATGATTGCTCGAATGTCGCTTTTGCTCTATTTCCATGGCGCTCTTTTGACTAGCTGCTCAAATGGACGACGTTTCGTTGCGATTAGGCTACGTTGCTCAAATGTTCCATTTCTCAAATGTCGTTGCTATTCTATCATGGTCCCAAAAATATATATATATATACCGTTTGGCGTAAATGGCGTTTGTGGAGTATGAGCCTGGGGTGGATGTTGCTGCTGCTGTTGTTGTGGAAGTACGATAGAAGATTGTTGCGGGGTCAGCGGAGGATTCGGATACACTGCAAGGAAGTCGTCTTTCGTTTTCATTCTTACAAGTCGTCATTTTCTTTCATTTTTATTTTGTTACAAATCGCATTTCATTTCATTACATTTTGACACCATTGTCTCACGCCACGGATCATACATTACTGTGAGTGTGAAAGAGAAGACATATAGAATTGTACTTTCCATTTCCTGCGAATATGCTCACAGTCGCCATGGGAGATGCATGAAAAATGAAAAATGGGTGCGATAAAACAAATACAAAAGGCGTAGAGAGCGAGAGAGAGGGAGAGAGAGAAAGAGAGTTAGGGAAACAAGGACAGAAATGATGAAAATAAAGCCAATAGTGGCTATTCTGTATGCGAGCAGATGAGGAAATAGGATGGGAGGATGGGATGGAAGTGTGATAAAAATCACCGAGGAAACCGGGCCGCGAGGGGGGTAAGGTTGTGTTTGGTTAAAGGAGGAGGAGGGGGGGGGAAGCCAGAGAGCGCAAGGTAGGTCAAAGAGCGAACAACTGTCTTGGTGCACGATGCAGCTGGCAAAATTGGAAAGGGAAAAAAGAAGGCACAGGGAAGGCGGCCGAGAAGATTGTGTGGCCAAGACACAAATAAATCAGTTCGTCCAATCTATTCCTGATTTAATATCCTTCTTTCTCTTTTTCTCTCTCGTCAATTACGTCTCTTCAAAGAATGAATTGAACCAAAGAAGTTGAATGAGAAGACGAGGAGTGGGAAGAAGCACTTCAATTATGGCCTCTCTTCCCTCCTTCCGGCATCTCTCTCTTCCTCTCTCTCTCTCTCTCTCTCTCCCTTTCTCTTCCTCTCTCTCTCTCTCTCTTCCTCTCTCTCTCTCTCCCTCTCTCTTCCTCTTTCTCTCTCTCTCTCTCTTCCTATCTCTCTCTCTCATTCTATCTCGCTCGCTCTTACTTTCTGGTAGGCAGGCTGCTAGCTGCTCATACGTGCAAGGTCTTCTCACCTCAATAAGCAAGGAGTGCGCCGAGAGGACCGAGAAAGACAGAATAGAGAGAGTGATAGAGAGAGAGAGAGAGAGAGAGAGAGAGCGTGTGAGAGAGAGAGAGCGTGAGAGAGAGAGATTCAGAGCTAAAAGCAGGGGATCGAGAACGCAGATTGCCAATTAGAAAGGGATAGATAAAAGTGTAGAAAATGAGTAAGTCAATGAACGGTTGATTGACAATGACAGGTGTGGAAAGGAGAATGAGCAGAGGAGGGGGGAGGGGAGTAAAGGGTTCTCCTCGCCTATCTTATCTCTCTCTCATCAGTTTGCCACTTCCTCAGCCATTATCATCTTCGCCCCGCAACTCTCAACTTTCTCACTTCCGGAGCGCCCAAAAGACATTACCTGAGTAAATAAATGAGTTGTAAGCATGAAGCAAACTAAATAATAAAATAACGAGTATGGATCGTTCTGTTGTGTCATGTAAAGAAAGAAATACTTTTGTTCTACTTAAATAATTAGCTCGAGTTAAGACACTATGATTCATAATAGAACACATAGTAGCCATCGCCAAGAAGATAGATTCATGCAGGAGATTGAGTAGGGATTTCCTTTCAAAGCGCGCTCCGAGATGAAAGAAGCAGTGATAAAAGTTGTTCATTACACCGACCACGCACCACCAAATGGGAATGGTAAGGTACATTTGAGTCCAAGGCAGAAAATGAGAGCGAGCTAGAAGAGAAGGTAAGGAAAGAGATCGAGAAAAGAAAGACATCCAGATAGAGAGAGGAGGGAGAGAGAGGGAGAGAGAGGGAGGTGACGATAATCAACAATCTATACTAAATTAATTCATACATATAATATATAAAAAAGATAATATAAGAGTGAAAGAAAGAGCGAGAGAAACAAACAGTGGTAGAAACGAAACAGATAAGGATGAGAGTGGCGCACGACGACAACCTGCCACTTGCCTTTTTCATAGCCTTCTTTGCCATCTCCATGTGTGAGGGACAGCGAGTGCGGAGAGAGGCAAAGAAAGTGAGCGAGTGAGAGAGTGAAAGAGAGAGAGAGAATGAGAGAGACAGAGAAGGACAGAGAAAAAGAGACGGGAAGAAAGAGTGAGATCACCCGTATACGAAGCCTGCTGGCTGCTGGCCGTCTAGAGGATACATATATATGGCCTCGATCTATTCAATATGCGGCTGCGCCCGCCAAGTCACCTTGTTCAACTGCTTTCTCCAAATGCCTTTCACTCGTCCCATTTCCACACCACGTCAAGAGATAGAAAGAGTGAGAGAGTGAGAGAGAAAGAGAGAGATTGCTTTCACTCTTTCAATCTCTCTCTGTACCACCCGAGTGCCTTCATAAGGAGAAAGAACCCGTGTGCGCGCAAAAGAAAGGAACGGGCACACACACACGCGATACAGCAACGAGACAAAGAATGGCGAAACGAAATAGAAATGTTGGAAGAGGGGGAGAAGAGACGAGGTAGGAGTGCGAGTCTAGTGGATATTATCAAGGCATCAAGGAGGAACGGAAGGGAAGAAAGGAAAGTCATGAAAGAATGAAACGGAGAGGGAGGTATATGGGCGAAGACAGAGAAAGAGAGACTAAGAGAGAGAGAGATTGAGAGAGAGAGAGAGAGAGAGAAAGAGAAAGTTCGCGGAACAAACTAACAAGATTTCAAGCAAGATAAAGCCAGTGTATATCATGGTGACTACTTCATGGACGGTGTTCGGCAACTGTTGAATGGTGGATTGATTTCAAAGCCGCCAAGCCCTCTCTCTTTCTCTGTCTGTCTCTCTCTCTTTCACTCGAACACTTTGGCCTCTCTTCCCTTTCGCGGTTTTCCATTTCCACCGATTCCTCGGGGACATCCGGGGGAATCTCCACGCCGGACTTCTCCTCTTTTTTGTGCCATAATGTGTTTGTTAGGGGGGTGGCTAAGGAAATAGAAGCAAGGATGCAGCGTGGTGCAGGCACTGCGGTGCTTCTCTCTATCTTTCCATCCCTTTCTCTCTTTCTCTCTCCCCCCTCTCTTTCTTCTTATCTCCGTCTCTCTTCCCCATTCTCTCTCTCATTCTCTCGATCTTCCCATCTCTCTCCCCCTCTCTTTCTTCTTATCTCCGTCTCTCTTCCCCATTCTCTCTCTCATTCTCTCGATCTTCCCATCTCTCTCCCCCTCTCTTTCTTCTTATCTCCGTCTCTCTTCCCCATTCTCTCTCTCATTCTCTCGATCTTTCCATCACTCACTCCTGGCAGCAGCGGCCATTTCTTCCTGTTCTTTCTCTCCTTTCCGTTCTCTTCCATCTCCATTCAAAGGGTGTGCATGGAGAATGCGGAATACAGCAGATAGCACTTGAACGCGCGCAAAAAAGACGAAAGAGACAAATGCTGAAAGCAAAGAAGTCTAGGCCCCTGCAGGTGGAAGTCAAAAGTCTTGCGATATGAAAGCAGGAAAGAATGCTCATTTATATACACATTATGAACTATTAAACAACAGCTTGATTAACTAACCAAAAAGCATTCAATCTTACTTATTAAATGAGAAGTTTCTTTCACATATCCCGTTAAGATCTCTTTTGTTATTACTGACTTAGAGTGTATTCAACACTTTCGAGAGGTGCACGGGTTAAGAACATATTCGGCGATGTTAAGAACGGCCTTTGAGAGTGAAGAGTTCAGCAATAAGTAGGAGTGGCTGGGATTTCGAAAGCGAGAAAGACGGAGAGAACGAGAGATTTAGAGACAAAGAGAGAGAAAGAGTAAGAGCGTGAGGGAGAGAATGAGATAAATAAGAACAGCAGGAACGGGTGGGCAGCAGGAGGGAGGTCGAGGAACACTTGGTTGACATTGACAGTAAGACGGGAGGCAGTTATGGCTAATTGTAAGAAATGAGCGATTTTTTATATATAGGCTCATCGATCTAAAAAAGATTTATTGGACATTATTCTAACGGCCAAAATTAATTTTAATATATATTTTTTTCAAATCCAAACTTTCATCGGTTGATTTTTATGAATATTCAAAAAATCCCGTGCATTCTCCTATCGTTCGAATATAAAGAATGCACATAAATCTATTCTATAAAAAATATTCTTTTTTCGGCTCTTTTCTCTCCCACATTTCACAATTTAGTGGATAATTAAATAATTAAATAACTGCACTAAAAGTGAAGATTACTTCTCATGACACCAAGTGTTTATTGCACAGAGATTGTCTATGCATCATAAAAAACATTCGTCAAATTTTCTCTCTCTCTCTCTCGTTCTCTCCCTTTCTCTCTCGTTCTCTCTCTTTCCGTCAGTCTTACTCTTTGGATTCCTTTACGTTTGACGACACTGCTGGACCTCTTTTCAACCGAGTTGTTCTTCCCTTTCGACAACATTCAAAGGAGGCAAGGGAAGAAAGATGGAATCGAGCATGATTAGCAAGAAAGTAGAGAAGTTGAAGAAGAGAAGAGAGGAGCCATGGGATAGGAAGAGAAGGAAGAAATGAATACTCAGAGAGAAAGACATTTCCTGATGTGCTGAATGAAACTGCGGAACAATTATAGGTGAACGCATGTGCAGCTGAGAATGACAGATTAACAAGGATAGAGAGAGAGAGAGAGAGAGAGAACGAGAGAGAGAGAGTGAACGAGAGAGATAGAGAGAAAGGGAGAGAGAGATAAGAGGCATAGACATACATATATGTCAAGTTCGAAGGCGATGGGAAGATAGGCAAAAAATTAAATGAATTCAGCAAGCATAGAAAGCCTTCATCTTGCCGTTACATGTTCTGGAATGACACGGCTCGTGTACATCTGATGTATTACAATTTCTCAAGGGTGACAAGGTGAAGAGAGGGATGCAGAGAGAGAGAGAGAGAGAGAGAGAGAGAGAGAGGGAGAGTGAGGAAGAGAGAGAGAGAGAGAGAGAGAGAGAGAGAGAGAAAGAGACAGAGAGAGAGAGGGAGAGAGTGAGAGAGAGACAGAGAGAGCACACCACAAGCATATAGTTTATCCCATAAACGTGAGCGCAGATAAATCAGCCTGTGGTGGGAGAGAAGTGAACGAACGTGTGGCAAGATTATCTCCGTCTCTTATCCACCTCCTGTTCTTTCGATTTGGATACTTCACATCT
>CALZFC010000101.1:47500-90000 GCA_945643635.1 Allodiplogaster sudhausi | reverse complement strand
TGGCTATCTATTTTCGAATGTCTAAGAATAGAAATCCACTAAGTCCAGTGGTTGCCTTGATTAATCCCGTTCGGTACATAAATGATGATGTTAAAGGAAGGGTATCGCTTTCAATCTTTTGCCGATTAGAGCGTGGGTGGATGCGGCTTATCTCAGATAAAGCTCACTGGAGATTCAACGGCTTCTTCAAATCATGCTCGTAAATGGTCCTGATCCCCCCCCCCCCCCCTTCAGCGGTTGGTGGGTACACGTTTGATGGTTACAGTACATACAATTAGATGTCCTGAGGGGAAGGAAGCTAAAGTTGCCTAGTCTCGGCCTACGTCAACATCCCACGACTACATACCAGTTGGCCGACGTCTTTCCATTCCCCCAACCCCCCCCCCCCCCTCTTTCGCTTCCCCCATCCCACTCGCTCTTCTTTCTCTCGCCCTCTCTCTTTTTCTCGCTTTCCCCACCTCACTGTCTCCTTCTCTCCCTCTCTCTCTCTCTCAAGACCATCTGCCCCACAGCTGTTTGCAACTAGCCGACTCGACAATCTCGTGCTCGAAAGGTCTTCGACCACATGCATCTGATGATTAATGAATGCTAGCGACCAAAGTGGTAAACTCTAGAGAGAAAAAATGTCACGACAACTTGAGAGAATACTCTGGCTGCTTACTTACTCAATTTCAGGTGCTACAAGTCAGGATATCAATCTAGTTATAAAGACAAATTCACTCGAAGCTGCGTCATTCCTGGAGCAAATTATTTACGCACGATGAATGATAGAAAAAAGGAATCTCTTTCTCCCACCTTAGACAGTGAGCAAATGTATGTGGAATAAATGGTGGTCTAACTTAAGGGCTTCCTGTCTCTACTACAGAAGTGGAATTCGGACTGCTAGCAAGCATGAGGTGGCTTTGATGTGCAATCGCAAGCAGAAGAAATGTGGAAAGGCAGAAAGAAAGAGAGAAAGAGAGGAGAGCGAGAGAGAGAGAGAGATAGAGAGATAGGGAGGGAAAGAAAGAAAGAGAGAGAGAGAGAGAGATAGGGAGGGAGAGAGAAAGATAACGAGCAGACATGACAGAGACACACACTATACAGCCGTTCTCTTCTGTGCAATCTCTTTCTGGGGAGTATGTCAACTGAGCAGCGGTCAATTGAGCAGCGGACAACTGAGCAGCGCACAACTGAGCAGCGGTCGATTGCGCAGCGGTCAATTCCGCGGCAGGCTCTAATTGCCTTCAATTTTAATATTTTCGGTTATTGTAAAAACCAAAGTAGCTATTTTGTCGAACTTTTGACATTTATTATAATTTGAATACAAATTAACTCTTTCTCCAGAAAAAATAGATTTATTCAAAAGAATGACAGCTGATCTGAAATAGTCTGTCAGAAGAGAAAAGAATAATTTTGCAGCTAAACAAATAAAGGAATAGAAAGATAAAGCGTTAGAAAGTAGAAATATTTCGGTGCCCACGGTCAGCTTTTCCATAATATTTCACGTGCGAATTTTCACTGCGCCTTGAAATGGTCCAGCTCATTTTTGTCCAAGGGACCATTCCGAACAGCGAGGAAAGTTTGAGCGTTGCGTAGAAGGGCTTGTGCAAGCGAATTGCAGCTCTGTATCTGAATTACAAATTTCTAAGATGATGCGATGTTGAAAAAATACACAAGCAGTTTTTGTTCGAATTGAGTAGAAGCTCAGTTATTGGCCAGTGTTCACAGGCCATGCAGCTAACTCATATGTACAATGACCCGCAGTACAAGTTCTTCACCCAGGGATACATGGCCTTGACGCTTGTTCCACCGAAGGACGTGCAGAAGTATGTATAACATAAACAAGAAATTGTAGACAGAATTCCTCGCTGTTCGGAATGGTCCCTCGGGCCAAAATGAGGTGGACCATTTCAAGGCGCTGTGCAGTCCAAATTGGCACGTGAAATAAAATGGAAAAGTTGACCGTGGGCACCGAAATATTTCTATGTTCTAACGCTTTATCTTTCTATTCCTTTATTTGTTTAGCTGCAAAATTATTCTTTTCTCTTCTGACAGACTATTTCAGATCAGCTGTCATTCTTTTGAATAAATCTATTTTTTTCTGGAGAAAGAGTTAATTTGTATTCAAATTATAATAAATGTCAAAAGTTCGACAAAATAGCTACTTTGGTTTTTACAATAACCGAAAATATTAAAATTGAAGGCAATTAGAGCCTGCCGCGCAATTAACCGCTGCGCAATCGACCCCATGGGGAGGGAAAAACAGAACAAGCACAGCCTCTTCAGCTTAAACAGCCGGCTGCCAAGGATATCCCGAGGCGATCCAGGAAATTGAGGCGGCACGCCGGAAAAAAGTTTCGCGGGGATATAGACAGACAATGAGAGAGAGAGAGGAAAGAGAGACATAGAGAGAAAAAAACACGACTACCTTTTCAAAGCCTATTTGGAGTTACCGTCTAGATTAAAGTTGAAAAGTTTTACAACATATTTGCAACCTATTTCTCATTTCTTTCAGAGCCCCCGGTGCCGTAGCAAGATGAATTCATCAGATTCATTTTAGTACTTTCATGATGACGTTTCATGAAAGATGGCAAAGAAAGAAAAAAGAGAGTATAATGAAAAGATTCCAAGAGTGCAATGAATAGCAGCGTGGTGCGCAGCGTGTGAAAAATAATTACAAAGTCAACACTATCACAACGCTGAATGCGGCTACAGTTGTTTGAAATGATCTGATGATGTAAATAATAAGAGTTGTCACTCTATTGTTCTACCGTATTCAAAAAGACTGAAAAGGCCTTTTGTGTTCATGCTCGACATCACCGCGCTTTTCCACTAAAACTTCCTTTCACTATTGTGCAAAAAAAACTCAAAGATGTCTAACGCACATTGAAAAAGTAAAGTAACATTGTGTTAAAATTGTATACACTCGACAATTCTAGGCGGAACTCGGTAGTCTAGCGAATTAAAATTAAGTATATGTTTAAGAGAATTTTCAAGTCACTTTGAGATAAAAGTTAGAAGATAAATAACCCACATATTCTAGATATGAACAACTAAACAAACCATTTCGTATGTCGACTCCCTTGAGCATGCTGTTGAGCATGTCCGGAGACGGGATGGACAGCTTCTCGGGGTCGTCGTCGCCGAATCTGCTGGCAGATGACGTCGTCGATGATGAGAGGGGCCGTTTCATGCTGCCTTTATTCAAGTTCACATTGTTGCTGTTACTCCCAAACGTTGTGGTGTGCTGCGGTGGCGATTCTCCAATTGCTAAATTGCATGGAAGCTGGCCTTGCTGTGAAAAGGCCGGCGGTGCTGATATTGTCGCTGGCATAGCCGCAGGTAGTGTCATCCTGCGAGGTTGTACGGATGGCCAGGGGGCGGGCCGAGCGGCAGCAGATGCCGGTTTGGGTGAGCTAATCAATGCATCCGTTGATGGTCTGCGAGCTTCACTCGGTGTTTTTCTAGTTGTTGTCATTGACAGCCTGCGTGGCGGCGGCTTTAATGACATGTGAACCTCGGGCTCTTCCACCGGCACCTGGGCCGGCTTCTTCTGTACCGATTCGGGCAGCTTTTTCTGCGGTGCTGGTCTCTTACGAGTTGGTGGAGCAACTTTTCGTGGTGTGCCCGCGAGTGTTTCTTTCTGCTGCCGTAAAATGGTCTCGAGGGGTGGAAGAGGCGGGGGCGCTGCGTGTATCATCGTCGTGTGAACGGCAGTCATCATGGGCTCTTGCGGCCGTGTCGGGAGTGTGTAGCGGATGCGAGTTGTGCATCGACGGAGAAGTGCGGGGTCTGGAGCGGCGGCGCCCGCGCCCCCCGTCATGCTCTCGGCCGAAGACGACATTGCGCCGGGTGAAGAGCATTCTGAGGCGGATGACGTCATCATGGAAGAGCACGACGATGAAGCGGAGGAAGAAGACGAGTAGCTGCGCGCCGTCGGCGAGAAGGCTGGCGAGCCTGAGGCTGAGCCAGAGATCGAGTGAGGCGACGCGTACGTTGCATCCAGTTCCGTCGTGATGAAGGAGCTCGCCTCCTCCGCCACTTCCGGTGTGCCATCATGGTGCAGCGAGTGCTGAGTCATCATTGTCGGCAAGTGCATTTCCTCGATTTCGTAGACAATGGACGGTGGGTAGTAGTAGGCGGAGGTGGACTGCTCGAAGGGGTCGTCGAGGCTTCCACGATCCATGAGTTGGAGCTGTTCGAGGTAGTCATCATAGCTGGTGGCGACAGTGAGGAGTGAAGTGGAGGAAGAGGGGAAGGCGGTCGTGTCTGAGGTGCTATTTGAACAGCCGCCTGCGGCCAGGCTGGCAACTCCTGGTAGTCGAAGTGGCATTTTCATGAGGAGAGATAACAGAGAGAGAGAGAGAGAGAGAGAGAGAGAGAGAGTGCAGGTCAGAGACGAGGAGAAGGAAGCAGCAGAAGTCTGTCAATGGCGGCAGCCAGTTTTCCTGAGAGAGAGAGAGAGAGAGAGAGAGTAAAAGCGTCTGTGATAGCACCGAAGAAAGGCGTCTCGACATATGCACACGCAACACGAGATAGAGATAGAGAGAGAGAGAGAGAGAGAGAGAGAGAGGGTGAAAGAGAGTGAGAGTGAGAAATAAATGAAAGCAAATCTAGTTAGGTGCATGGTGCGCCCGAGGATTGTGGCGGAAAGGTGTCTTTCCTCGGCCATATCGGAACATCAGAAAAAAGAAGAAGAAGAAAACGTCTGTAAATGGGATACAAATGCTACTGTCTTCAGACGTAGTGGCAAGGACAGAAGCAGTAAGAGTGAGAGAGAACAAGGAAAAAAAAGATGGAGAGAAAGAGAAAGAGAGAGAGATATGAGAGACAGAGACAGTAAAAGAAAGAGGGAAAGAAAGAAAGAAAGAATGAGGAAATGGCGGTGATGAGTAGTGGGAAATGAGAATGCAGTGTCCCACCGCGCCAGCTTTCTCATCGTATATGGAAGGCATCATGGGAGAGAGAGAAAGAGAGAGTGAGAGAGAGACACAAAGATAGAGAGAGAGAGAGAGAGAGAGAGAGAGAGAGAGAATGGCGACAACTTGAACAGAAGCGTGGAAGGCGTGATAATCATAAGCAATCTTTGGCGATTATGTATTGGTAGTAAAGGGAGAGAGAGAGAGAGAGAGAGAGAGAGAGAGAGGGAGAGAGAGGGAGAGAGAGACACTAAAGAACGAGAGACAACTACTACTACAAAGCAAAAAAAACCCACATGTACCAAGGAAGATAAAGGCGCATTAAAATAATTATACGGATCTCCCTAATATGAATCGTAGCCCTCTTTTTGATGCAGGAATAATAATAATAATAATAATAATAATAATAATAATAATAATAATAATGATAATACAATGATAATTAGTGCCAGCCAGCAATATGACTAAGGCCTTCTGAAGGCGGATTGCTGATAGATGAAGGAGCAGGAATAACAAAAAAAAACAAATGTCACCAGAGCAGAAGGAACAGAACGCAATGACTCAAGCCAACCCATACAGCTCCGAAATCAAATCGGGCAGTACCACGAGAGAGAGAGAGAGAGAGAGAGAGAGAGAGAGCGAACAACAGATTACTCGTATGAGGGAATCGCAAACAGAACAACACATGCCTCTTCTCTCTCTCTCTCTCTCTCTCACTGTTAAAGGAAAGGAGGTCCAGCCATAAACATTCTATAAATAAATAAAAAATTATAACATTAACTTGCCGTTCAAACAATTCGAATGTTTTGTTTGACGGTGACAATCAATTGCAAATGTTCCTAAGGCCTGTTTATGGATGCAAAAGTAGAGACCGCAGATGATTTTCCCAAACCGCTTGAAAATGTAAATGAGGACTGTTTTTGGGGAGTTTAGGTGATCAGAAAACGATTTCTAAAATCAGAATCTCACGAAAGTTTTAAATTATCTTACAAAAACCCCTTTAAAAAATGCGAATTCCTGGGGAAGATGGGCCTCCTACAGTAAGCCCGTCCACGTATCTCAATGTGCCAAACGGAGTTCGGCTGGTCAGATGCTCGAACAAGACGATAGTAGTTGTGCTCGATAAATTTAATTCCTATTAATTTTCCATTCTTTTGCTTTTTTAAAGCTAATTTTATATCCGGCTAATCTCCATGATCATTCTTCTAAGTGCTTTCACACCCTCAAATCGCCTCTGTAGAAGTGGTTAATTATTTCGACTAAAAAATAGCCACATAATCAACAACAATTCACTGTCGCCTCGCAGAATCTCGGTCATAGTCTACATAGGCATACTGGCGGATGTCTTCTATCATAAAATGATGTTTAAAAATCCCGAGGACATCTGGGATACATATTAAATCATTATAAGTGGGAGAAACCATGAAGTGATAATTTTGTTCGAGGGAAATTTTTCGTGTTTGCTCGCAATATACGAACAAAAAAATCAGTGTACTGAATCCAGATCGGCTTTAAGTATAATCTCTCTGCAAGATGCGATCAGGGAATATCGATAAACGAAATAGAATGAAAAAATGAGCTTGCACCTGTTTCAGCTAGAAACTATCTATCAATGATATCTCCTTATCGCCTCGCAGAAATTCGACAAGAAACCGCCTAGCTGTCACACAACATGCCATCTAATATTAAATTAAAATAAGAATCCCCGAGCTTGCGGATGATCCAAATTATAGTTGAAAAACTGAAAAAGCCAAGCTCACGGAAAAAAGCTTCTAATGAGGTTTTTTCAGCGTAGTGCCGGTGTATGCAAGGCAGAATAGCGCCCAACACTTTGAAAAACCTTCCTTTAAAATATTGACAAAAAGATTCTTGACAATTTAACCGACAAACTGCAAAAAAAGAATAAAAAGTTATAGAACAAGCTCTCTTCAAAAATTTGAATTTATCAGTCCGAACGTGACAAATTCCGCTAAGTCCGTTACGGTAGGTTGACCCAGTTTTGTGTTATGTCATTCTTTCACTCTGCGGTCTCTATGCAAAAGAAGCCAAGTTAAAACTTTCCGTATCATATCATAATCAGCATGAGCCATCCACCAACCCACTAACCCCCTCAGCAATGACGTCCCACTAATCCAGGGGCGGGGCTGTCACGACTACGAAAATTCATTCCAAATCAGTAAACCACCTCCACTCCTCTTATTCTACGACATTTGCTTACCCCGTTCCACACTAAATTCAAGATGGTGACAATGAAACGCAGACAGTGGGCGAGAGACGATTTCCCGACTGAGTTGCTGCAGAACAATAGGTGCGCAGAATTATCTTTTAACAGAAGTAAAGCCATGAAAGAGATATCGAAAGAGAAAGAGAGAGATCGTGGGACAGAGTGAGAGAGAGAGAGAAAACGAGAGAGGAAGAAAGAGAGAGAGAGAGAGAGAGAGAGAGAGAGAGAGAGAGTGAGAGAGTGAGAATGAATCGATGTGCCCATCTCTAACAATGAAGATTCTTAATATATCCGTCATTACGAATCGAACCGTCAACGATAAGACAAGGGCTTAGCTATAATACCATCAACTAATTATTAGAGAACTGATGAACTCAAAGTTGATGAGAACAAGTGTGATACGAGAGTTATAATTAAAGAAGCCGAAAGAGAAACAGAGTGGCAGAGACATGATTTACGAGAGAGAGAATAAATAGCCAAGGATAACGACTCTGATATCAAGTATGGATATCTCTAATGAGAAGAAAGAAAGAAGAGTGAAGATGAAGTAAGGAAGAACGGGGAGGGGAGGGGGGCAAGGCCAGCTCAGTTCAGATGGCAAATGTACATTCTCTTCGCACACCTCGTAATTTGAACGAGGCATGCGGCATTGAAGGAGTCCTTTAGCTGATAAGCAGTAGTTTCAGAAGTGGCTCGAAGTGAGAAGAAGGCCAGCGAAAGACAGACAACAGAACTCTCAACGCTTCAGGTGACAGCTCCTATTCATCATAACTTTCTTCTCTTTCTCCTTCTCATCTCTCCCACTTTCATTTCAATCGCCATTATTACAGAAATGTAGCAATTAGATATCATTTTTTAATTAAAAAAAAAACTTGCTGCGATGAAATGTTCCACAAAGGGGGAATTCAAACTACATGAAATTCAAAACACAAAACTTTCATTCTTGAACTATGCTATATTGCTGAATAACAATAAGCCTAGAAGAAAAGAGGGAGAACATTTACTCTACCGTACAAATAAACGCACTCCCTACACAACAATACAGGAATTGCTGATAAAAACCACAAATCAACCGCAAAAACGACTACGATTTTTAATGATAAGCTAAAGTGAGCTACAACAATAGATCTGCATTCCTACGGGAAAGTAAAATGTAGAAAGTGAGATTTTGGGAAACAAAAAGAAAATACTGGAAGAATTCTTTAATTGTAAGCTGAAGGCATCTAGTAGAAGGAAAACACCATTCTCACATGCGCTACAATTATAACCTCATCAGACATAGTAACTTAAAATTCTCTCACGACAATTTCGTTTCCCCCATGGTTTGAGAATTCTATAGCGGGTTAGAAAACATATCAAAATAAATATGGCAAGTTAAAGTACTGCAAATTCAAGTAGCAACTGTGGTGTTTTAATGAATTATAAGGTCAATCTTTGGCCGTTAACAGGAAAGAAACTTTCCATACTACTCCAGTCCACTCTACGTAAGTAACTATGATTACGGCAGTCCACGTTCTCAATAACTCGATCTCACGCCAACAATTCTCTCAATCTCTCTCGCTGACAGACAAATAACACACCCTGCGTTCACGGAATCTTCGTCTCCTTTCTCTCTCGCTCTATTTCTACATCCATCTCATTTTCTCTCCCTGTCTAGCACTAACTCGTTCTCCCTCCCTCTCTCTCTCTCTCTATCTCTCTCTCCCTCTTCATCCGCAAGGCGCTGCACAAATTGTGCTTGGTCGGCCTTCGACGGCGACAAATTCGCGATAAATAGCGCGGTAGTATTACCTCTACCATTTCCCGCGGATTCGAAAAGGCTCTCCTCGTACAGATATGGGCAAGGGCGTCGATATCAGGCATATGCTGGAGAAATACGCCAGTGGCAACTCCTGTTGGTGATATTAAGAGAACGAGAGAGAGAGAGAGAGAGAGAGAGAGAGAGAGAGTCAGAGTGCGAGAGAGCGAAAGAGAGAAAGGCAAGAGAAAGAACATCAGAAAACTAGAATTAGGCAGAATGTAAATGCATAAAAGAGTCAGGTGGCCAGATAAAAATGACAAAGTAGAGCAGAATAGTGAAAAGGCAGAGCACAGCTATTGTCTTTATCATCCATCATTATCAGCGGTTACCATTGAAATACTCTCTCTCTCTCTCTATCCCTCTCGCCATTCTTTGCCTCCTAGTATAAATATCAAGTTTAGAAAACTTAAAGGTTTACACAAAAGGGATAACGTCAGTATCATGTGGACTTCCGTTGAGTCTGCTGGCTACAAGTCTGTTGTGGATATATCAAAGCTGCGCGAGAGGCTTAGGAAAGAAGGAAGTGAACTGTGGGAGAAGATGAAGCAGACGTTGAAGCCGAAGCAGCAACGGCGACTGCCCCGCGCCAGGACAAGCAGGTGCAAATTAGCCTCGAGGAGTGGAGAGGTAGACGGGAAAGATGAGGGGATGAAAGAGAGAGAACAGCAGCGAGCGAGACAGAGAATGGAGAGTATAAGCGAAGGAGAAAAGGCAGAGAGAGGGAGACAGAGAGAGTGAGAGAGAGTGAGTGAGAGAGAGAGAGTGAAGAGAGGGAAGTTGTCAGCACAGACTCACACGCTTTCTCTCTCCTCGTCAGTCGACTTCTTCTTTGCAATTGTGCAACTTCTTCAATACTCTGACACTGAGCGTTGAGAGTTGACGGCGTGGGTGTATATCACGCACGGATAGCGGACATATTAATGACACACTTCTTTTTGTGTTTTCCACCAATGCCTTTTGCGCTGTTCTAGGTCTCCAGTACCCCACGAAGTAATGGAAGGAAGGGATAGTCTGCAGAAGACAACCTATCATTACGACATAACAAGTTATCACAGAGAAGTTTCTGAAAAGGAAAGAAAAAAAAAGACTTGTCTTGTGTACTAATTGTAACACCAATGTAACCCTGAAAAGGCTCGCATGAATGCAGTGTAAAGTACGTGGCTGCTTGCGAGATAAAATTCTCGAATTAATCTCCCTTAACAAGCGAGTTATTAAGACGCAATACATATTTTATTATTGACTGCTGCTTCTAGGTAAGTCTAATGGTTTCGAGTGTCTGAATTGAATGGGGGAGAACGATGGATTCGTAGGACAGCAGGACGTTGCGTGAAGAGAGAATCTAGATGCCTTGTCTCTCTCATTCTCTCGTCCCCTCTCTTTATCTTTCTCTCTCGGGCCTCAGCTCATTAGGATATCCTTCACTTCACCTGCACAGATAAAGGGAGAGGCAGACTGGCTGGCTGCGGCTCTGTGAAAGCGAGCAAAGGAACGCGAAAGGGTGGATATGAGATGGTTGAGGGGATGGCGGCAGGGAACAAACAAAACTTCCTATCTCGTTTGCCTACTATGGATTTGCGCCTTCTGTTAACAGAAAATCTGCTTTTACAGACCTTGATTCTTTTGTCAGGTGAGAGAGAGAGGGATAGAGATAGATAGTAAAAGAGAGAGAGAGAGAGAGAGAGAGAGAGAGAGGGAGAGAGAGGGCGATGAGAGAAGAAAGGGCAAATAGAATCTCCCCAAATCACGGTCGCTAGACATATAGAGGCGTAAAAGATCACCACATAGGAAGATTATAATCGCGAAGGGCAGGTGAAAAGGCCCTAGGCAAAATGCATGAAAAACAAAGGTGCATATATGACGGTGCCAACTAAAAAATCCGCGTTTTTTGAGTTTTGACCTGTTTTGTGGGATTTTTGCAGCGTCTGCAAAAATATACATGTACTAAACTGCATTTTTTTTTGTTCAACTTTATACGCGTATAAACGTGAGCAAATAAAAATGCGCATAAATATACGCGTACAAACGTTCACAGAAATCACTCTGAAATATGAGTACGTATATACGCGTACAATAGTGTGCAAAAAAAATTAAGCAGGAAAATACGTGTACATAAATGCTCAAGAATTTTGGTCAGGAAAGTACGCGTACAAAAGTGCTCAGTATTTTTGCACAAAAAAATACGCGTACAAAAGTGCTCAAAATGTTTGCACAAAAAAGTACGCGTATAAAAGTGCTCAAAATTTTTGCACAAAAAAGTACGCGTACAAAAGTGCTCAAAATTTTTGCGCACAAAACCACGTGTACAAAAGTGCAAGAAATTTTGGGTCAAAAAGAACGCGTATAAAAGTGCTCAAAAGTTTGGGGGAGGACCCAGCTGCTACTTTTTAACGAGCTAGAATGAAAAATGACGCCAAAAACATACTTTGAAAATAGAATTCACATTAATAGAAACGGAAGCACCTGACAATTCATTAAATATATTAGCAGATTAACTGACGGATGGTACGTGAGGTAATAGTAAAAATAAATAAGTGCAAGATAAATATATGAATGAGTCCATCTCGGGCCATCGATCACACATTCTATTACATCCATTCGCGAGGGGGCCTGGCCCTGCCAAGCTCGCTGTTCGCAGGGTTGCGAAGCAGCCACTTGGAGACAATGGAAGAGAAGACGAGCCGACATTCTTACGACGAGAGGGCGCTCGTCATCTTCGAGGAGAGCTATTCAATTGTAGAAGACAAAGTCCTCAGTGCCGAGGCCAGCCTCAAAATCATATTCTTGCTTCATGTTCAATCAAAACTCGTGAAATTTCAAAGTATTTCAGTGATCACAACCCTCGTTTTGGACAAGATGAAAGGACAGTAAATATTGTTTAAACCAGTATAGTGGATGAATATTGATGTTGTGATCACTGAAATACTTTGAAATTTCACGAGTTTTGATTGAACATGAAGCAAGAATATGATTTTGAGGCTGGCCTCGGCACTGAGGACTTTGTCTTCTACAATTGAATCGCTCTCCTCGAAGATGACGAGCGCCCTCTCGTCGTAAGAATGTCGGCTCGTCTTCTCTTCCATTGTCTCCAAGTGGCTGCTTCGCAACCCTGCGAACAGCGAGCTTGGCAGGGCCAGGCCCCCTCGCGAATGGATGTAATAGAATGTGTGATCGATGGCCCGAGATGGACTCATTCATATATTTATCTTGCACTTATTTATTTTTACTATTACCTCACGTACCATCCGTCAGTTAATCTGCTAATATATTTAATGAATTGTCAGGTGCTTCCGTTTCTATTAATGTGAATTCTATTTTCAAAGTATGTTTTTGGCGCCATTTTTCATTCTAGCTCGTTAAAAAGTAGCAGCTGGGTCCTCCCCCAAACTTTTGAGCACTTTTATACGCGTCCTTTTTACCCAAAATTTCTTGCACTTTTGTACACGTGGTTTTGTGCGCAAAAATTTTGAGCACTTTTGTACGCGTATGTTTTTGTGCAAAAATACTGAGCACTTTTGTACGCGTATTTTTTTCTCTCAAAAACTCGTAGCACTTTTGTACATGTATTTTCGTTCTCATATTTTCTGCACATTTTTGTACGCGTATATTTTTGTCTAGTTTTATGGTCTGTTTTTGAGCTCTTTTATACACGTACATTTGTGCTCATATTTCGCTCCAATTTTTGCATACTTTTATACGCGTATAAAGTTGATTAAAAAAACTGCAATTTAATACATGTATATTTTTGCAGACGCTGCAAAAATCCCACAAAACCGGTCAAAACTCAGAAAACGCTGATTTTTTAGTTGGCACCGTCATATATCAATAAAAAAAATACGTGTGTCTGTCCTTACTAAAATATATATTATCTACCTACACTAGGCATAATCAGCCATAATAATAATAATCACATTATTGCCATTATATATTTTTGTTTTCGAATATCTACCGTTAAACAGGAATTCGATAATGCTTGTCATTCAAGATAGCGGCATGAGGAACCCAACGAAAGGAGAACACTTCCGATAAAATACAATCTTCGGAACAGAGAGAAAGGTGAAAAAATGAACAAATGAGACTCAGGTAGAAAGAAGAATATCGAGAGGGAGAGAGAGAGAGATTGAGAGAGAGAGAGAGGGAGAGGGTGAGAGAGAGAACCGATGGCTATTTGAACACCTTTTATTGACGCATAGAAACCGAAGCTAGAATCAAGAATGGAGGAGATAAACGACTACATTAAACCGAATCCAAATGCAGCAGACGCGGACTAGAGAATGTGGAGGGCGGATAAAAGAGAGCGAGCTGATGAACAAACCATTTCTTGCCATCAGCCAACCACTCCCGTATTTCTGATATCTGCGTGAATAATCTACCTGAACAAATACAGAGAACGCGTGAAAAGAAGTAGAAAGAAATCCCACCGGAATGTAGCTCTCTTGGGAGAGGAGTATCTCTCAGATTATAAACAAAACATTTCCTCCCATATACAAAAATGTCTCGTCGCGATGATTACACGACTCGTGTTAAAGATATGAATCCTACGTTTTCCCTTCTCTCTCTCTCTCTAACACCTCTCTCTCTCTGTCGCTCTCTCTCTCTCTCTCTCTCTCTCTCTCTGTACGGTGAAAAGACGGGAATGAGAAAACAGTGAGAGAGAGAGAGAAGACAAAGGTAATCTGAAGCGATGTAAACGACCAAGGTTGAGGAGGGTGGGAAACAGCGAAGGGGAGAAGAAAACGAAACACTACTCAATGTAGGTAGATTAGTAACTCCCTAAAAAGGCATAAGGTGCTAAGGGAATGGCCAAAGCTATGCAGTGAAATGCCACCTGGTGCAGCATAAAAGCCCACGACATTTCACAGAAAGACAGAGCGTGCGATAATCTCAAAAGAGTTTTCCCTCAGGCGACAGTCTACTATCAGTCAAAAGCTCCCACGAAATGGATACCTTACTTGTCAAGAAAAAAAAACAAGTAAGAGGAATAAAATAAGCTTAGCTTCTTTCATGCGTATATAAATCCGATTAGACGTATTTTCTCTCTCTCTCTCTCTCTCTCTATGAAGTTAGTTGTCCATTCGCTCAAGCAACTGCAAAGCGCTAGCAAGAAATATCAGCGCGCATATAAAAGAAGTCTAAATTTAATCACAAGAAAACTTTCCATACCAGTATTCAATCATAACGAGACTACGTATGAGGGTAGGGTGAGACATGGAGTTAGGAGTAAAACAGAGTGAGATTAAGGGAAAAGAGAGAGAGAGAGAGAGAGAGAGAGAGAGAGAAAGGGAGAGAGACAGAGAAAGAGAGTGAGAGATAGAAATATAGAACATAGTGTAGGTGGAAGCGCGTTATAGTTTAAATCAAAATAAGGATGAAATAGAATGGAGAGTGATAAAGTGAGGAAAACCTATCTTAGGACCAGAATGCTCCAGAAGGAAAGAGATAAAACAACATGGGATAAGTGAGAGAAAAACGGACAGCAATATGGACGGGATGGAGAGTGAGAAGGCTACAAAATGATGTGGAGAGAGAGAGAGATAGGGAGAGAGAGAGAGAGAGCGAGGGAGAGAGAGAGGGAGAGAGAGAGAGAGAAAGAGAGAGAGAGAGATTGAGGCTCGTCAATGCGCGGATTATCCTGCCCGCCCAGATGTAAGCGAGAGCCACATCTTCGTAGTCGCCGTCGGTTGCGTTGCCCTCATTTTCGCATTGGCTGTTTGGCATCCGAGAGAGAGAGAGAGAGAGACAGAGAACGAAAGAGAGAGAGAACGAGAGAGATAGAGATATGAACAGTGTGAGTGCGAGGATGAGAGAGTCGAAAATAACGAGAATGTGATAGCAAAAGAGAAGCAGAGTATTAGACGCATACTGAGATCTGAAAACGCTGCGTGTATGGAGGGGCAAATGATGAAAGAGGTGAATAGCGAGTGAATAGAAGGTCTCCAGATTTAGAAGATCTTCATGGCAGCTCATGTGCTTCACATTTCAACCTTGAATCATACATCCCATCGACAAAAATGGGCTTGCGATAGATAGATAAAAAATTCATTTGTTTTAAACAATTCAAGACACCTATTTGGCATTGGTAATGACAAAATAAAATACATCTTTAAATAAACATTTGCCAGATCATAGTGACCCTAATTACGACATAACAGGGGTGGCATAGGCTGGCTCATTCAGTTTGCACCTGCACGAGGCCCGAATCGAGCCAGCAGATTAAGAAGGATGAGAGATGCAAGAGAGGAGAGAGAGAGAGATGGGTATTGAACAGAGCGAAAGATTAAAAGCTGACCAAAATGTGAGAGGGATAGAGAGAGATAGAGAGAGAGAGATAGAGAGAGAGAGATAGAGAGAGAGAGAGACGGAAAGAGAGAGGCATACAGAGGATATCCGAAAATCTGACCAGTAATAGAGATCATAGAGAGAGAGCCGAATGAGAATCGGAGAGAGGTTACAAGCAACTGATGAGATCATTATCAGATTTTACGGGGGGGGGGGCAGCTTTATTCCACTCGACCATCGCGGCCAATTTTCTCTCGCTCGTGATCTCAATGACATGCTTTTCCGATTCTTTCTCTCTCTCTCTCTCGTTAACTGTCTTTCTTACCACTCTCATACTAAATGCGACACCTCCGAGAATGCATACTCGTGGAGAAACTTCTATTCAGATTGCACATTTTAGCGCAAGGATAAATTGCCAGCGAGTCGAATGCACGGAATATGAGCAAGCTTGGCTAGAAGCCAACGATAACGGATTCCGGAAATTAGAAATTGAGTGGGAGGAAGTGACTGCGGCAGCCTGACCACGCAATGAGTGGATACTCCTTCCTTATCTACATGTCCACATGGCAGAATCAGTAAATGAAAAGAACTGCACGGGTGTGGCTTAATACTTATCATTTGCTGGAGGTATTTTAAGGCACTGATTTCGGATTCACACTCAACGAAGCCACAGTCGGCTTCGATAAATCTGCTGATAAGGATCCAGATGGTAATTAAACGAGTGAAGACTTCAAATCAGCTCTTACATCTTCATATATGCAAATGAAGAGCTCTCCCTGATTGACCCGATGAACACGACTTGTCCGAAAGAGACTACCGTACCTTGCGCAGGCATCATCCTCGGCTGTTGCTGTGGCTGCTGCACCTGGACGTACTGGCGCATCTGTGGATTCTGCTGGGGAATCTAGAAAAAATAAAAAGTAGATTTTTTTTCCTTTCTTAATGTTATGAGAAGTACATTTCTCATATTAAAAATGTTTTACGGCAAATAACCAAACTCCTTTAAGCAAAGTACAAATATACTTGTAGATTAGTTAATTTTGCTTCCAATCGTTTCATTTTACGTGTCCAATGGAAAACGGAGATGTACTAATGGGTTATCATTGCTGCACAATTTTTTCTCTCTAATAAATGAACGAAGCGAATTCCACAAATATATCTAACCGGCTGTCTCTGATACGCGCCGGGCGGGAAGGCCTGGCCAGGCGGTGGCTGCGGATAGCCGGGGGGAAGTTGAGGAGCCGCCTGGGGATGGGGTGCGAAGCCGTAGCCTGGAGGAGGCGCTCCTTGCACAGGAGGAGTGCCCTCACCCTACAAAAAGGAACTTCTTATTTTCGTATTCATTTAATGGTATCGAAATACAGCTGTTTTAAATAGTAAAAATAAAAAAATACCCGGCGCTTTAAATCTATTGAATGCAATAATTATTTCATAACCTTAACGAAGCAGGTATATACTCATATACTCATTCACAAATTTTCAAGCTTCACTAGTTCCTATTTTCAACAGCTCATTGTCTTCGTCTGTGCTACACTTCCTTTATCATAAATGAATGACTACGGCAAATAAATGTTGGAGTAATCTTTCATTTGTTGAGGACAAGGTGCTTAACCGACCTGAGGGTATCCAGGCGGGACCCGCATGGTACCGTATGCTGCAGCGGGCGCAGCCTGAGGCATTCCACCTGGGACCACGCCTGTTGGTTGCACGTATGCACCTGAATATTCATGCATCTTACTTCAGCACTAAACCGTCAAAACAACCTCCCCCATACCAGCCCATCATTCTAACCTAATGGTAAAGGATCAAAAAGCGAATACAAACAATAAATTGTGACATTTTTCGCTAGCGACTAAATTGTACTTGTTAGACAACGAACACATAAATGGAATAGTTCCATGAGTGTTCAATCCTACAGTACATTTATTGCACAGACTTAGATCAGACAACTTTCTTGAATACTTACAGTAGGCCAAGTACAATCAGCTGTAATAACTTATAGAATGACAACATATCTGTGTGAAATTCAGACATGGTGAGGGGTGGGAATATTAAATGAGAACTAAAGGATCAGAGGTACAGAAATGAAAGAGGGAGAAAGAGAGAGAGAGAGAGAGAGAGAGAGAGGCGTAAAAGGAGGGAAAGATGAGGCCGAGGAGAGGAGAGAGAAAGAGATGGAGAGTGTGATACTACATGGCAACTGATTCCATGACAACTATCGTTTGCCAAGCGTCTCTCACTCCTGGTGAGCATAAGAACAGGACAGGATATGATGGAGAGAAAGAGAGAGAGCGAGAGAGAGAGAGAGAGAGAGAGAAATAGGCAAAGGAAAGGAGAGAGATCAAAACAGGGGAGAAGAAGTATAAGGAGAGAGAGAGAGGGAGGGAGAGAGATAGAGAGGAAGTGAGAGAGAGAGGGAGAAAGAGAGGGAGAGAGAGATACCAGCTGAGATAAATAAGGCCAATAATGTTAGATGCTAATAACAAGTGACAGATTTACTTGGCCAATAATGAACTTGTCATAAGGTGATGATTATTTTGCTCAGTTTTGCTGTGACTTAAAACATGTGACGAAGCAAACACCCAATTGCTACAGAAATCCAAATATATAAACTTCTTTTTCTTAAAATTCCTACAAAATAGGCCTTAATTCTCGCGCAACACTACTCTTTTCCAAATTTGGCGCCGTCTTCGAGAGAATAATTACGGTGTGCACGAACCAGCATTAGGGTACGGTACTCGCTGGATCATGACACGCTGTCCTGACGGGACGGCGCCCATCGGCCGTGCTTGTCCTACGTAGTGGGCGCCCGGCATCGCCTGCGTGGTGTGAATTCCGTATGGTTTAGTTTCTCAACACTTCCCTTTCAGGACACACTAAAAAGGCATTATAAATAGCTAAATCAAGGATTAAATAGTTAAACGAGATTGTCCGCCTTTTCAACATCAGAATGGACTTTTCTTGCCCGCAGCACACCTTTGTCAAAAGAAGGCGGCAAAAACTGCAACTTCGCCCAAATTGAATTCAAGTAACGAAGGGTATTTTTTTTAAATACTTTTCACTCTACTAACTCTCAAGGGGTTTATATATCTCGGGAAAACAGGAATGGTGGATCGTGGATAGCCATGAAACATGTGATTTCTTAATGGATGCGCCGCTATTAATATAGAGTTTATAAAAACGATTTTTTATTAAGCAACCTGCTGTGGTGGTGGCCATTGTTGCGCACCCGGGTAGCCGTATCCTGGAGGCGGCGGAGCGACCTGCCCAGGCATGCCTGCTGTCAACAAATATTCTCATCTAATAGAAGCCCAAAGAACATGAAGTTAAAATGTTTTTCTAAACAAAATTCTAAAACTGCCAGCCTTTTAACCAGTTTAACAAACGATAGTAGCTTAAATCTCACCAAGTAATATAAACTCTTTTACAACTTGAAAAGGCATTTTGTGTGTTTAAAAGGGATATAATTCACAAACATTAGGATTTAAAGAATATTAAGAATTAAAGTAGTATGCCACTTTAACAAAACAAAGAAAAAAGAAAGTAAGCAAGTAACGAACCATGCGTGGTCATGATCATTCTCGGCTGTTGCTGATAGGGAGAGACGGCTTGCTGAGGATGTTGCTGCACTGCCCCGGAGACTGGCTGCGGAGTGCCTGGCGCCTGTTGCATCTGCTGCATATGGGCTGAAAAAGACAACGACAACACTATTTTCATTTATATTCTGCTCTTCTAATTAATCAATCTAATTCAGCAATTGTGCTCTCTCTCAAATGTATATTTTACCTTCAACAACAGAAAGAAAAATTACTTCGCAAAAATTCAACCAAAATCAAACAATAGAAGATCTGCGTATTTACTGTTGCTAAAAAAATGATGCGCGGTACAGTTTGCCTTTGATGAACTAATGAACTTGCGTTCTTATAAGCAACCAATTGTGTAGAGGACATCAAATGAGTAAAAAATAATGAATAATAGAGGTACATGGACTATGCCCGGGAATCGGAGACTGAAAGGGTGGTTGTTGTACGTGTTGGTGGAAGGGCGAAGGAGTTTGCTGAGGGTCTGGATGCCCTCCAGGATAGCCTCCGCCTGGAAATGGAACCAGTTTTTCAAATTTGGAAAATTATAATATATATCAATTGAAACTAGATAAAAATCCACATGTTCGACTGGCGCTTGCGGTTGAAATATGGCATTCAGTGCATATTTGCTATATGCAATACGAATCTGATAACAATTTCGATAATGCTCGTACTTCCTTGGAAATTAAAACTATGTTAATAAGAATTAGAATTTTTTGTGCATTGTATCACAGATTTGTAATTCTGCGCGCAGAATTTTCTCGGTTTGATCAGCTGTATGCCGCTTGGAAAAAGAATGTGTTAGAAAACATCAAAAATATACCACAACTTGACTTTCTCGTTTGGCCAATCTAACAAGGCTTTTTGTTAATGTTTTAGTCACACTAATATGCTATTGTGAGATAACTATACAAATAAAAGCGAATAAATTATCATAGAATATGTAGGAAAGTAGTAAAACTGACCCGGCGTCTGCGCCATCGGACTGCCCATGGGACTTGAGCCGACAGCACCTGATCAAGAACAACGTTTCTTCTATGAGCAGTTTTTAATGACGAAAAGGAAATTTCGCACAAGATTTAAAAACATATTAACATTAAAGTATAAAAATGATATAAGTAAAATGAAAGGAAAGAAGAAGAAGAAATGCGTACTCATGGGAGTGCCGCCGCCGGCATGTTGCATTGCAGCCGTTGAAGCTGCTTGCTTCCGATGAGCGTTACCAGTTGCTGGCTTGCGAAGCCTGCACAAGTACCAATTCACTACAATCATTGCGAATCATTCAGTATAAACCATGCAAGAAGCAACGCGTAGTAACAGTGAAACTTATAAAACGGGCAAAAGCGTGATAGTAAGACTGGGAAATGCAGATAGTTGAAGAAACAAAGTGCCATTGCAACTTCACAGGTAGATTTTATCTATGCACAGTTTTTTCCGAGATTTAAGCGGCATAACCTAGCGGCGCCGCTTGATGATTGCTCTCGGAAGCGGGGGTGGGAGGGCGGAAAAGAGTTGGAGGCTTACTCTGCGTCTCTGACCCTTCGCCTCCTCTCCGTTCGGACACCACATACACTCTGCACTGGTCTGGCGCGACCACGCCGAATCGAGGGCCACTCTCGCTGCTCTGGCACTCTCTGTTCCTCTCTTCTTTTGAACTTTCTCTCTCTTTCTTTTCCATCTCCCTTCTTTGTTAGGTACAACAGTATGAGATCTAAAGAGTTGGGTAGCGAGTTATCCGATAAAAGTTGGAAGTATAATCACATAACGGCTGCCTATACCTTGCAATATCGGAGAGATGGAAGCAGAGAACGAGAAATCGAGAGAGAGAGAGAGAGAGAGAGAGAGAGGGAGAAAAAGACACAGAGAGTGGATCTAGGTGGTCTTGTATATTTCACTAAATGTGCAAACAGGCGTATAGATACAGGATCCTCTTGGACTTGACTAATTCTGCTTAATTTCAAACGAAGAGCTAGCTCGGCCGAAGAATAAAATGAATGCAGAAAACAAAGCGAAAAAGCTGTAGCTCGTTCAGGCAAAATGGCACTTCCACATTGAAATTTTAGACGTGCGACAGAAGAAAACAATGTTTCAGAAGTCCCGATCACTATTCATTTTACAAGTGATTCGATATAATCAACTCGACCATACGAATAACTTGGTAATAAGTAGCGTTATTTAATAGTTTATTGTTTATTCGCCAGAAATCATGTAAATATTCTCATCCATCGTAGAACAAAACGGTCCCAATCGGGTGTACGAGATCATCACGGAATACGAATGAAAAGAATAACAACAAGGTGGTAAAGAGGCGAAATTAGCGATGCTCTAGGAAACAAATTGATGGCTATAGTGGGGAACTAGCAAGCTGGGAAGAAGCTTGATATATAGACAAATAAATAAAGAGTGTAAAATATGCAATAGAGGGAGGAGGCGGAGGGTATACTTGTCAACAAATAATAGCAGTTGTCTCCGTGCCTACTTCTTCTTGAGCAACTCGTCAATCTCGGGAATCGCCTTCTTCAGGGACGAGTACTGCTCCGTCGATAGAGAGATGCCCTTCTTGCCTGGCTTCATCTTCCCGGAATTCTGAGGATAGAACAGAACCCATTATAGTAAAAATAAAAGAGCGCACTAAACTAGAAGCCTATATCTTATTCTACAATACATAGAAAGACTTTTAATCATTTTCTAGATGGTATACTTTCATAAATACCTCCAAAACACCACAACTTGCAATGGCCGTGAGATAGGAAGAACCCGTCTGATTCTACACCACTCACCTTGTCCAGATAGTACTCGCGAATGTCGATGAGGCACTTGCCCTTGAACTCGCGCACCACGGCGTACTTCATCCTTCCGAGTTCGATCATCTCAAAAGGTGTTCAAGCAATGTTAGCTTACCTTCGGCTTATCGAGAAGCTACATTAAACACGAAAAGATCTTTAATAGGACGATAACCAATCATAAGTCCAACAAATATGACTAGCCGAATTAAAAGAAGGTCGGCGCATGCGCTGTGTTGGACAACCCCCCCCCTCCCCGGCCTGCTCAAAATCCCGTTGAACCCCCTCTCCCCGGATGAAATATTTTTTGGTTGGAAAACGGCGCTTTTTCCCCAATAAAGCTGATTTTTTTTTTACAATTTCGGCTTTGTACTACCTCCACCCCCCCCCCCCCGCGGCCTGGAGTCTTGCGCCGGACTTTGTTCAGCACTGATGGGCATGGAAAAGTATGAACTTAAATCTTGAACCTCGCCGCCATCGTCATTCGTCATGTGCTTGCAGGGCTCGTCTTCCTTTGCCTTCTTCACTGGCGTCTTATCCTCGACTTCTTCGGAAGAGGATGACTCGTCGCGAACTCGCTGAAATATTCAAGTTCTTACAAAATAGCGACGCAATGCGGGTAGTATTCAGTATGCCAAGTCTTAACTAGATAGAAAATCAATGAGGATATATTTCCATAATGCTTGGAAAACTGAACGTAATAACCAAGCCAACTTCGCCTACCAATGAAAAAATTGTAGCTTTTTTAAAAAGTAATGCGAATATGTGAAATTTCAAGCGAACCTTGGCCTTTTTCTCCTTCTTCTCCTTGGACTTCTTCGTCTTCTTGCTCTGCTCGGCGTCCGAGTCCGAATCGCTGCTCATTTTTATAAAGCCTAAACATAGATTATGTGCACTAAGGTAAAGCTGGCGAGAAAACGAGGCGGTGGCAGAATATGCAATACCGCCCGTGCAGGAACCATGAACACAATTTGGAAATGCTTTGGCGGCACGCTGGGATTCGGTGCTATTCAATAGTTGTACCATATTGTACCCGACAAGAGTGCACTAATGCGATAAAATTGCAATGGCTTTGATTTTTATTTATTTATATTTTAATTAATTTGAAACAATTTTCAACCGAATAATGCATTACCTAATGGTAAGCATTGTCAGGGGTGGACAAAATGCGCCGGCCCGCGAATACTCATAACGCAACTTTTTGGTTCATCAGATCAAAGTCTCTTGTTCTCTCTCTCTCTCTCTCTCTTTCTCTCTTCCCTCTCTCTCGCTCACACCGATACACGCACACGCACAACTACGCCTCTACTTGTTGCTCCTTCAAATCTCATTCCCACCTCCATTCCACTTCGAGAATGCACGGCATCCACCCGGTTGCTTCCTTCTCCTCTTCTTCTTGGTCCGTTGTCGCTGCTAGTGACTTGTTTCTCGTGCTCTCGTCCGCTGACCCAGAGCAGCTACTCCGTGAGTACCGCGTCCTTCCACTTTCATCGCTGCCCACTTCCAGCGACTTCGGAGGTCGCGACCTCTTCCCAAGTGGCTGTCGCTTCAACGTCCGCATCTTGCATGCTGATCATCCACAGAGTCCAGTCGTATTTCTCAATGAGCGAACTCTCGCCACTATCGAATGTCACTCCAATGATGGCCCCAACTGGCGGCTGATGTTCGTCCGAGTTGATGACTGTTCCGAGTCTGCCATCTCGCGCTCAGCCGCCTTCCGCCTCTCGACTCTCAATGGCGCGGTGCCGCAGCGAATGCTTCGCATTAGTTCGAGCGACGCGCAATGCCTCGAGCTCAACCTGTTCGTGTCGAGGGCGAAGAGCATCGAACTGTTCAAGTTGGAATGCGATGGCGCCAGTGACGTCACGATTACGTGTCAACAGGTCTGCATGGTGTGGTCGAGGTCGCAACGAGAGCGCATGATGAACCGGGCACAATTCAAGGTTGGCGGGAATTCAAGTTTGGCACGGACGAAAGAAGGCACTGTGGTCAGAAGATTAAGCAGTCATAGCCCATCCATAACTCTTGTTAGGAGAAGCTTCGCAGACTTCCCTTTTCAGCATGATTTGAGCTCATTGAAGAGGCTAGCCTCGTACGCTACACTTGATAGATTACTTTGTCTCTGTAATTGCACGTTTCTTTTTGTTTCAAAAAAATTTTTTGGTACTATTATGTGTTTACTTCTCAAAACCCCAAATTTTTTCCAAACAAATTTTTTTGCTTTATTTAATGCGAGGTAGCCGAATATGAAGTTCGTTTTGATCGACTTCGCCGTTTTCGAAAGTTACGGTACGTTTACGATATATGATTCATTTGCTCCATATAGCCTAAAAATCTCTACGAAGCGGTGATTTGATGCGAGGAAACCGAATATAAGGTTCGTTTTGTATAATTTCAACATCTCAATAAGTTACGGTAGGTGTACGGGATCCGCTATGAGAGATGATGATTATCTGGTTGTTTCTCTGGTGCAAAAAGTTCGAAATCACTAGCGTGGTCTTTTCAACCTTTGGAATCAGCTAACTTCTTGAGATGTCGAAATCAAACAAAACCAACCTCATATTCGGTTTCCTCGCATCAAATAACCCTTCTGGTGCAAGTTTCAGCAGAAAAATTGTTTGAAGAAGTTTGGAGTTTTGGGTAATCAAACCGAAATAGTACCAATCTTCTGTTTAAGAATAAGGAGATGAGAGTATTATTACGAATACTGTAAAAATGCAAATTTACTTAATTAAACATATGTATATTTAAAGGTGCACGAAACTCAACCGTAATCTATTTGCATTTTGTATAATTTCAACATCTCAATAAGTTACGGTAGGTGTACGGGATCCGCTATGAGAGATGATGATTATCTGGTTGTTTCTCTGGTGCAAAAAGTTCGAAATCACTAGCGTGGTCTTTTCAACCTTTGGAATCAGCTAACTTCTTGAGATGTCGAAATCAAACAAAACCAACCTCATATTCGGTTTCCTCGCATCAAATAACCCTTCTGGTGCAAGTTTCAGCAGAAAAATTGTTTGAAGAAGTTTGGAGTTTTGGGTAATCAAACCGAAATAGTACCAATCTTCTGTTTAAGAATAAGGAGATGAGAGTATTATTACGAATACTGTAAAAATGCAAATTTACTTAATTAAACATATGTATATTTAAAGGTGCACGAAACTCAACCGTAATCTATTTGCATTTTCCTTTTTTTATTACTGCAGCCTCGTCCCTCTCTATAGCCCGGCAAAATGCGTGAATTCAAGATTGACTTTCTTCCCTTTTAAGTACGTCCTAGCGCCGGCGCTCGAAATCTATAGCTGGCGCTGCAGCAACCACGGCCCTCCAGCAGCGCTAATAAAGTTTGGCCATCGTGGGCTGCTACAAGGCGGGAAAAACGTGATTTGAAAAAAATTGCGCGAAAATTTAATTTTCTTTTTGAATTCGCGGTATCATGATAAAAATACGATAATATTGGGCTGACGCCACATTGAACATAATGGCAATTTGCCAAGTATTTGTCATCTTGCGGTTCCGCCTTGTCTACTCATCGACGAGTCATCGTTTACTCCGAGCGACTTAACACTGGTCGACAACCATCCTGGATCGTCATTTTAGATGAGTCTCAATTACTTTGTTTCAGTTTACATTGTCATTAGTCTACGTTTGCAACGTGTGGTGGCTTGTGGTTATCTTGTTGAGGTGATGCGGCGTATTGGTCTCTGCTCGTCTCGTTTCGTTTGTGTCGTGTGGGTGTGCGTGATGCCTTGCTGTTTCAGCTGCATCGCCTTGCTATTGTTTCAGGTTTCCTTGTTATGTTAAGTGTGTGTGTGTTGATGCATGCATATAAAAAAGCGCTTTATTTATTAACAATGTTGGCAATTTGAAAGTTTATTCAAGAAGATTATTTTTATTTTACTTATTCAAGAAGATTATTTTTATTTTACTTATTTATTACGTTGATTTCCTGCGCTGGACTAATTGAGATTAGGGCAAACTATCATTTCTCTTCTTCTTAAATAGTTCTTTCATTACCACTTATTGTTGTCGTGGAGAGCATTCATGACGGCGAAGTCTGCCAGTTCCGCTCGCCATCTCATCTCTTCATTTCTGATTGGAGCGTACTGCTTTGCACGTCTCTTTTCTTCCTGGTGTAGCGCTTCAATTGGCTGATCGGAGAAGAAGGCCCAGCTGCCATACCTTTCAACCATCTGGGGCACATGAGCAATGAGGCCGTGAATTTTTGGAGTCCTGTTCTGCTGAGGTATGGCAATTCTAACAAGGTCTTCGAACTTTCTGATGTGCTCCAAAAGTTCACGCTTCTCATCATCATCCAGGTCATAGGGGGTAGACAATCTGCTTATGCTCTTCAGTTCCTTCATGATTGCAATTTTCTCAGAAATGTTCTGCTCCTCGGGGAAGAGTGACCAGAGAGCTTCTGGTTGTTCTAGGCATCTCTGGACGTGATTGCCAACAAGACACTGGCCGAATGCTTGGAGGTCAGCTCCGATGCTGCGGAAGCTGGCATCCAGTGCCTGCTGGGCCTCCCCTGTCTTCGTTTCTGAAATTCTCTCAAGAGCCTTCTTTTTCTCCTCCAGTTCTGCTCTCTTCGCATACAGCTGGGTTTCTTCTCTCCCACTTTGTTCAACGCATTTTGGGCCTGCTCTTTCGTCTGCTAGAGGACTTCGGTGTCATTGCCAGGGGAGGGGCCATCTGGGACGGGTTGTTGGGTAGGGCAACTCCTATAACCCCCCTTCTCTCATCAACTTCTGGCTGTAAAAATGGCATTTCATCATCACTGTTTCTCATCGTAACTGCAAATAGTAAATGATATAACATAATGTTTTTTTTAATAGTTTTATTGAAACAAAAACTCGCGAACAACAATATAACAAGTAATAACGCGTGATTATGAACTATTAATTTAAAAAAAGGTAGAGTTGAGGGGGGGGGAATATCCTTCGAGATACCTGCAACGAAGAAGTGAATCAGCATCTAACACTTAATCCTCTCACTCGCTTAAAGGAGCCGTACTGACTGTTAAACTTTTGCAGAATGAAGAAGGCGCCAGTGACGGAAAACTGGGGGTCATCATCCGAGATACCTACAATGAAGAAGAGAATCAACATCTAACATACAGTTAATAGAACGAACCATGACTTGTGCTGTAGTAAAAAAAAGATACGAAGAGAGGAGGAGGGAGGAGTGGAGTTGGCCATCATTAGAGTAAACTGAGCAGAAATAAAGTGGATATCACGTGCGATTCATGAACGGGGCTTGTGTGATAAAAATATAACAAAAAAACCTTAAAGATGCGAGTGGAAGAAGAGGAAGACGAAGAAGATCCGCGTGAGGAAGAAGATGAAAAGAGGAAGAAGAAGAGGAAGAAGACGACCGGGACCTTCACAAGATATGAATTAAATGAGGCACCACTTCATATGCATTTCAGACTGAAAAGAAACGTCAAGTGCGATTCATGAACAGGGCTTGTGTGGTTAAAAGATGAAAAACCTCAATCATAGAGTGTAGAGCATCACTGAGACGTGGAGTCGCGGGAAGTAGAAGAGGAAGAAGAAGAAGAAGCGCCGCGCGAGGAAGATGAAGACGAAGAAGAAGATGAGGACGAAGAGGACGACGAAGAACGAGACCTACACAATATATGAATTAAATGAGGCATCATTTCATATGCATTTCAGACCGAAAAGAAACCTTTTCTTATTCTCCTTTTCCTTCTCTCGACCACGTCCTCTTTCCTCCTTCTTATCGTTCTCCTTCTCTCTCTCCTTACGGCGCTTCTCATCTTCTTTTTCCTTAAGAGGCTTCTTCTCCGCCTCCTTTTCCTTCTTTTCCTTGGCCTTCTCCTTCTGCTTCAGCTGCTTCTCCTTCTCCTCAGCTTCCTCAGACTCGAGCTTGGCCAGCTTCTTCTTCAGCTTTACAATCTTCTTCTGTCTCTTCTTCCGCTTCTCGCATTCTGGCACGTTCTCCTTGCGCTTCCTGTCGTCAATTCTGCAATTAAACCTTTCGCTCGAACTGAAACGGCATAAAATGTTCTAAACTGACTTTTCGAGGGCCGCCTCGACGCCCTTCTACACCTCCTCCTCGATCTGCTTGGCCGGCACGAACGGCTGCCTCTGCCAGCCTCGCCCACCTCGCCAGCCTCTTCCGCGTCCGTAATAGCTCATTAGAACCTAAAAAATTTAGGACTAAATTAGCAACAGTTACATCAAATGGCGATTTGAAAAGAAAGTGGAATTTCCTGCGTCCTAAATCCCAAAATGTGTCCTAAACATTATGCGCTGGGCTGCTACGCAGCGAGTAGTAAACACAGTAGTGACAGTGAGTAAACACAGTAAAAATTGACGATTGCTATTACTGCCCGTGATTAGCGTTTTTACTTAGGCGTGGATTGCCGTGGCAACACCCACACGCTAATACACTCCTACGGCTACGTCGCCGGCCCGGCGTCCGCGCTCTACCGACGGACGACCGCGAGCGAAGCGGACGAAGACCGGACGTTCAGCTCCGTCGACTACCACGCGCTATGCGACGAATTCGCGCGCGCGACCACGCGATGGCCTGAGAAGTTCACCGGCGTGCAAAGATTCTTGTTCTCGGTGAACGAGCCCATTGAGTGTCAGGTTAGTTAGTTTATATTCGCTTTTCTTATTTTGTTTTCTTAAATTTAAAATAGTTCTAAACATTTATGTACTATTTCATGTTTGGTTTCTAAATTAAAGAGCTTTAATAAGCAATCACTAGGGTTCAGCCCATTCTTTTTTCCGGATGCACCCGCTGTGAGAAGATCCGTGCGAGAATTTATTCACTGAACGAAAGCAGCCAGAAATTAAAAGATTTGAGCTCGAAGTGAAGATGACCGATCTCGACCTCGGTCGCTCGACGACGCTGATGCTGCGAGAAGTGCCGAGCGATTGGAATAAAACGCTGAGCCCGGAGAGCGTCGTGCACTCTCCAGGCGGGCGAGTCTTCTTCGTCCTCGAGCGTATTTTATATCAGGCATGCCTTAACCATGTTTTACTTTTCTTCGCTGAAACATCTTTTTCTTTTCCTTTATGCGCACGGTCATTTAAGCAGTGCAAAAATCGATCCTCAGCGCCCGTGCTTAAATGACTAGGCCGTGACGCGACCTTAGAGAACGCAAGGCGTTTCCGTGCGTATCCGCAATCCAAAATTGCTGCGCGGGATACAAAAAAGTGCGACCGCAACGCATGCTTGCTCGCATTGCGGTCACGATACAAGCTATTCGCCTTAAACAATCCTACCGTACTTTAGCAAAAAAATTGGCACTCGGCCAATTTTGTCGTCCCGAGCTTTTAACAAATAAGACAAATTCAAATATAATTTGAACGCGCTTCATCAAACTGACTATCGAGAGACTGATATCCCACGGTGTGTTAAGGCGATACTTCGTAACATTTTAGTGTAGCGTCATCGACATTCCATGAACTTAAGACCGGGGAGGTATACGGTAACACTAAATAAAGAGACGCCATGTTATCATACGTTAAAATTTTGAATTTTGAGATCTCCTGACACGAATTCTTTCATATTGTAGCTTTTTACTAAGTATCATATTTGCACTGCGCTAATACGCCGTGATCCTTAGAGGATCGCTTTTAGAGGACCGTGTGCGGGCACGGGGCATACAAATTCTTCCGTTTGAGAGTACACCAAATACGGTAATTTTCCGCATTGCGCCCATTTGCCAAGGCACAACTCTAGATTTTTCGTATTGCACAGCACTTTGCCCCATTCACTTGTTGGGAAACAACCCTCCTCTCACTGTTGCTCTGTTCAGATCCAAGAGAATCATAAGGGACAGTGATGACTCAAAAGAGTTCTTAAAGAAAGTAGATTAGCTATTAGGGAGGTAGCAGCAACCTATCTCACAGGGTTCACACCCCATATAAAAATTTGCAAGATTTTAAGTTCACCAAATATGAGATACTACACCGTCGCAACAAGTCATAAGTTTTCCGCTCAGGACCACCTCTTCGTGACATAGAAGAAAATTGATGATTACCATCATCACCAAGTGGACCGTGAAATAGGCATGGTGTGGGGAGTAGTGAGGATGGGTTTGAATGTTGATGTGCAAGTTGGCCGGGTACGGTAGCAGTTGAGCAAAGAGTTGAAGAGGAGGGAGTAGACATTTCTACGATCGCTGGTCGTAGAGTGTAGGTGACTTCGTTTTTGAAGGTGTTTGCCATAGTTTTGTTTTTTCAGGAGTTGTTTGTTGAAGAATTGGTTGGTTGTGTTAGTTTCTAACACTTTCATTTAGAATTGCTAGTTTGTCTGCATGGCGGTTTTTTACGGTTTTAATTCCAGGATATCTGATGAGCGGATCTAAGTTTGGCGGCTGTTCGGCTCAAGAGCCAGCGGAGTTAGAGCCAGATGTAGGTTTGCAGTCTACCCGAGTAGCGCTCCTTCCTGTCCGCTCGGAGAGGAGCCACGAGTATCCGTAAAAAGGTAGTTTTCTGTTGCATTGACCGTAGGGTCAACCCCCCACAACCAGAGCTGGTTGCCCTCCCTCATGGGGAGGAAGACGGGTCCTCATGGGACCCGTTTGTCCGTTTGCAGTCCCTTGATGAGGGGCTGTAAGCTAGTGTGGTAAGAGACGGGTCCTCATGGGACCCGTATCCGTTTGCACTCCCTTGATGAGGGACTGTAAACTAGTATGAGTAGTTCGGCCAGTTAAAGGTGGTTTTAACGCCGTTCTGTTTGCAGTGATGCGGTTTCACGTGAGGCCGATGGCTGAAGCGGTCTCCGGGCGGGAGCAGGCGGAGCTGGGTCAAGAGGAGCCTGGTTAGTAAGCGGGTCACCCTTCCTCAGTTTGGTCGCAGACCCGGTTACCTTTTTTGAATGAGTAACCGAGTAGTTAGTTGGAGTCTTTTATTTTTCGAGGTGATTTCGGCCCTCCTATGGGACCCCTAATCGTTTAAAATTCAACTCTATCAGTTGGAATTTGTAGTCGATCTGTTTGCAGTGGGGCGGATTCCCGCTAGCGCGAGCGGGATCAGGCGGAGAGGCTCGTCGAGTGAAGAGGAGCCTGGTTAGTATACGTGTAATCGGCTACTCCTCCATGCATAAGAGAGTGGTGTCACAGCGGCTAGTTTCGTAAGTGTCGGGATCTCGCTTCCTCAGTATGTTACCAGACCAGTTCCTTTTTTCATGAATGAATGACATGGTTGTTAGTTGGAATGTTTTCTTCCCTTGAGGGGATTCGCCCCTCCTACGGGGCCCCTATTTGTTAAGAATTCAACTCTATCAGTTGAAAGTGATTTTATAGTCGATCGAATTGCAGTTGTTCGAGAAAGAGCAAGGCCGATGGCGGAAGCGCTCTTCGCGCCTATGAGGCGGAGTCGCTCCACCATCTGAAGAGGATGTGGGTTAGTAGAGGAGTTTAATGCTTAGTGCCCAGATTTACTTTGCGTAAATAAGTAGGTTCACATATCAGTGAGGTTGGCCTAACTATGGGCTGGAGAACTCAAGCAGTGCCCATAATCTTGGCTGTTTATCGTTCAGTCACCTTGGGAGTCCTCCCTCATGGGTGAGCTAGGGGTAGCAGCTAGGACCCCTACCAGTTTGCGGTTCAAATGGGCATCTAGCTATGTTGTCAAAAATTCTGAAACGGAGATACCGACCGCTGAGCAAGGGCAAGATAAACAGTGATTGTTTGTTCAGTCCAGTCGTTGCTAGGGTCAAAGGGACACAACATAGATGATGTTTTCTTCCCTCAGGTGGAAAATTTCGGGTTCACAATTGCAGCCCACATTCGTGTCGTAATAAGACAGTCAGAACTCGAGATTTTTCAGTTAGGAATTTAACTCGATAGTTATAGTGAGATGTGTTACCAGGACTAGGTCAGTTAAGTGGTTTTTAACTGTATATGTCTTGCAGTTGATTAGGACGGTGCGAGCTGCGTGAGGAACTCTCCCTCATGGACAGAGCAGAGAAGGCGGATTCATAGCTGGAGGCCCTCTTCTCCATCCAGAAGCTGAAGCAGCGAGGGACAACCACGAGGAAAATGGTGCGACCCGCTCTACCAGGAGGCACAGGAGAGAGGAAGCGATCAGGTTAGACATGGAATTAGTCATGGATGTTAAAAGGGTTCTGGACCACTTCGGAGGTTACCCTGGAAACTTAGAAGAAGTAACAGGCGGTCAAGGCCAGAAGAGAGTTACTTACGGACCAGGGCTGGTCAATTAGCAGGCGTTTAGCGGCGGAAGCCATGGGCAAAATCAAACTAGGTACGTCCTGGGAAGTAGGGGCTTCCATGGCCTTGCTCACGGTTCGCTTTACCTCGTAGAGGGAAGGCTGGTATAATTACTTGGTCATCTCCTTGAATGGGAGATTCCCTCGGTCTCAGGGGCACAAGCTGATGTTGTTTGTCCCGTTTTTTTTTTGAAAATTGCGGGAAGTTCAAATAATATTCTTGGCAGCAATTTGGCGCGAGGTTTGAAAATTTTTCTCATAGTAAGCAAAAGTGAATGGAATTCTACTATTCCAATGTGCTGTGTATTGGTTTATTCCCTCAAGACAACAAAGAAAAATGGAAATAACGATTATTGTAAAGGTAAGAAAAAAACGAAAAGTCGGCCCTTTTTACAGTTTGGCACGCCACAATTCTGTCAAACCGGAAGGACGCGGGATATGAAATATTATACTATATTTTATTACATTACTCGATAACAAATAGTACGCATTCCTTTGTGACATAACCAATTGCTCCCTCCATTCTAGATGCGCCTGGGAGGCGTGGCTCCACTGAGTGAGATCGCCCTCTCCGTGTGCTGGTCGCTGCTCTCTCCGAGTGTCTCCGCCCAGCTCAAGAATGACTCTTGCTTTGACTCTCGCTCGATTGTACGCTCTCTGTATTAACAATACTAAAACAGTACTCTGTCGCGCTCTCTTAATTCCATGAATAATGCGTAACTCATGACTTATAAATAATTAAACAAGTAAATATGAAAGTAATAATATAAATATACAATGTATTCCAACACGTGCTAGCGAGATGGGAAAGAACTTCGAGAACGCTTGTCTGGACGGCATCGACATCTGGTTTTCCACAATGACGCTAATTAGGTTGGAACAGAGCCTAGGACCCTTCCCCTTCTTTCCGGTGGACAAGAAGGGAGCGTTTCTTCGCGCACGAAGAATTTTCAATTTTTGGGCTTCCGTCCAACTATACGGCATTTTTGTTCGCGCGAAGAATAAAAATGTTCACATTTTGCTCGTATCTTCTAACCATAAATACAATTTTATAGAAATAAATCATGAAGGCCGGGAGAATAAGAGTGGGAGGAGAGGGAGACAAGGGATGAGAGAGAGAGAGAGTGGAAAGGGCAGGAGAGAAGCCACTCCTACGGGCAGTCGCAGGTCGAGGCCGAGGGGACGGCGTCAAAGGAGAAGCAGTGAGCGAGATGGAAGTCGACTAGGTCACCGATCGATGGCAGCTAAATATATTTATATTATTATTTGATGACATTTTCTTTACTTACTTATATTAGAATGAAAAAGGTACAAATCAAATTGTAGTTTGAAAAGTTATGGACAGCGAAGCCACAGCAGTCCTCTCTGCCTACCTCTTCGATCGGGTAGTGCAACGCGCACTGCAAGCACAATTTTTTCAATAATTTTTAAAACTTGATTAAGTGTCTTTAAACAATTAAATTATACCTTCATGGAGACGTCCTGGTAGGCGACACTGAGCTGAATGTAGCATTGCACTTCGGAAGAGAAGCGAATCGAATCGAAGTAGACCAGGAACGGCAGAGAGCTGTTCCTGAAGGAGGGCAAGGATCAATGACTCTGGTTTTCAACAATGACCCTAATTAGGCTGGAGCGGAGCCTAGGACCGTTCCTGGATTCTCTAAATTTGGTCGACCAAAACCCTAATTAGGGTTCAAGTTTTGCCTAATTAGGCACATGTAGCAAACTTTATACGGCATGCATAGAATGACATAAATGAACATTAATTGCCGTTATGCCTCCTTAAGGAGGCATAACGGCGGCGGCGAGTCGTGTGAGAGTTCGCCGCGAGGCACGGCGGCCGCGTGTCGTACGAGAGGCAACTTTTCGCACGTTGCATCCTTACTGAAATTGAAAGCATCGAGTGAAAGATGATGAAAATGGAAAACTTTAACTTACTTGTGCGGCGCGACACTTGTTCCAAACAGACACTTGGTCCAATGGCACTTGGCCCAATGGCACTTGGTCCAATGGCACTTGGCCCAACTGACACTTGGTCCAATGGAACTTGGCCCAATCGCACTTGGCCCAATTGACATTTGGTCCACTTAACGCTAAAAAAGTTATGATAATAAGATTTTAACGTTAAATTTAACCGCTACAAAGTTTTAAGAGGTATACATGGTAAAAAGTGAACATACCCGCTTGGTGCTGTCGATAAACTAGTCGTCGTCCCTCTGCGTCGTCAAAACGAACACAGAATCCTCAAACAGAACATGAATTACAAACGGAAAGACAAGCAAACATGTTCTAACGAAAAAGCAGTTCTTCTGCTTTATTTTCATTTTCAACTCGAGGATGACTATTCCAAATCGTTGCCGCACCAAAACATACGGTCTGCGCACCAAAGACGTTTAGGCTAGAAACTGCCTAGACTAGGGAGGCGTTTGCCTAATTAGGCTAGGAATCCCGCTCCAGCCTCGCTAGGGTCATTGTGAAAAACCAGAGAACTGATCAAGAGACTTAAGAAAAGTTGCGCTATTATTCAGAAAAGATTCGTACACTTTACTTTTCACAAATATAATTTGAATTTCCCGCCTGCGCTTGCGCGCAGCGCCGCGCGATGGGGAGATTCCGATGAAGATTCGCTCGCGGGCGAGTTCGGCCGGCTTCATCTTGGAACACATCTCGCACGAACTCTCCAAGAAGACGGATTATTCATGGTAAAAGAAACTAAATAAACTAAATGTTATTTTTTAAAGAAATGGCGCCGCTGACCATAACTGAAGATGAACTGGCTCGGGACGTCTTATGATAAACGAATCAAAATGTGTTCTGCTAGTTACATACTAATTGTTATGATCAGTAATTGTATACACAAGAAATGGCCCAATGTGAGAAGAAACGCGCCTTCGTACGGCTGCAACGCGTGGAGCTCACTGCTGCCGAGAGCCGCGGAGAGGAAATGGCGCAATGGAATTTCAGTAGCTGCACAAATTATTAAGTTAATTTTTTAAGCTAAGGCGGGAAAAAGAGTTCAAATAAATTGTCCTGACGATGATGGAATCGAGAGTTGGATGGAATGTGCCGGGGGAGCGCTGGAGTTGGAGGATTTTTAATTAGCGGGGAACTGCGGTTGTGGCGATGCCTGCACAAACATTATTAATTAAGTAATTAATTATTTATTTATATAAAACTTATTTTTTAGTACCCCTTTTCTTGAAAAAAAAAAGAATCTTCCCCGAAAATACGGCCTCAATCCAGGACTCTCCCAGACGCTGACCATGGACTCTGCGTGGATGCTCGGAATGTCTCGCTCTGCCGGCCGAGCAGTTCGTGCGCTCGCCGAGTCATTCTCGAAGATTGTCTGCAGCAATTTTTGAATTACTTAACGAGTTACTGAATGAAGATAATACCGAGGCCAAGCGGCAAGAGTCGCTCGCTCCGCTCTTCTTCCTCTGCCGGGTGCTCCTCGTCAGGAAGGCCTCAAGGGAGTGGCGCATTTCCTCCGACTGAAAGAATTGTAAATCTGATCATTACTTATTATGTTTTTGGTTGAAAATATTATTTTTACCTCAAAATAGGATTTATAATTTCAGTGGGAGCGGAGCAAATGGAGGTTTCTCGAAAAAAGGAGTTCTCTTCAGAGACTGACAATCTTTTTGCTCTTCTTCTTGCCGGGATGCGACGACTGAAGATCGGCCAAATTCATGTCATCCTAAAGAGAAGAGAGCATTTGTCGCACCTAATGAAATGCGCAATTAAAATATCAAATCTACAACGAATGATGAGGATTCATGTACAATTGAGAGGCTGCGAGGCGCGCGAGAGGCCGAGGTCACCGGCTCGTCGTACTGTAATTGAACCGTTGAATTTAAAACACTTACTTATTTTAATGAATTAATATAATTCGTCTTAAACAATCCATGATTTCTTGGAGTGAATCCTCTCATTTTCGTATGGCTGAAAATGAACAGACTATTTACTAGCTCAGAAGATACGGTAGATAAAAATACATTTTGAATTGCCGCGCGTACCTCCGTGCGAATGTCCTTCTGAGTCGCGAGATTGACTGAAGTGCCACGCGCTCTTCTGCGAACTTCTTCTGAAATATCGAGTGATTATCGATTTGGATGTCAGAAACGGTCAGTAACTTGCTTAGTTTTCCTCTCTACTGATGCTAGAAAAAGGCATCAAACCTTTCTCTCCAGATCGATGGCCTCGAGAACTTCTTTAATGTTCATGTACCCCTGTAAAAAGTTGTTTCTTAGCTCGCTACCAAAACTGTAGTAAAAAGTAGAACGCGGTAGGGAGATCGCGAGGAAACGGCTGAACCTCACCGACTTCCTTCTTACGTCCTCTTAGCCCAGCCCACTTCCTCTAATCCCCGCCCACTTCCTCTTACACCCCCCCCCCCGCCTACTTCCTCTAAGCCCCGCTCACTTCCTCTTAGCCCCGCCCACTTAATCTTATCCCCGCCTACCTCCTCTAAGCCCCGCTCACTTCCTCTTAGTACCGCTCAGTTTAGAAATCCAACTATTGATTATATCTACATATATGTATACACTTATTGTCTAACTTGATTCTTACCGACTTATCAGCCTTTCGAACAATACAAAGGACGAACGAATGTGATAGTTTGAACTATGTATAACAGATGGACCTGAGATATAGAAGATATACATTCATGATCGCCTGATCGCCTTCTTGTCCCCCCATTCCTCTTAGAGTGTCAATTGAATCCCCTCACCTCAACTTTGGGGACGACGACGGCGATGAGGCTCGTCTTGAGACTCTCGCGGTGCACGAAGGACTGCGCTACGAAGCGCGAACTCATGTACGATTTTTTCCGGCGCTGGCGGCACGTAATCGCCCTCAACAATATTTATAATTTTTTTTATTCTTTTTAAACATAGTTAACGATGCCATACATATTTAACCGTGACGGCATGCACTTGAGTGGGATATCATCACATCACATACTTATTCACCACCACGTGCTTGACGCGTAATAAATCAATCAATCAATCAACCAAATGGTATGCATTGTCAGGGGTGGACAAAATGGGCCGGCCCGCGAATACTCATAATTAGTGGCCGCGGGTGTTCCGGACCCATTGCACAACTCGTCGCCAGCCACTTTACTCCTAATTTAATCATTAGACCGAAAAATGTCAGAGCTATTCGTAAGCAACCGCAAACTCCAAGTGCCTCGCCACTTTTTGGTTCTCTGGTCAAAGTCTCTCGTTCTCTCTCCCTCTCTCTCTCTCTCTCACTCTCTCTCTCTCTCTTTCTCTCTCTCTCTGTCTTCCCTCTCTCTCTTCCATCTATTTCGCTCACACCGATACACGCATACGCACAACTCCGCCTCTCCTAGTTGCTCCTTCAAATGTCAATCCCACCTCCAATCCACTTCGAGAATGCACGGCATCCACCCGGTTGCGTCACTCTCCTCTTCTTCTTGGTCCGTTGTCGCGGCCAGTGACTCGTTTCTCGTGTTTTCGTCCGCTCACCCAGAGCAGGTGCTCCGTGAGTACCGCATCCTTCCGCTTTCGACGCTGCGCACGTCCTGCGACATCGGCAGTCGAGAACTCTTCCTCAATAGCTTCTGCTTCAATGTTCGCATTTTAAACGCGGCTCACCCACCGAATCCAGTCGTTTTTCTCGATGAGCGAACTCTCGCCACCATCGAATGTCACTCCAATGATGGCGCTAACTGGCGACTGATGTTCGTCCGGGTCGATGACCGTTCTGAGTTGGCCATCTCCCACTCAGCCTCCTTCCGCCTCTCGCCTCTCGATGGCGCGGCCCCGCAGCGAATGCTTCGCATTAGTTCGAGCGACGCGCAATACCTCGAGCTCAAGCTTTTCCTGTCGAGGAAGAACAGCATCGAAGTATTCAAAGTGGAGTGCGAAGGTGCCTGTGACGTCACGATTAAGCGTCTAGACATCTGCATGGTGTGGATGAGGTCGCAACGTGAGGCCATGATGAACCGGGCAGAATTCAAGGTTGGTGGGAAAGTATCACGCGGACGATAGAAAGTAGTCAGAAGATTCAGTAGTCATAACTATAGCCCATCCAACTTAAATATTCGTGAATTCAAAGTAGAGAATACAGATAATTTCCTCAGGGCAGAGGGATTTTTGTGACTTCGGGACACTTGCAATCGAAGTTTCGACCTCAACCTGGCCAAATAAGGCGAAAAAACAAGACACTATTTATTCGCCTCGACCTCCTTTAATACGAGTTTCTTTTAACAATAAGAACAAAGAGATGAGAGTTAAAGGAGGGGTATTGTTATGAATACTGTAAAAAGGATAATTTATTTAATTAATTACTTATATGTATATGCACGAAACTCAACAGTAATCTGTTAGCATTTTCCTTCTTTTAAATTATAATCTCGTTTCTCTAAAATCCATGTTCTCTCACCCTTTGTTCAGGCAAAAAGGAGCGAATTCAAGATTGAGGTTTTCCCCCTTTAAGTACGTCCTTGCGCCGGCGCTCCAAACCTCTAGCTGGCTCTGTAACGTCACCGGCACGCTGAGAAGCGTCTACCAATACGTCGCCAGCCCGGCGTCCGTGCTCTACCGACGGACAACCGCGAGCGAAAACGACGAAAAGCGGACGTACGGCTTGGACGACTACCGCGCGCTTTACGATGAATTCGCGCACGTCGACGCGGCGACCAAGCGGTGGCCTGAGGCGTTCGCCGGTGTGCAAAGATTTTTCTTCTCGGCCAACGAGGACTCTGAATGTCAGGCTAGTCGGTTTATGTTATTTTCTTCTCTTAAATTTAAAATAGTTCTTCCAAGTGAATGTACTTCTTTTTTCATATTTGGTTTTAAAATTATAGAGCTTTAATAAGCAATGCAAGTCGATTCACGGCGTGTTAACTCAGTGCAATTTTGATACTTAGTAAAGAGCTAGCAATATAGTATCTCAAGATTTCCTTGAAGGGAAATCGGTGCCGAGAACAGAAACATTTCAGATTTTAGTCAGAGAAATGAGATAAATAGTGCACGTTACTTTATTTATTGTTACCGTAATTTTCAGAATCTTAAGAGAGCCTCTCTGTAAGGGTCAAGGAGCGCCTGCCCTAGAAAAATTTTGTATTTCTATAACCTTGAAAACATTATGAGGGATGCGTATAGTGTTCATAACAAAGTTTAGATGGTCGAAAAATTTTTGAAAATTTTTTTCTCTTAGTTATAAGTCTAAATGCTCAAAACCTTTGGGAGACCATATCTTAAGTAATACTTAATATTTCACGAAAATCTTTTTAATGTTAGATTCCTTGTTCAAAACTACACAAAAAAGTGCGTGGCGGCTATTTTCGAAAAAAATTATTTTTATGACTTTTGCCCAGTTTAATTGTTTGAAATGTCGTTTTCAGACAATAACTTTTTTTTTACTATTACTCACAAAAAACTGAATCATCCATAAGAAAGAGCAGGAAAAACTACACATAATATGTTTCTACGAGGAAAAATCTCGATTACTTTTTTTGGGTATCTCCATTTGAATATCGGTTTCTAAGCAAATTTCGGGGTTGGCTGCAAACCACGATATCAATCAAACTTCATAAATTCTTAAACTGAATAGTCCATTCGATGTAATTTTTTATGCTCTTCAAAATGGTATATGATCTGTACATAAAAAAATTAAGTCTTAAGGTCGAAAATTGACTTTTTGTGTTTTAGGTCAATTTCTGGTGTTCAAATATGTATACTTTGGACCTTTACTGGGTCTTGTACTCTGATTTACAAAATAATATTCAGACTAAAAGAAAGAGCAGCTAAAACTGAGTCGGATATAGCTTTATTACCAAAATCAGAGGATATTTTTTTTGGGAACATGTATTTGAATGTTGCCTGTTGAAGGCGATATTACTGAATATTTCTTAGAAAATATTTCAAAATTGTCATTTTGAAACATCTAGCACCCAATAATGGGTGTTCCATGATTCTTTGAAGTTCGTTTATGATATACCGCTCAAAAGTACTCAAAAAGTCAAGAAATTTCATTTTTACGAGCCTAGATGGCGATATAAATGTACGAAAACTCCTTCGAAGCCAACTATCAGGTCATTTGTTAGCCCGATTGCCAAGAAGGTCATAACCATTCGAAAGAGCAGAGACTTTTACATAATATATCCACCGATGAAAGTGCAAAACCTGTACATGTTCCAGAAATCTTGAAATGTCGAAAAAAATCGACTTCAGGTTTCGACTATTTTGAGCTGTTCTGCGAAAGCTGGTAAAAATAGAAACTATGTTCTGAAAACTCTACCATAATGTTTGTTGAGACGAGAAACATGAATTTGATGTTTATTTTCTACTTTTGAGTACAATCCATGGTACTTTTGCCAGAATAATAAAATATAATATGCAAAAAAAATTCATTTCGATCAAGCGTGCCATGGATGGTGGAACAGGCAACATTCAAATACATGTTCCCAAAAAAAATATCCTCTGATTTTAATAATAAAGCTATATCCGACTCAGTTTTAGCTGCTCTTTCTTTTAGTCTGAATATTATTTTGTAAATCAGAGTACAAGACCCAGTAAAGGTCCAAAGTATACGTATTTGAACACCAGAAATTGACCTAAAACACAAAAAGTAAATTTTCGACCTTAAGACTTAATTTTTTTTATGTACAAATCATATACCATTTTGAAGAGCATAAAAAATTACATCGAATGGACTATTCAGTTTAAGAGAGCCTCTCTGTATGCCTCCAGTAGGGACTGCCCCAGATCCAGATGTTGGATTTCGAGTATGAAAACATAGAAGGGCATGACACAGGCCCCCAGTAGCAAGATTAAATGGTTAATATTTTTTTTCAAAAAAAATTCTTGTGTGAAAAATTCAGTTGAAAGTTTGTATATTATATGAATTGACGTATCTCGCTTCAAACTGAATATTTTTCAATTTTCTTTTCTTTATTGGCATCGCCGTTGGATTCTAAACAAAACTGCAAAGATATGTTGCAGTCAACTATTTCATTTTCACATCAAAAAATTACTTTTAATATTTTAATTTGAAGGTTAAGTACCTTATACTCATTTGTCTGTGGGTGTTATATCTCAAAATACAGAGCATTAAAAACTGTATAATATACCTTCTTTTCGTTTAGCCTGGATGTCTCCTAAGCTGTCAAAAATAGCCTCGAATAGGCGTACCTCGGATATGTGGGATTCAAGGAATGTGTGAAAAATAAGTTAAATTCTTGTTGTAGCATAAAATGAACCGCTTCATTCGATTCAGCTTGTTCCTTTTCATAAAAGCTCCCTATAAAAATTTCATGAAAATATGATCTTCCATGAAAATAACACATTTTTCGATTTTTCTGCCATTGTCAGAAAATGACCTAAAACTATTCGAATCGCTATATTTTCAATATTTTCGATGAGAACAGAGTGCGGATAGTACTATTCAGTACACGACAAAATTCTCTACAACATAAAAATATTTACATCTGGATAGGGCGTCCCTAACAATGACAGGATCGATTATCCTATGGCGGTCGCGTCAAAACTGACAGATCCGCATTTTCCAATTTTTCGTGCAATCGTAATGTTTATTACTCATCCAATACATCATTCTGCTCCACGAAGCACACTAAGGTCAGAACCGATGTTTGTTTTGCAGATTTCCCGTGGTAAAAGCTCGCAAAATGGTTTGCATGCGCGCGGATTCGAACCTGCGACCCATGACATTCGACGTGCACAACCAATGGGCCAAAATGACATTAAAAAATTCATTTCTGGAAAATGCCAAAACCAATCTTAAAGGTTGACCTGTCAACCGACAGCTATTTTTGCGCTCTATCGAAATAAATATATCCGCCAAAAAGTGTAAATTGGCAGCAAGGTCAAATAAGTGGCCAAAATATTCGAACCCTAAAAAGTAGATCAAAAAATCTATACATCATAACGTGATGTATGGTAAAGTTGTTCGTCTGAGAGAAAGCTATAGAATGGCATATAACATGTGGTGATAAGTTCATTCCGCGAGCAATAACAGCCGCGGAAATGTATCCCCAAAAATTGACTTTTCAACGGACTTCAGGGCAGTTTTTCGGTACTCCAGCTGAACAGCAAATAGTGACTGATAAAGAATGTCCTCTCTATTAATATGAGTTCTGAAAAACTGCCTTGAAGTCCTTTGAAAAGTCAATTTTTGGGGATACATTTCCGCGGCAGTTATTGCTCGCGGATTGAACTTATCACCACATGTTATATGCTACTCTATAGCTTTTTCTCAGACGAACAACTTTACCATACATCACGTTATGATGTATAGATTGTTTGATCTACTTTTTAGGGTTCGAATATTTTGGCCACTTATTTGACCTTGCTGCCAATTTACACTTTTTGGCGGATATATTTATTTCGATAGAGCGCAAAAATAGCTATCGGTTGATAGGTCAACCTTTAAGATTGGTTTTGGCATTTTCCAGAAATGAATTTTTTAATGTCATTTTGGCCCATTGATTGTGCACGTCGAATGTCATGGGTCGCAGGTTCGAATCCGCGCGCATGCAAACCATTTTGCGGGCTTTTACCACGGGAAATCTGCAAAACAAACATCGGTTCTGACCTTAGTGTGCTTCGTGGAGCAGAATGATGTATTGGATGAGTAATAAACATTACGATTGCACGAAAAGTTGGAAAATGCGGATCTGTCAGTTTTGACGCGACCGCCGTAGGATAATCGATACTGTCATTG